>CM035433.1:106408757-106806257 GCA_020310875.1 Ceratopteris richardii
TAGAAGAGGAAGAGGGTCAAACTAAATAATTGGTAAAAAACCATGGCTCAATGATGAGGCTTATATGATGGTCTGTTTGCTTTGTTCACCGCTTTGTTCATATGATGGTACTATTATGAGATAAACCAAGTTCAAAGATTGCAGTTTTACTTGACAAAATGTAATTCAATATAGTTTCTCATCATTCAGTTCCTTAAACATGTATTTTCTGGGTTTTTAGATTCGAAATGATAAAGCTAAGAGATACCTCACCAATATGAGGAAGAAGAAACCAGTGCAATTTGAAGAGAGATTCCCGAATGCAGATCCATCAGCCTTGCAAATGCTGAAAAGATTGCTAGCTTTTGATGCCAAAGATCGCCCAACTGCAGAAGAGGTAAGACTTTCTTTGTTTGCTGGATTGCGTGTAGCTTTTATCTCTGTTATTCTCATCTCTCAATGTGTTTTCATTTTCAAAATGTATAAGACTCTTGATTATTATGTGTGTTCTTATTGTTCAAGTGTGTTAAAGAATGAGGCAATCGTTAGTGGAGGATATAGAATGAACTCACATTTCATCTTCACCTGGATATGTATAACTCTGAACTTTTTGGTGAGGGAGTTGAAACTCCAAGACTTGTTTTTCTCATACTTCGTGTTTATTTACATGTTTTTTGATTTGTTGTTTGGAGGAAAAGCAATCTAGTGTTTGCAGTCCCGCACTAAGAAGAATGATTATTTGATTGATTTGGTTTATTCACAGGCTTTGGCAGACCCATACTTTGCTGGGTTATCTCGAGTAGAAAGAGAACCTTTTTCACCTCCAGCATCTAAAACAGACTTTGATTTTGAAAGGAAGAAGTTAACCAGGGAGGAGGTACAGGAACTGATCTATAGGGAGGTAGGGATCAACCACAAGAATCCCAATTATAGGCTGTATGATCCTTGCCTGAATTTCAATATAGCTTAGCACAAAATTTCATGTGGTGTTTTTTTCTGTGCTTTTTGATCAATGTTATTTCTGACAGTCCATATGAATGACATGTGTAGATACTGGAATACCACCCTGAGATTCTCAAGCAACACCTAAACATTAAAGAGCAGCCCCGGTTTACTTATCCCAGGTGCCTGAATTGCGTTGGCTTAATTCTTTTGATGATTATAAAATTATTTATCAATTATTTCCTTCGTTGTTGGTGGCAGTGGTGTCAGTCAATTGAGAAAGCAATTCGATCACTTGCAAAAACATTCCAAGGAACTCATAAACTCCCCTATTGAAAGGAAACCCACGTCTTTACCAAGGTCAGTTATGAATTCTTCGTTGACACTGCCTCCTTTCCTTTATTTAGTGATTAAGCAGTTGCTATTCATACTACTCATTAGTTCTTACTTACAGAGAGCGAATATCAGCAGTCCATATGGAGAATGTGAAAGACACTTGCAATGATCGACAGTCGTTGCCTAACAAAACTACTGTAACAAGGCCCTCTGCAGGACTCCCTAAGTATCTGCAAGGTGAGTTGCTAATTGCAATGTAATGTCTATGTATGTACAGGGTTCACATGTGAAAGTTTCATCTTTGAGAGCAGCTTTTCATTTTGTTCATTTTTTTGCTGCTTATGCTTCTCCTATCAGCTATACATATTTTGCATTAATTACTTGCTGCATAGGTTTTGCATCCATTGTCATTGGTTCTCTCCTTCTCAGAGCCATCACAGATACCATGTAGTTATGGACTGGAAGTTCCGTCCAAGTTGAGTCCAACTTTTCATCGTATTCTGTTTGTATGTTTCTGATGTTTATCCTATCGGCAATGAATATTTTGGGATTACACTGCTTGTGCAAGTTGCTAGTCATAACAGTGACCAAAGTTAATTAATTGATGCAATACTCACTTCGAATGATGCACTGTGCCTCTTTGATTTGGATAGTAGACTCCCATTTAGTGGGGTGCTTTGCACCCTATTTCTTTTGTTGATGATTGCTCTCTTGAAGTTGATGTTTATATTATGGAAAGTAAAGCTGAAACCTTTGCTGCATTTAAGTTTTTTCATACACTCGTAGCCATTCAGACTTTTAGAAAGCTTAAATGTTTATGTACAGACAATGGTGATGAATTCACAAATTTTGTATATAGAACCTCTTCTAATGGCTTGGGTAGAAGGTATAATTTGACACTATCACAGTGTGAGACGCATTTTTCATGATTAATCTCTCGTGTGTTTTGGGGTGAGGCTCTCAAAATTGTAGTATGTACTCAATAAATCTTCTCACATAGTATTGAAACATGGCCTCTCTTTGAAAGTGTGGTCCAGAAAATTGGCTTTAAGGAATAACCTTAATTCAAAATCCATAAAAGGAATCTTTCTTGGTTTGGTTATGGTGAGGAACATGAAAAGGGCTACATAATGCTGGTAAAAGGCTCCTAGTTTCCTCATTAATATATGTTGTACGTTTATATTTCTGTCCCCTTTTTATATTTGTACCCTATATATAATGAAGCTCTACTATAACATCCCCAAACCCAAAGGACATTTGGATGGGTGCCTCTAGTCCTGTCAAGTGTGAAGTGCTCAAAGAGCATGAATCGATCCACCTCTTTAAGTAAGTCTTGCAATAGGACTCAAGTCTTATTTGTTAATTCTTGCTTGTGTGGTGATAGGACTTGAATCTTATTTGTTATTTTTGTTTGGTGTGCACCAAATTTGGACTCTTTTCCCTTGATGGAGTCACATGCACACTAGTTTGGCATCGATGTGGTGATATGGGAAACTTGTTCTTGTAATCATGGCCACCTATGGAGCTGTAGGCTTCAAGGCTTGAGGTGATCCCATTTGGCTCTACAATTGGGAGTGAATATAATGTTGTCCCTTTTTTATGTTCTATTGATATATTTAGGTAGTGATGTGTGTGAACACACTAGGACCGTCGGGGCACTTTTTTCCCTCTTTAGGAGGTTTTTTTCCCTTGGCTTGTATATACGCCTATAACCCTAATGGGTTACTTATCTTTGTACATTCTAGTGGTAATACATTCAGTATTGTGTGTTGTGCTCCAAGCTTCTCCTTCTTCCTTGTGCTGTTCGCGTGCTTCTGCAGTCGTCTAACTCCAAGAATTCGTATTAGAGCATGTCGCCGCTTCATCTAGGGCATTGTCGACACTCCTCCGGTCATAGTCTCAGAATCATACGAAATTTGGTGTGCATACTCACAGTGATTAGGAGATCAAAACTGTTTTGCTTTGTGGTGTCTAAATCGTGATCTTAGCTCCTTTCGGCCTCCGAATGCACTATCTCAGTGCTTGTGTAGGCTATTTCGTCTTTTTGCGCCAAAGATATATACA
This sequence comes from Ceratopteris richardii, assembly GCA_020310875.1. Taxonomy (NCBI): domain Eukaryota; kingdom Viridiplantae; phylum Streptophyta; class Polypodiopsida; order Polypodiales; family Pteridaceae; genus Ceratopteris; species Ceratopteris richardii. Next base: position 106,412,079 of record CM035433.1, read on the forward strand.
AGTTTTGGTTTGCTGGTATAAGCGTCTCGAAATTTGTGGCAAGTTTAGTAGAACTCGTCAGGGTAATTCTGTTCAACTTTTTCAGATACAATCATTTTTCTGCATCAGGGTATTTTAGTCAGTGGCCATTGCGAAAAGCAGTGATGTATTTCATATGTTGGCTGATGAGGATAAGTTGGATGATACGAATTACCCATTGGGGGCTTATATGATGCATCATGTATTGGTTGCAAAAGGATTGTGGAATGTTGTGCAGGGTGTTGAAAAACGTCCTATTACACTTGCAAATACAAGTAGTGAAGCTGATGCTTATGGTGTCGAAGATGGTGATATTCTGTAGATTCCTGTTCGTGCTTCGGTTCCTGTTGCGCCTACTGCAGAGCAAATTCGTTGGGATGGCAAAGATGCTCAGGCAAATGCATTGATAGCATTGTTTGTTAAACATACTACCTCGTAGCGCAGTCTCTTCACTTCACTCGAGCCTGCCCTTACAGGGAATACTGTCACATGTGCCCACAACTCCTCTTATCCTGTCATGGGAGTTGGTTAGATCATTCTAACTATTGCTGATGATAGTTCTTTCACTTTGTCAGATGCTCTATTTGTGCCAGGGATCAAGAAAAATCTGTTATCAGTTTCTGCATTGGCCAAGATGGGCTTGGTTGTGAAATTTGTTGATGAAAGATGTATAGTTCATGGTCTGTCAAATGACGACATGATTATAACTCCATGCCACTCCTATGGAGACAGGTTTACGATTGAGTCTTCATGATGCTGGAGATGCATTTGATGCTCTTCTCTATCAATAGGCTTTTGGATGCATGAGTTACTTATGCATTACTCGGCCAGATATTCAATTTGCTCTCTCACATATGAGTAGGTTTATGCATTGCCCAGGTGTCAAGCATTGGAAGACAGTTAAGCACATCTTTCGCTACTTGAGTCGTACCCGACTACTTGGATTGTTTTATCCCAAGGGGGGATCACTACCGCCAGATTTGCATGCTTTTTCTTATAGTGACTGGGCTTGTTGCTATGACACTCGTGTGTCCACTAGTGGCTTTTGCTTCATGCTTGGTAGTTCATGTATATCTTGGTCGAGCATGTAGCAGCCTATTGTGGCCACTTCCAATTGTGAGGCTGAGTATAGGAAAACTTTCACAGCGACTGTTGAGTGTGTGTGGCTCATACGCCTTATGGCTGATTTGGGTGTTGGTCAGTCTTCTTCCACCACCATCTTCACTGACAGTCAGAGCGCATTGGCCGTTGCGAGGAACCCTATGTTCCATGATCGCAGTAAGCACATTGAGGTGCATTATCATTATGTGAGGGAGAGGTTCTTTGCTAGAGAGATTAGCTTGGGATATGTGCCCACACAGGAGAACATTGCAGACCTTTTCACGAAGCCTCTGCCTAGGGAGAAGTTTGAAGCTTTCCTTGTTCATCGGATCACTCCCAGGGGGGATTTGTTGATATATTTAGGTAGTGATGTGTGTGAACACATCAAGACTGCTGGGGCACTTTTTCCCCTCTTTAGGAGGATTTTTTTTTTCGAGCTTGTATATATGCCTATAGCCCTAACAGGTTACTTATCTTTGTACATTCTAGTGGTAATACATTCAGTATTGTGTGTTGTGCTCCAAGCTTCTCCTCCTTGTGTTGTTCGTGTGCCGCAGACATCTAACTCCAACATGTTCCTATGTGAATATGGTTGGTGATTGTCGTTTTAGCAAGAAGTTTTGTGGTATGGTGTTGTTACTTATATGAGAGCATCTTCTTGCTCGAAGAACAAAGCAAGGCGATATGCACAAAATTACTAGAGCTCATGCGAGTGGAATGGTTTGACTTGGTAGGTCCTCTTTCCTCTTGAATAAGGTAGTAGGGGACACTTTGAATGAGAGAAGAGCCTAGAGGACAAGGGAGGCACATTGCAATTTGCAAGCAACTGGTGGAAATCAAGTGCACTTTTTTCCTCCTTTGCATGGTGATTTTCGTGTGTGGGTAGTTCTTGAAGATATCTCAAGTGGTGTTCGTAATGGAAGCTCTTTTTTTCTATAGGAAGAGAGCTTGCTCTTGATTTGCAGCCTCAAGTAAGCATCCAAGAGGAGGTGGATGTGTAAAGAGTTAGCCATGGATTTTACGTGGCAACGAGCCCCATGTTCAAGAGATTCCTCAAAAGAAGAGGGTGCTTATTTTGGCATGAGAACTCTCATGAGAGAAAATATTTTTTGGAAAGCTCCTAATTTTTTTTTAGAGCGTCCTAAAATTTTGCGAAAATCCCTATGTTTGTGTGGAGGTTCTTAAAATCTAGTAGAGGCTCCTGAATTTTATTAGAGGCTTGCAAAATTTGGATGTTGTTTCTAAACTTCAGTGGAGGTTCCTAAACTTTTGTGGAGGTTTCTAAATTTTAGAGGTCCGAAAATTTTAGTGGAGGCTTCTGAAATATAGAGGTTAAGCACACATATCTTTTATAGTTGTTGTTGTTGTTTTGTGTGACTACATATTGTTTGGTCATTTTTTAATTTAATTTATTTATCTTTTCTTCTTTTTAATTCTATATTTACTATTTTATCTTATTCGTTTGTTATTTTTTTGATTTAATTTTTCTTAATATTTTTTTTGTTCTTGTTCATTTTGTATCGGCTTCCTTACTTGTTTGTATTTTGCAACACTTATATTAACCTTATTTCTTGTGTAATTTCTTGCTTTCAATGTCAATTTTTTGTGTGTTTTGCTTATGCTCTTTACCTTGAATTCGTAAGTTAGAATCTTGGAGAACTCTCAACTTATGAAGGTATATATGCTATTTTTGGGAATCCTGGTTGTAGTGGTTCGGGATCTGGAACATTTTTTTAAGGTTTGGTTCATTAGGTTCATGTAAGGTTTATCCCTATTATCTGGTTTGCACCCAATTATTACATTGTTGTTTTTTTTTTTGAGATTCTTGACATGACCATTCATCATGCACACATGTTTCTTGTGTGAGTGTCCTCTACCTATTGTTGAATGAAGCTGACCTATTTGAAGCCTTACTATGAGAGCTCTCCTACTGTGTGTGTGTATGTATGTATGTATGTATGTATCTTATATATGTTTGTTTGTATGTATGTATTTATATATACGTACATATGTATTTGTATGTATGTATGTATGTATGTGTATGAGTGTATGTATGTTTGCATGTATATATGTATGTATGCATGTGTGTATGTATCATGTATGTATGAATGTATGTGTGTATGTATATTGTATGTATGTATATGTATGCATGTATGTTTTTTACTTGTATGTATTTTTATCTAAGGTACCTTACGAATCTTACATTAGAGGTAAGACTTGGTTTGCGTACCTTACCCATTATTAATTAACCTAACCACCTTGTTGGGAATTTAAAAGCGATGTCTTGTTTGCTCAAAATGATCTTTACTTCAGATATAGCTTGCTTACCGAATTCTTTTCCTTGCGAATTCTAGAAGCACGGCAACAAAGACCCCTCTTTACATGATAGTGACACATCCAACCATAACTGGCATTGGCAAAGGCATATGACTTCTATTGACCCCACACACGTGAATGAGTTTCATCTCTAAGGTGCCAACCATAGTTGCACGAAACAGGCATTTCTTGCCCTCCGAAACGCTACGCCGTTTCTGGCGTTTCTGAAACTTCAGAAACACGTTTCTCATACATAAAATTTTTGGGGGTTATTATCCTAACTCTAAGTAATCAATAGCTTTTCACAAACTTCAATATCTCCATCTCTTGTTGTATAACATCCTTTAAGTAGAAGAAGAAAAAGAAATTGCTCATAGATACCTCTATATGCAAAGATCGTGCTCACAGATACCTCTATGTGCATAGATCGAAGAGGCTATGATTAGAAAGTCACACAAGCATAGGGGAATTTATCCCGTGTATGAAGTCAAATGTTATGGTGTGAGCTTATATATAAAGCGCGTTCAAGCAAAGAGGAAGAGGGAGGGAGCCTCACAACACCCCCTTGACTTCACAGTCTAATGCGTGTGGCTGTCCATGAGTATGTGCTGGATAATCATCCTTTTCGCCATGTATAATTGGGAGAGAAACTACAAATGCTCATACATGCGCATATGTGCTCATTTTTGGGCTCTTTATCTCAATTTTTAACTCTGAGTAGTCAATAGAGTTTGGAATTTAGTTGAAATGGTTTGGTCAAAATTTTTAGTTCTTGAACTTCTCAATGAGAGCCATCTAACCATATATTATACTTAATCAGCTCACAACTTTAAGCATCTTCTAAAAAACTCTGCAATCTTTATAATTATTAAGTGGCCAGGATTCAATCATTAAAAAAAAAAAGAAAGATCTGAAGGCATACATTGCATGCACCTAAATTACCTTGTGCCAAGTGAGTGAATCAGTGCCAACTCATCAGTTTTGCCTGAGAAAAAGCCCTAAGTGGGCTTTTGGAGCTGTTTTTTTGCTTAAATGAAGCAAGTCTATCATGGGGCAGCCAAATTCTATATAATAGTCATGCTGGGGGGCTCTTATGGATCACTATTACAGTTTCCAAGAGTGGTATGCTGCTGGTGCGTCTGCTGTGGTGTCGTGGAGCTGCTCCTACCTCATCTACACACTCCACGTGTGTTTTTACCATGGCGAGCTGCTGATTTTCTGTTCCAGACATATCTTCTTACTGTACCAGGTTATTTTCAGCCATCTACTTCAAGTAGAGAAGTCTTTGCAGCTGTCTACACCAAAGGAGTTATTACAGCGATGCCAATGCTGGTTTTCACAAACACAGACAGCACATAGGTTGAGCATTCCTTATTCAGCCTATTATCCATAATTTCTAGTGTGCACACATAATTTCTTACAAGTTTAGGTACTATTTTCTCATGTTATCTATCTAGAACCATTCAGATTTCAGCCTATTCATTCACACACACACACACACACACACACACACACACACACACACACACACACACACACACACACACACACACACACACACACACACACACACACACACACACACACACACACACACACACACACACACACACACACACACACACACACACACACACACACACACACACACACACACACACACACACACACACACACACACACACACACACACACACACACACACACACACACACACACACACACACACACACACACACACACACACACACACACACACACACACACACACACACACACACACACACACACACACACACACACACACACACACACACACACACACACACACACACACACACACACACACACACACACACACACACACACACACACACACACACACACACACACACACACACACACACACACACACACACACACACACACACACACACACACACACACACACACACACACACACACACACACACACACACACACACACACACACACACACACACACACACACACACACACACACACACACACACACACACACACACACACACACACACACACACACACACACACACACACACACACACACACACACACACACACACACACACACACACACACACACACACACACACACACACACACACACACACACACACACACACACACACACACACACACACACACACACACACACACACACACACACACACACACACACACACACACACACACACACACACACACACACACACACACACACACCACACACACACACACACACACACACACACCACACACACACACACACACACACACACACACACACACACACACACACACACACACACACACACACACACACACACACACACACACACACACACACACACACACACACACACACACACACACACACACACACACACACACACACACACACACACACACACACACACACACACACACACACACACACACACACACACACACACACACACACACACACACACACACACACACACACACACACACACACACACACACACACACACACACACACACACACACACACACACACACACACACACACAACACACACACACACACACACACACACACACACACACACACAACACACACACACACACACACACACACACACACACACACACACACACACACACACAACACACACACACACACACACCACACACACACACACACACCCACACACACACACACACCACACACACACACACACACACACACACACACCACACACACACACACACACACACACACACACACACACACACACACACACACACACACACACACACACACACACACACACACACACACACACACACACACACACACACCACACACACACACACCACACACACACACACACACACACACACACACACACACACACACACACCACACACACACACACACACACACACACACACACACACACACACACACACACACACCACACACACACACACACACACACACACACACACACACACACACACACACACACACACACACACACACACACACACACACACACACACACACACACACACACACACACACACACACACACACACACACACACACACACACACACACACACACACACACACACACACACACACACACACACACACACACACACACACACACACACACACACACACACACACACACACACACACACACACACACACACACACACACACACACACACACACACACACACACACACACACACACACACACACACACACACACACACACACACACACACACACACACACACACACACACACACACACACACACACACACACACACACACACACACACACACACACACACACACACACACACACACACACACACACACACACACACACACACACACACACACACACACACACACACACACACACACACACACACACACACACACACACACACACACACACACACACACACACACACACACACACACACACACACACACACACACACACACACACACACACACACACACACACACACACACACACACACACACACACACACACACACACACACACACACACACACACACACACACACACACACACACACAATCTGTGTGGTAAATACTCTCTCATCTACGTTCTTTGGTTCAATTAGTGTATGTGTAGAAGGTTTCTAGTGTGTAGAAGATCCTGTGAATCTGTGTGGGCCTACTTAATTCCAATAATATTATGTTTAACTGGGCATAATTTATGTGGTTTGGAAATTCAAACAAAAGAGTGCTATGCAGCAGTTTGGCTTGCTAAGTTTGTTGTATGCCTGATCCCTGATATATTCAGCTTTTTGCCAGTCTGTAAGCTCTCATGTGTAGAAAATTTAAGTATGTTCATTGATAGACACTGATTCGTGATGTTGCAAGTGGATGAGTTATTGGTGTTCTTTCCGGGTGTTTTTGCAGAAATTTATGTATTGATTGTTTAATTCTTTGAACAGAGGACTTGGCAAAGGAAAATAGAAGGGATAGTTGCAATGAAGATGACACAGTTGAAAAGGAGACTTCCTATGTGAAGAAATTAGTAAAGAGTGTGAGTGCAAGTGCATCACAGCAGCCAAATCCTTTAACAAGGGCACATGGTCATTCTATGAGGAATCGTGAAAACAATAAACAAGATGAGCCTGCAAATGAAGGGAAAGGAATTCAACCCAGAGTCAAATCCATGGGAAGCACTGTTGCCAAGATGGTGGCAGCATTTACAAATGGTACAACTACATCGTGAAATTGAAATATGTTACTGATGGTGTTTTATATGTACAAAATGAATAGCTCACCACAAAGTTATTGGTGGTTAGAGTCTCAATTCATATATAGATCATATGGTGGTGGGCATGAATGCCACCCTCAGACCTCACGTTTCTCTGCTTTTTCTTCTCTTTTTCTGTGTGTTTTTTTTTTGGGGTGGTTTCCTGTGAAGGCCTATATAATAGCAATTATACATGTGATTAGGGCAGTCTTGTATTTTTTTGGGTCAGTTTCAGTGTCTTGTTCCATTGATCATTAAGCTGTACAATTTTGTCCTCTCAATCTCCATCGGACAGCAGCTCTGCAAGTATTTTCAGTAGATTATTACAGCAATTACTCTAGGGAGATTACCCAATACTTCATTTAGAAGAAAGTGCAAATGCATCGACTGTTAGCTGCAAGGTGCAGGCAACTGTACATTGAGCAGTGTCTACCGCTTCCAAATTCAGTGTATGCTTTCCTGTGCAGTTGATAAGCTGGATGGTTTTTTGTGCACGAATCTGATTTACAATTGTTTATTTATGTTGGAATCCATTGATGAATAATGAGTTGTCTACTTTGTATGCACTTCTGACTTCTGATGTGGTGCTGAGGTGGCAATGCTTGAAGGGTAGCTGTGTCAACTTATGTTGAAATACTCAATTGCCACCATGAACCTTAAATTATTACAAGCTTGTTGGCATGTAAAAGGACTAATTATGTTAATCTCATGGTAAACATGATCATCCATCACCTGACAATTGCATCTGACTGTATATGATGGGTTTTGGTTTGGCCTGAAGATTCCCGAAAGTTTCAATATGTATTCTTTCCTTCTCTTATGTCTATGAAGGAAATTCAGCCTGATCCTAACTTTCAAAGTTGAAGGTATCTTACTGTTTCTTTGCCGTAATAAAATCGTTCGATAGTGTTTATAATTGCAGAAATATTTCCCGAAAAGAAAGAGGTGGTCATGCTCTATTTGGTAAGATGAGGAAAGGAGAAACATGAGAATTTCAACGATACACTTTGTTTTTAAATTGCTTTTGAGATGGTCACTAAAGAGCATTTTGATGTATAAGATGTTCTATGTGCCACATTTTCAAATATTTAGAACGTGAAATTGTATAAGATGATGTTCTTGATGATTTGATTTCTTTACATGACCATCTTTCTCAAACCTGGACAACAGATGTTTGGTGCTCCATCTCAAGTTAATTTTTTTATGGGATACTTAGATTGAGATGTTTGATGCTTTGCTCCATCACATATCCTTAAGCGTGTATTATGATTGAGACCCTATCTTGTATTGTTTGGTGTCGCATGTGAACACTCTTATTTTGAGGATCATGATTGCCCATGTGGGACCATATTCCATGCCATTGCTTGCATCATGGATGATATCATTGTGTAAGATTCTAGAAGAACTTTAGTGTTGAATGCTCCAACACTTAGAATTTGGCTATCAAATTGCGTGGCGTTGGAAGATGTAATTGATGTTGAGACGTGAACTTGGAAGGGTCCATGTAAAATAATATAAGGCTAGAAACTATGTTTTCATAAGAAGAGCCTCTCAAATTTTATAACTTTTCTTTAGGTTTTTACATGAACTTCTTCTAATTTCATGCAAAAGTTTTCTTTGCACTTTTCACTGAGTTTAATTGATGCTTTTGTGTGTGTAATTGAAGTAGGAGTCTTTATGAACCCTTATTTATAGTTAATTACTTGTTCGTCTTGTTATTTTTCTTAATTGTCATCTTTATGCTTTTTCACTACACTTGCATGTGTTGTAGATTGTTTAAAAATTGTTTTATTCATGCTTTATTGTGCTTTTGGGTATTTCATTAATGTCGTCTTCTAGCTCTTGATGAGAGTTTTAGGACATCAACATTGTCTAATTAGGTGAGACAAGCTCAAAGATATGATAATAATTTGATGTGCAAGTCATTATGGTGCCTAATAGTGATTAAGGCTATATTAGTATCAATATATTATAGCAATTCATCACATCAGCCTCGTACATTGGACTATATCTTATCATGCTATTCTTGTTGGATTAACAAATTATTAATGTTGACCATTCTACCTCAAGTGATGTAACACCTGTTGCCGGGTAGTCTCTCTTTGGGGAGTTTGTGTGATGATAAAATTTTCCAAAGAGGCTTGGTAAATGCATGCTTGTGTTGGTAGTTGCAAGTTCTCATATTCTCACATTTGTGCAATCCTTCAGTCGTCTAGGTTGAAGTAGGGGAATTGGGATTAATTTTTTTTCATCTTATCATGCTATTCTTGTTGGATTAACAAATTATTAATGTTGACCATTCTACCTCAAGTGATGTAACACCTGTTGCCGGGTAGTCTCTCTTTGGGGAGTTTGTGTGATGATAAAATTTTCCAAAGAGGCTTGGTAAATGCATGCTTGTGTTGGTAGTTGCAAGTTCTCATATTCTCACATTTGTGCAATCCTTCAGTCGTCTAGGTTGAAGTAGGGGAATTGGGATTAATTTTTTTTCATCGCAATTCTCTTCTTTTTGATGCTTTATGCCATTGGATTTGCTAATACAAACACATGTATTATGTGGGCATGAAAAAGAAGATAGCATTGTTATGAGTGATATGCTTTAAGTAAACATCATAAGTTGGGTAATGTAGGACTTGGAGTAGGGTAGTATGGGTGTAAGGGCGATAGTCAGAGCAAGGTAGTATGGGTCTAATGGTGATATTCGAGTGCAATTAGGAGTCAATAGGGGGGGATAAGCCACCTTGCATAATCCTTATGGTAAAGTTAATGAGTTGAAGCTATACGCAGAGATAAATATGAATTGTGGGTTGACTTACATTAGTCAAGGTTATGTGAGCAAGCTTGATGCATGACTTATTTTTCTAAGGAAAAGGGGGTATATGTGAAATCTCCACCACACTTGGCAGGTGCATTTGAATCAATAAGAAAAATATTCAATTACATAGAGGTGCACTTGTGAAGTAGCTAGGATATTGCTAATCATTACAAAGTCGGGTGATTTGATAGTTCAAGTGAGATAGTTTAGCAATTTGGTGCATCCAAATTTTGATGGTAGAGGTAGAGAAAGATTTCAATGTAGAGGTGAGCAAAGCTTGAAGACTAACAAAGTGGAGATGATAGAGCTTGCAAGGAATTGAGGTGTGTGAGGTGTGCAAGGAGTGGGCTCAATGCTACAAGTAATGCTAGCAACAGAGATTGGCATTATAGAGGTGTAGAGTGGTGAGATCAGGTCCTATTGCACGCAATAAAGGTGGAGCATTGGAGTGTAGAGATGAATGGTGGTAGGAGAAGATCATAGGGCTTGCACGATGATTTCTTCGGCATGGTAATGCAAGGTGCGTGTTGTAAAAATCTATTCAATTAGTGATCAATCAAAATTATCAAGGGGTGCAAGTTAATCGAGAATTGCTAGCAAGTTAGAATGGTCATATGAGGCATGATCAATAATCGAATTGGCTGATTGTTAGAGTAATGGAGGAATAAGTAGTTAGGTCCACAATTAGGGGTGACACAAGAATTTGTATAATGGATTGTTAGTGTATGAAACCTTTATGAAATTGATGTGAAGAGAAAAAAAGGGGACATGTTAGTGACTTATTAGGAGAGAAGTGAGGGGAATTGAATGAGTGAAAAGGGCACCATGTATCTACTAATAAAGGGCCCTAAGCACATGAACAATCTAGGAAATGTACTATTGATCAATATCTTTAATAACAATGAGAACAAGAAGATAAATTTTAGGAAGTCCCGCCCACTCATAGGGGAAGTACCACCTTGATCACATTTTCCATCGCTAAGGGATCTTGAAAGAACATTCATAATGAAAAGGCATCTAAATGGATGTTGTCCACAATGAACTCTATCAACTCCTTAAGAGGGTGATGATTGTTAGTACCAAAGTGCCATATCTTCTTGCATTTCTCTTGAATAGATTGAAAAAGCCAAAAACATCTATTGGAATGTGATTTAGAAATGGAGAATCTTGATAAATGAGTCAAGGAAGATTAGGTCTAAAACACCATAAAAATATCAATAGAAATATCCAAACCAATTGAAAAGAGATGCAAGGAAATTCTGGGGAGAATCCATTCTTGAAAGAGATCAATTAAGGGGCTAGGCTAGCGAACAACCTTTTCATGGAAGGTTTGTCTAGATTACAACACGGATTACTCCCATATTTACTGGAAGTAGAAATCAACGAGGAAAGAAAATAGTGATGTCAAGACAAATAAACTTGAGACATCAGGTAATGGATGGATGCCTTCTACAATCCTAGATGGCAAAGTATATGAATTCTATGATCGATGCACTAATCCATACCATCAAATAGCTCCGTTCAAGGAGGTGTTAAGAGGTGAAAAAATTATGGATTTGTTTAATCAATATGAGGTGTTTGGGCTAACAGATGTAGGAACAATGTTGGTTTGAATCCAACCTCTGTCCGTATGCTTCTTTAGAGCTTTGGATGCATTGATGGAAGAATTCATTGGAGAATTCTCCCATAGAGGAGGGAGATATGATTCTTCGTTGTTCTTTTTAACTAATCAACAATGAGTCAATGAGAATTGCAACCAAATGGTTTAAGCATCATATTATTTCCTTGTATGAGAAAAGTCATATGAACAAAAGTTGATTTCTTAGATGGCTTTCCAAATGGACAACTTTGATTATTAGTCTACATAAGAAGAATGACCACTCTTAATGATTGTACAAGAAAATGTGTAGATGTAGAAGATAACCTAGTCATATACTTGAACATCCTAGTGAGAAACATTGTAAGTTAAGCATCCTCAACTACTAGCTCTTTAAGATCTTCCTTTCATGAAATAGGAGAGATTTTTAGCTCTTCAAGATCTTCCATTGATGAAATAGTGTCAATCTAGCACAATGGAAAGTACCAACCTGAGGAGATCCACCTTATAAATGTTGATCCGTGGAGACATGAGAACTGGTATGATGACCATGAGCAAGTGAAGGCACAAGTGTGTGAGTGAGAAGCACACTAGCATGTACACACATACACACACGTGCACACAAGGCAAGAACAAAGAGAGGAACAATGAAGTGCTTTTAGTTATCAAAGATCTCTTTTATAAGAGCTTTAATATTTAACAAGCTAACTTAAAAAATGAGCTCTCTAGCTCTTTTCATAGTTTTTGATTGGCTTTGGACATGTCTGGACCTAGTGTCTGGCCTAGTTAAAAATTAGGTTCTAGGGGTTATTTGAGGCTCAAACCAAACCTAAAAAGTATAAAAATTGAATGTAGCTACTTCTAGTACTCCTCAAACTGGAGGACTCCTCAGCTTGAACAAAATGGAGTTGGAACTATCAAAAATGGTATTTGTAATGTTGGTGTAGTGATAACAATCACTTTTGATTGAAAATACTTTATGAAAATTTGGTTAGGCCTATTCTTTGCCGGATCTGCATAATGTTTCCATCTCTTTGCTTCTTCTAACTACTTTCTCTGACCGTGTTCTCTATTGGCACTTGTAACACTCCCCCCTCTAGCATCTGTCGTCCCTGACAGACCTTTGTTCTGGAGGGTGGTTGATGTAATATTGGAGGACATCAGTAGCCAACTCATGTTCATGGAGCCTTAATCCTTTTTCCAAATCAAATTGCAATGCATCCCAATTGATGGCATTAGGGATATTTGGCTGTGGTGAATACATGACTTGCTCACATGCAAATAAGTGAAGCAGGTGAGTTGGTTTAGGCGTGAATACCTAAAATTGATACTCCCAAAACTTTATCGTGAACTGTTTGTAATAGGCTGGTAGGTATTTAATGCAGGTGTGCCAAGCATAAGCCACTCTAATACTCGGAGGTCGTGCTCATGTCATCAATCAGATCATAATTTCCGTTGGTAAAGCTTGGGAGAGCGACTTACAGTGCCTGTGTATTGCGAAAAGTTTGTGCTTGTGTATTGCAAAAAGTTTTGAAAACAACTTGCATCATATCAAGAATCTTCAACATCATCTACATCACAATATGTGGCATTGGTTTTAACCAAGGGAACCAGTGGCATATCGCGGCCATCATATAAGCGATGGAAGGTGGTCCCTGTGGTGGTGGGATGTATGGATAATTGAGCCACTCCTTGCAGTGCATTGTTTTGTACTTTGATGGCAAAGGCTTTCCATGACCTGCACCATTGAAGTGGTGTGTAGCATGGATTGTAAAGAAGATGTAGAGGTGCATTGTTCCAAGTGCGCAACATTTTTGGGTAAGTTTCTAAGAGGATTTTTCACCAAGTCGATTGATAAAAAGTACCTTTTTGCGCTACTGGTGGTAAGTCCTTTGGTTGGAATTGTGTAGAGAATGTGGGGGTCTTCTCTATGACTCTCTGAATTTCTGCAGTGTAATCAACCAAAATTACAAAATAGGGCCTGTATTGGAGTTTAGAGGTCGTGATGAGTCGCCTAGGTGCCAAGTGTTTGAAGCAATTAGATTGCAACACTGTTTCTTTTAGGACCGGCATGGCTTGATTCTGGACATATCTTGTTGTGTGCCTCTAGCTGATGGTACCCTGTCTGAAGTTGGATCATACACTGAATCATAGTATTACATGCAATATCTATAGATGAAGATGCAATTTGTACATTGGTCAAAAGGGAATGGGGAATATGGATGCCGTGTCTAACAAAGAGGTGGAAGAAGGTGAAGTCGGTGGTAGGGGAGCTAGGGATGGTGGAATGATGGGGAGGGGGAGGTGCCGTGGCTGGTGAAATGTCCATGCTGTTGGACGTGCAAGTGAGTGTGGTGTCTACCAGGTACATCGGAATTTTAGGTGGGGTGTGTCTAGTCGTGGTGAATAATTGTGATGTGTGTTGGAACATCAAGCTTACACTATGCTTGAGGTGGATTTGATCTACATCAAAGGCTATCACATCGAAAGAATATCCGTTGGAGAGTTCTTTTTCATATGCTCATTTATTGTATTTTTTTAAAGAGATTTTTGCTGGTTCATTTACCGTTGTAAAAGCCTTGAGCTTTATACATGTAAAGGTAGAAAGATAGAGCCCAAATCGCACGAATTTGTGGTGGTTGAAGTTGCATTCAATCAAGCAATCAATCACCTAAAAGTAGATCAAACTATATCTTCACTTTTCCTAGATTGTAGGAAAGTGAATTGATTCCCTCCAACAACCATTCCCACCTTCATTTGAATTCAAATTTCACTTGTAGAAGTCATGGAACACTCCTAGAGTCTATATAAAGACTTGGAATTACTTGTACAATACATGGAAGCAATATACATACACTTGTGACCATCATTGTCTTGCTCCTTCAATTCTCTGCATCATCTTCTTCGCCAACAGTAATCTTGCAGAGGCTGCTGCTCTCTCTCTAGAGCTCCAAATTGAGTGCAAGATGGCTCATTGGAAAGAGATTAGTGTCTAGCTTATGCCTATAAAGTGTCATAGCATTTGGTTCAGTAGATTGGGAGAAATCTGGGTTTTTCTGTCTCGGTGTCAATCTCTGCGTATTCTTGAAGAATAGGAAGTACCACCGGTGAATGTCACATTCATTCCTATAGCATATTTTGCTTATTCCTTATACTTTTGTGCATTCTATATACTCAACCCTATTTCTATCACTCCCATAAAAGGTTTTTTTCTAATTGTAATCACCCTGGTCGCTATGGGCATTTGAAGTTCATTGTCTCTTCCATAGATAGTAAGTTTTTGAGCTAGTTGACCCGTGAACCTATCTGTTTTGTATTTGACCTAAAGTGTGTATCATTGTAGGAAGGCATCGTATCACCAAAGGCTAGTATCGTGTATCGCGATTAGTGAGTATCGTGTATCGCTGAGTCTAGCAATATTGTTGAAATGAACAAGGACTACTCCTACTCTTCTAGTAATCACACAATTAACGAACTATGGAGGAAGAAATAAGAGATATGAAAAGATGGTGAAATGAATTAAAATGGAAATGGAAATGACTTACATGAGATGCTCTATGAGCATGGTGACTTCATGAGGAGTGGAAGTGCACTCTTGGCAATGAGCTAGAGTGGAATGAGCTAAGAGGAGTGAAGGGAGGCTTTGCTTATATGGAGTTTGGGAGAATTCCCTTGCATGTGGGATAAATGAACTTGCATGAGAATGAAACTAGCTTTGGACAAAAGGGTGGAGCATGGAACTCTCAACACCCCCCCTCCATGTGATGACCCTTTTGTTTTTAATATGAGGGACTAGTGACATATGGGATCACTTAGTCCATGGATTTTTAGGATCCAAGGACACATGGGATCCTTGGACATAACTTGGACATATGGGATCCAAGGGGTTTTTAATGGGATCTAGGGACATATGGGATCCCTAGACATATAATGGGATTACATCATGGGGTAGGTGGTGTAAATGAGATGCTTTAAAAAAGATATTCTTTACAAATGGTTGCCTTGGGTGTGCCATCAGATTCTCCATCACTTCTTTCTTCACTGATGTTGGCATACTTCTTGGGTTTGTAGTAGCATTTCTCTTCTGGATGATTTGTTCTTTTGTAGAAGCGACATGGTTTGTACTTTTGGTGAGGTGGTTTCTTCTTTCTGAACAAAGCTTTCTCTTGAGAGGAGCTATAGTGTTGAAGATTCTTTTCTTCATCAAGGAGGGCAGCTTCAACATCGCCAAGGGTTGGTTGTGGAAGAAGCCTAAGTGTGGTGATGATGTGGCCATATGAATCTTGGGGAAGACTTCGTAGTAGCAAGGCAATGAGTACATCGTCATCAAGCTTTTTGTCAATGCCAACAAGTTGAGTAGACATACTCTTGAAGATATTGAGATGGGAGGCCAAAGAGGAGTTGGGCTCCATTTTGAGATCAAATAAGTTCATAAGAAGGGTGATCTTGGAAGATTTGGCTTTCGATCCAAAAAGATGATCAAGTTGCATCCATGCATCATAGGCGGTGCCCTTCTCATCAATGTGATGCACATATTGATTGCTTAGCCCAAGTGCGATGGTGGATAATGCTTTCTCATCCTTGAGTTGCCAAGAAGCTTCACTTTCTCGCGTTGTTGGTTTCTTCTCCAAGAAGCTTGTATAAGAAGGGAAATTGTCTCAACTGTTCTTCCCGTGCATATTTGCAAAGAGGTCAGACACCATACGGAAAGAAATGTTACTGTAGGCACATGCGACAGACTTTGCATGATTCAATTGTGTTATGCAACGACTCCTACCTTTTTGCTGTCACTTGATCTCCATTGATAGTGCTTATAAGCACTTTGATTTTGGTAGTGAAAGATAATGAAAAAGAAAAGAGAGAAACTCAACAATACAACTGTTATGAACTAATGATCTGATGGGCGGGAGGGAGGGACATGAACATGATGAGGAGATTAAGAAAGAAATACATGACAAAAAAAAATCCAATGGAAGCAAAAATTAAAGAAATGTTAACCAAAAGATAACCTATGCTCTGATACCATGTTGAAATGATCAAGGACTACTCCTACTCTTCTAGTAATCACACAATTAACAAACTATGGAGGAAGAAATAAGAGATATGAAAACATGATGAAATGAATTAAAATGGAAATGAAAATGACTTACATGAGATGCTCTATGAGCATGGTGACTCCATGAGGAGTGGAAGTGCACTCTTGGCAATGAGCTAGAGTGGAATGAGCTAAGAGGAGTGAAGGGAGGCCTTGCTTATATGGAGTTTGGGAGAATTCCCTTGCATGTGGGATAAGTGAACTTGCATGAGAATGAACTAGCTTTGGACAAAGGGGTGGAGCATGGAACTCTCAACAAATATCACATCACAAAAAGTGGTATCATGTAGCACCCTGGCAAGGTATCACATATCTCTTGCCCTGAGATATTGTGTATCGCGAGCCAATAAGTATCGTACCATCTGAAAGAGGTATTTAGTATCGTGTGAGCAAGGTATCATGTATTGTGGGAAACTACAAGAGCTTGGGGAAGAAAAGTTAGAGGAAACAGAAAATTGGGAGGGACCGAGAAAGTCAGTAGAGCTTAAAAAAGGCCTAGGACCTAGGTGGTGAATGCACTTGAGATCCGGATGAGTGTTGGGCAGTCAGAGTGTCATATCTTTTGTGGGAAGTGCAGCCCAACCAAGCCAACACTCTATCTACTTAGAAACTTCCAGTGAATATGAGGAGGAAAGACTAATGGCTTTTGAGGACATGCATAATTCAACACCTGGGGAAGGCTTTATGTCCATTGTGGAGGAAGAGTATTCCTTGCAAGTTAGTATGTATCCACTAACTTGTAAGGAATACCCATCTACCTTGACAAACTCAACAAGTCAATTGCAAGAATGATAAACACAATGGAATCTGAGATGATCCCAAGACCTATTGTTAAATATGAAGGCAATGTCTATATGGATAAGATAAGCCAAATCTATGTAGCGATAAAAAATCCTAAACAAGAGAGGAGATTTAGAGGGACAAGGAACCTTTGAACCAATAATGGAGACACAGTGACTACCCCAAGGGGAAAGTCAGTGGTCACTCAGGTGTTAAAAGGAGACTTGAAACCCCAAGATGACTATCTGATGGACGTGTACTTAGTGCATGGATCAAATCTACTTTTATAAACTGATTCACCTACACAAGGAGAAGGTGTTAGCCTAGCAACTATATACGAGCTGAGGGATCGAGAAGATTCATCTAGAGTTACCTACCTAGACCTGAATCAAAGGAGATATTGGCTAGTAGACGAAGTGGATGTTGAGATATCAAGCTCAACATGTGATGATCCAGGATGACACGTACCATTTTTTCGTTTCTCTGACATGTATAGTGGTCACAGCAGTATATGTCAGGGATACTTCATTGAGCTTTATTAGATTTATCTACCTAGAGTGATGGCATATTTGTTTCTTGCTAGCTCACTCATTCGTGGACATTAGGTTTTTCCTTATGTACTGATCTTTATATATTGCACTTGTTGTATTCTTGTTTTTAGGTCATTTCTTGTACATTCCTTTTTATGTAATAGAAGAAGAAGAAGATCATTCTTCCTTGCCTCAATCTGTGTGTGTGATTCTCCTTGAGAGTGAGAGTGTGTGTGTGAGCTCTCTTCCCTATCTCCTTCCTCGTGACATGGTATCAGAGCCAACGTGGCTGTAGAGATCTTGTGGAGAGGGCGACGGTGAAGAGTACGTAGCAAGGCGTGGAGAAAGCGCGATTCACAAATGACCTCTATTTGCTACGAAAATCGGTGTGAAGGTATCTCAACCTCTATTTTGAGCCTGCAGGTGGGGCTTGCAGAAAAATCAGGCCAGCTTCAGAAATTGTAACTTGCGTTGTGTTCGACAACACTCATATATTCTAGATCCAGAATTTCAAGAGATTCCGTGTACTGTTGATACACGAAAACTTTATTTTTCTGAGATCGAACTGTCACATCATAGTGCAATAGTGTTCAAGCAGAAGTGCTGCTTGTAGTGTTGTACAGTGTTGTGAATTGCTGCAGAAATGGCAAACGCAGATGGAATGAGTCAACTTATGAGTGATAAGATGGACAAGAACAACTTCCATGCTTGGAGATTCAGAATGATGATCTTCCTGATGGGAAAAGGCTACTAGAATTACATCGAAGGAGAGAATGAAAATGGTCCGTAGTTGCCAGAAAGGAATCAGACTGCAGATCAGGTAAGAGCATATGAGAAATGGAATCAAGGAGCACAAAAGGTAATGTACTGGCTATTTGTTAGCATACATGATAACATGATTGGACACATACAGGATGCCAAGACTCCAAAAAGAGGCTTGGAATAGTTTGGTCACATTGTATGAGACCAATACAAAGGCACGAAAATTGCAACTCAAGAACGAGCTGCATACATTGGAGAGGAAGAGCATGTCGGTAAGTGACTACACCTTGAAAATCAAAAGCATATGTGAGTCACTTGCATCTATTGGCGTGAATGTAGATGATGACGATAAGGTGGAAGTGTGTCTTCATTGTTTAGGAGCTGCATATAAGCAGTTCAGAACTTCCATACAGACCAAGGAAAATATTCCAAATTTTGCTGATCTGGTATCTATGCAGATTATTGAAGAAAAGAATCTTGGTGAGGATTCAAACTCCCAAGGAAAGCCCAGTTCTGAGAAGATATTCTACTCTAGCAGAGGAAGAGGCAGAGGTAGAGGCTTTGGAAGTGGAAGAGGAAATAGTAAGGAAGACCAAAGTCAATAACAGAATCATGCAGGAGGAAGAGGACAGTTTTGAGGCAGGGGGAGCAAAAGAGCCCGCAGAAATTTCCAAAGAAATGATTCAGGTAATGACAATGAAGGATTTTGGAATTGTGGTAAGCCTGGACACTTTGAACGTGATTGCAGGTTGAAGAATCAAAATATCAGAAGGCAATAGAATAACTATGCATCCACAAGTGCAGATGATTCTGAGAAGCTGTTCATGATTCAACATCACATGATGAATACGATGTCTGCTGGTGTTTTAGAATCGAATGATAATATATGTTATGTTGATTCAGGTGCTTCAAATCACATGACCAGTCATGCAGAACGGTTTAGTAGTTTGCAAAAAATACCAGCTCCTAGATATGTTGAAACAGGTGATGATACATGGCATCCTATTGAGCATACAGGAAGCATAGCATTGTCTATGGAGGACGGGAAGGTAAAACATCTTGCTCATGTGCTACATGTTCCAAATATAACAAAGAATCTAGTTTTTGTTGGACAAATGGTTGACCAAGGAGTACAAGTCAGGTTCAATGCTTATGGATTATATGTAGAAGAGTACAAGTAGGATGGATGACTCGTTGCCAAAGGAAACAAAGTGGGTAGGATGTTCACCTTAAATGTGAAGATTCTTGAAATGATGCAGCCATGTTTGCAAAAGGTGAAGGAGTTATTGCAGATATAGAGATGTGGCACAAACAGATTGGAAATACAAACTTGCAAAGGCTAAAATTGATGCAGTCAAAGGAGATTGTCCATGGACTACCAAATTTCAAAGTTGCAGAAATGCAAAAGGTATGTGCAACATGTCAATTTGGTAAATAGTCAAGAGCATCATTTCCACATGACAAGCATGTTAGTGAGAATGTACTAGAAGTAGTACATACAGATGTTTGGGATCCAGCAAAGGCCACATCTATGGGCGGTTGCAGGTTTTATGTTACTTTGACTGATGACCATACACACAAAGTATGGATATATTTCATGAAAGAGAAGAGCGAGGTGTTCACTCAATTCCAGAATTTTAAAGCTATGGTGGAAAAGCAGACAGGGAAGTACATTCAAACATTAAGATCTGATGGAGGAGGTGAATACATGTCAAATGAGTTCAACAGTTTTCCAAAAAAATCATGGAATTTGGCGTCAGTTTTCATGCAGGTACACACCACAACAGAATGGCGTTGCTGAATGCAAAAATAGACATATTGCAAAAATAGCAAGAGCCTTGATGGCTGAGAAGAATATGCCTCATTTTTATTGGGAAGAAGCTATGCATACTACTGTATACATCATGAACAGAACTCCGACTGCTGCTGTACATCAAGTTACACCTGAAGAGAAGTTTACAGGTAAAAAGTCAAACTTATTACATCCGAAAGTTTTTGGCTGTATTGCATATGTACATGTTCCAGATGAGTTGAGGATGAAGCTTGATCGAAAAGCAGAAAAGTGTGTCTTCATTGGATACTCCCTTGAGCAAAAGGGATATAAATGTTATAACCCACTCACACGACAAGTAAAGGTGAGCAAAGATATGGTATTTGATGAAATGTCAAGCTTCTATGCAGATGCCAAAGAAGGACTGAGTCTTGAACCAAATGACAAAGGAAATGTTGAAAAATCAAGTGCAGAATCTCAGGTTTTGAGTGGACCGGATGCATCATCAAGCAATAGTTCCAACTCAAATCCATGGAGTGGAAGATTATGTGGAAATTTCAGTCCAACAAATTCATCCAATACATCCAAGAAAGGTAAAGAAAAGCTTTCTGCTAGTCATAAAACATGTGCAAGTTTTGAAGATGTTGATGGAGATTCAAGCGGTTCAGAAAAGAGTCTTGATGAGGAACTTGGATTGCCCTCTGTGAAAACTCCAGGAGTAAGAAGGGCACATGCAGATGATACAAGGAGAAGTGACCCAGGACCAAGAAGATCTGGGAGGATGCGGAATTTAGTGTATCAACTGATATATGATAGTTACATGGCTCGTCATTGTGCCTACATGACAAAGGTAATACAAGATGCTGAACCTTCTTGCTTTGAAGATGCAATTGGAATTGCAGATTGGGAAAAATCTATGGATGAGGAGATGGTTGCACTTTATGGAAATGATACATGGAAGCTGGTTCCATTGTCGCAAGGAAAGAAACCCATAGGCTGTAAATGGGTTTACAAGGTAAAAAATAATGATGATGGTAGCATAAGCAGGTATAAAGCACGATTGGTAGCTAAAGGATATGCACAAACATATGGCATTGATTATGAGGAAACATTCAGCCCTGTAGCTAAAATGTCTACTGTCAGAACACTTGTTGCATTAGCTGCAACAAAAGGATGGACTTTTCATCAGATGGATCTGAAGAATGCTTTCCTACATGGTGAGTTACAAGAAGAAGTATATATGGACTAGCCACAAGGATATGAAGATTCAAAGCATCCAGAATATGTTTGCAGGTTGCAAAAGGCTTTGTATGGGCTGAAGCAAGCCCCTCATGCATGGCATGCAAGGATTGCTAATTACTTAACTAGCATTGGGTTTTCTATGTGTGATGCAGATCACTCACTATATGCAAGGAAGGCTAATGATGGCATCACTATTGTAGCTATTTATGTTGATGACCTAATTGTAGGTGGTGATAATGAAGGAAGCATCAAAGAGGTAAAGCAACTTCTTATGCAGGAATTTGACATGAAAGATCTTGGTGTGCTTCACTATTTCTTGGGCATTGAGTTTATACATACAAAAATAGATATATGGATATCGCAAAGGCAATATGCCTTGAATATGTTGCAAAAGTATGGTATGGTTGATTGTAAGCCAATTTCTATGCCATTATATTAGAATTTGAAGTTGGATACTACATCAGGTGAAGCATTGGAAAATGCTACCATGTACAGGAAAATTGTGGGAAGTCTTATATATCTTACAATTACAAGGCCTGATCTAAGTTATACTGTTGGACTTGAAAGTGAGTTTATGCAGGTTCCCAGGAAGCCACATTTGGATGCTTTGAGGCGCACTCTACGTTATGTGAGTGCTACTGGTGTAGATTTGCAGGTTTACGGATACACGATGCAGATTGGGCTAGCATTCCAGATAGAAGATCTACTAGTGGTTTTCTATTCTCACTTGGGAGTGGAGCTATTACATGGAGCAACAAGAAGCAACCCACTGTTGCTTTGTCGAGTACAGAGGCTGAGTATAGAGGTGCTGCAATGGCAGCATGTGAGGCATCATGGCTAGAGATGTTACTTGCAGATTTAGGTGTGGAAGTGCAAAAGCCTATCACTATTTATTGTGATAATCTTAGCAGCATACAATTAGCATAGAATCCTATTTTCCATGATAGAACAAAGCATATCGAGGTACATTATCACTTCATCAGAGAGAAGGTATTAGCAGGTCATATTGATCTTGTTTTTGTGAGAACAGATGAGCAAGTTGTTGATATTTTCACCAAAGCACTTGGAGCTGAGAAGTTGAAGAAGTTTCGAGAGATGCTTGGATTACAGGATATGGCATTGAGCTTGAGGGGGAGTTTTGAGATATCAAGCTCAACATGTGATGATCCAGGATGAGACGTACCAATTTTTTGTTTCTTTGACGTGGTCACACCAGTATATGTCAAGGATACTTCATTGAGCTTTATTAGATTTATCTACTGAGAGTGATGGCACATTTGTTTCTTGCCAGCTCACTCATTCGCGGACATTAGGTTTTTCCTTATGTACTGATCTTTATATATTGCACTTGTTGTATTCTTGTTTTCAGGTCATTTCTTGTACATTCCTTTTTATGAAATAGAAGAAGAAGAAGAAGAAGAAGAAGAAGAAGAAGAAAAGGAAGAAGAAGAAGAAGAAGAAGAAGAAGAAGAAGAAGAAGAAGAAGAAGAAGAAGAAGAAGAAGAAGAAGAAGAAGAAGAAGAAGAAGAAGAAGAAGAAGAAGAAGAAGAAGAAGAAGAAGAAGAAGAAGAAGAAGAAGAAGATCATTCTTCCTTGCCTCAATCTGTGTGCGTGCTTCTCCTTGAGAGTGAGAGTGTGTGTGTGTGAGCTCTCTTCCCTATCTCCTTCCTCGTGATAGTGGATAGGTCACAACTAAAGTATATGGGGTTGTGAGTATTCCCTCCTTGAGAACAGGCAACTATCTCACAAAACCCATTCGAGACCCATCAAGGTATGGAAAACGTGACATCAAGACAAACCAGCAACATAGTGTTCTTGTTAGACTTCATGTTTAGTTCTCTATGCGAAGAATTAACCCCAACAGCCAAACTAGCCAAGGAATGGGAAATATGAATAGGGCAACATTTAGGTAAAGACCACATCAAGGTGTAGGACCAGGAATGCACCATGTATGCTCAACAACTCCCATCATAATCGAACCCCCAGAGCTAGGAAGGAGACTAAGACCAATCCAAGTGGCCAAATGTATGTGAAATCATTACGATGTCTTAGGAGAGACCTATGAGCACATTGCAGAATTCAAACAAGTATTGCAAGCAGAACAAGTGGATGACTTTTTTGTGCAATACAAATCCTTTGGGCTAACCCTCATGGGAACAACTTTGACTTGGTTCGAACCATTAGACCCAAATCGTTAGAGGGATAGAGGGATTAAACACAATTCATCATCCTTAATCCATAGTTTCAAACATGCTCCCAATGAGACTAGAACCTAAAATTCAAATGGTAGAGGATTCAGAAGAGCTAGAGGAAATCGACAAAATGAGAAAAACTCAAAGATGGAAGGCTAGAAGAGAAAAACTAAAAAATAAATGGATGAAGAAGAGAATTGAGGAAGGAGAAAACATGCAGAAAGAAACATGGAAGCGTCATGACCGAGAAATGCAAAGGACATCTTACCAAGCAGCCAAAGAACCTAAGTCAATAGTGGAAGGATCAATTTTAGCAGATCAATCTAGAATAGAGATAGGGCTTTGCATAGAACAACATGCAAGGAGTTATCCTAGAGGGGAATTGGAAAAGGAGAGGTTGGAAATAAAAAATTGGTTGAAATATCTCAGAGCACACTTGAACAAGCTATCCCACCCCTCCCCAAAATGAGAATACCAGAAGAAAAATTCAAAGGATGCTTGGAAACAGACAACCAAAACCGGTAAAAGAACAACAAGAGGAAAAAAGAAGGAAGACATTCAGAATAACAAGGAGGAACAAGTGTCAATGATTCCAGAATTAGAGGCAAATTGGCCAAGCGATCTATGGGCAAAAATTCAAGAAGATCAATGGAAAAAGAATGAGAACTCTCCACCACCCTTTAAAGAACTAGAGACTTGGGAAAATCAACCTACATTGGACTTACAAGAGGTATATGAGGAAGTGTCAATTCTGGATCAAAATTGAGAGGAAGCAAACATCGTATCCACACTACCTAACTATATTGGAGAGTACGAGAGGGAATCGAAAATATTTCATGCTCCCACTATCACTGACATAGAGGGAGGATCTCAAAATGAGACTTCAAATAACTTATCAAAACTCAAGAGAATTAAAGTACAATGTTCATTAATGATCGAAGAGTCACTACAATTGAAACCCCGATTATGGAAACAATTGGCCAAACATTTGAAGCTAGAAGTGAGAGAATCAACCAAAGAGAGTAAGCATGTAGAGGCTCCAACAACCATCCAAATCCCAATAGATAAAGTTGGTGAATTCAGTGAGGGAGATGAAGGAAATATGTGTATACCCATCACCTATAATGGATATACAACCAAGGCAATCTTAGACACTGGAACATGCATAGATATAGCCACAAAAGAGAATTGGGAGAAATGGGGAATGTGAGCCCTACGACCCACTCGAATGAAACTCCAGTTAGCGGATGGTCATGTTGAAATACCACTAGTTATGAAATGATCTTAGGAAGACCATTCATGAGATAATTGGGAGTTGTACAAGATTGGGGAAGAGATGTGTTGTATCTGTAACATCAAGGTACAACTAGAAAGATAAATTTTCATACCTTTGCCTATCGAGATGTACCTGCATTACAATGGAACTCAGTTCATAACATAGAGAGGAAGATGATATATCCATTCATAGAACATGATCTAGTGACCAATCATGGATGAAAGAAGATGTCCAACTATGGATGTGTAAGGAAGCTAAAACAGAGAAAAAGAAAGCACAATTATGGCTGATAGGACACAAGAATTACAGATGCATTGATGACCCAACATACATGCCCTAAATATCTCTCGACGAAGCATTCAAACTGCACAGGTAGATGGAGATATTAGACACTCTAGATGTGTTTGTAAACGAGGAAGTCCTAACAATGAATGAATGCATAGATGGAGAAGGATACGACGTGAATCTTTACATGGTAATCCTCCAAGAAATGGAACTTGGTAAATCACTGGAAAAGGAATGGAGAGAGGATTACGAGAGTATTGAAATGGAGCCACAATTTGCTTCGGAAGAACAATACTTAAAAAAGGTCGAACCCAAAGAGGATGTAGAGCAACCAAGAGTATTCAACATAGAAAAGCACCAAGAGAAAGAGGTCAATGAAGAAAGGCAAGAGGACCAACCTCTTGATCAATTCGAGGTTCTAGAACACTTCAAATGATATGAAATAAAGAATGAAAAATAGTTATTCAAATGCCAAAAAGAGAAGACTAGGAAGGAGAGACATACGATAATAAAGAACAAATCAAGAAGGTGACAACAACTATGGAAGAGGAAGAGGAGAGATGTACCTACATAGGGAAGGATGTCTCCCTAGAAGAGGAGCAAAACTTGATAGAATTAATCAAAGAATATAGAGACATATTTGCATAGACCTACAAAGACCTCAAGAGAGTGGATCCTTCTATTTGCTCCCATAGAATTCCAATGACCCCTGATGCAAAAACCTTAAAACAAAGAAGGTCGAGACCAAAGAAGTAATAAGAAATCCACCCAGACCACCCAATGGACCATTCTTGCACTCATGATGAGTTCATTGCATCCAGACTATGCATGATAGGGCCACATTACTCGGCCATGCATTCGACACACAGAGTCTTCAACAAAAATAGTGGTGCACTTTTCCTCCATAGGAATATGATTTAGCATGTACTATTATAGTTTGAAATCAAATTAATGTAAATAGATGCTTTACCACACCTCAAAAGATTGTAGTACAACTATTATCTCACACAATCAAACAAGTCAACAACCAAGTCAACTTGACACCTTATGTTTAGGGAAGATTATTTGAAGCCGAGAAACAATGGGGCCACAAAAAGTTCCTTAATGGAAGTGTGGCATTAACAGTACTGATCTACCATGCATTGAATATCAAGGAATATCTTAAGGAAATGCCTTCTTTTCTAGGAATGGTTAAATATGTAAAAACACTACAGTACCTAAGAAGCAAAAAAGTATGAGCATTACACAAGAAATAGATACCACGTCACAAGCAATGATGCGAGGAGCAAAAAGACTGAGGAAAGTTCTAAATGAGGAAGCGACTTTGACAGCAAAGAGGATACATGTTCTTCCAAGAACTCAATTGGAAGAACCTACACCTATCACAGAGACAGAGTTACAAGAAGCTATGAAAAAGTCACATGAATTCATGGAAGGACAAATTAATATGCCAGTACAAGGGCATCATTACCGACATGCCAAGCGGCATCTCATCATCTATCAAACAAAAGATTAACCAAGTTTCACAGATACAAAGAATTGGGATTAATCAATTCAAGCTCATCATCTAAACCCCCAAAAGATAATGACCAATCAATTGTGAACATGGATCTCCACATGGAATCAAATGATGATGGTAGATGGGAGGAATTAAATTAGGTAATGGCTCAACATGGTGGAGAGCCAACAAAAAAATCAAGAACAATATGCTAAATTAGAGCATGAATCAAAGGAGGAACTACAAAACGAAGGAACATACACAATCAAAACAAATGACACGACAAAGCTTCAATTCACGGAAGCCACTCTTGAAGGTCAACCTAGAATGAAACACCCCAAGGAAGAGTGCATAGAGGAAGAAATCATTGAGCTAGACCAATTTACACCCATCCATGTGATGGTAGAGCCATCACCTATGGATCTAACTTTTCAAGGCAGCACAATGAAGTCTAGCATGGTCAAAGACAATGTGGACGTGCAAACAAGTGAAGAACCGATCATACAAAAACATGGTTGAATGTGGACGTGGCACAACTCAAACCAATAGTGAAACAAATGATACAAATGACCATGGACACACAACAACACTTAATGGAAGCAGACAAAGATTTTGACCAAGCATAGGTCGAACGAGACCATTTCAAACTATTAAGTGATAAACTAGCTGATCAACTCCTGCAATCTCAACAACTAATCATGACCCGCAATCTCAACAAATAATCACCAAAAAAGAAGGGAAAGTCAAAGACACAATGGAAAGATGCAAACAACTATCAGAGGAAAATCAGCAGCTCAATGATTAATTCAAAGAGCTTACAAACAAAGATGAGACAAAGCAGAAAATGTACACTTGATAAACAAAAGCAAAATTTTAGAAGCACAAATCAAGATTTATATGGATGAAGCAGATACTCTTAGCAAAGAATTAATGATTTCTATCTTGCTCAACCAACCTATCGAAGTACCTGTGAGTACCCAAACAGATATGGCAGAGCTCAAAGCTCAACTTGCAAAGTATGCATACTAGCTCAAGGAAGAGCAAGAATCAGGGGGAGAATGGGAAAGAAAATACATGCATGATGCAAACAAATTATGGAATAAATGGAGGGCTGCCGAATCAAAGATTTTGGAACATTGCAAAGAGGACGCAAACCAACTGGCAATAACTGGTGCATGCCTCGTGCAAAGTAACGAAGACTTTAAGGTAGATAATGAGCAAATAAAAGACAAAGATAGAATCATTCAAAGGTTACAGGATTAGATTGCAAAAAAGGACAATATGGGGACACTAGTAGTACCCAGCTCTCAAGCGGCTACTATGGAGAATGAGGTACATCCTCCTTCTCCCCCCATCAATAACTCCCCTATATATATAACAGAAGATGCACCAAGCATTGATCAAGATATACAAACTATTGTAGATATGAGCCGAAAGGAGCAGTCCCTACTGGTTTCCCAACTTAATGAACAATTTGAAGATATGGCAGTCAAAGTTATGAAAGAAGAAAAGATTAAGAGCAAAAATTTAGAACAAATTATAAAGCCATTCAATGTACCATATGGATTGGTCAAAGAAAAAACAAGGCAATACATCAAATGAACGATGCAAAAAGAATTAGATCAACAACTAAACTTTAGAGTGGACACTTTCTCATCTTCACAGGAAGAATTCGATAAGGCTGATCCAATACCTACTCTATGGGTGCATTGGGAAGATGCACCATATTTACTATAGGTAAATCCATCCTTTTGCCCGGTGCCACAAAGGAGATCATGGATGCAATTTCGGGAAGCACAATGTCAAGGAACAATCAATAATCAGTGGCTTAATTATCCTCTACTACCAAGTCCACCACATAACTACTTACCAACGGAAGATTATATGGTGCGCACAATAGAATTTTTGCTTTCACGATATGCAACAACTCCAGATCTAGCAATCAAAATGACAAATAACGTGTTGAGCATGCTCCTAACAGTTTTGAAGGTATTCAAACATGTTGAATATACACTTTTGAACTTCATCGACATTAACAAGGGCACATACGCTCTAATTTTTGATCTTTTTGTCATGCCTAGCCGACTTACAATAATGGCTATTTATTCGACATTGATGTTTCTACCAAGCCCTTACATGTGAACATTCAAAGAAGCGTTCTTTATAGGGGTTTTTGAAATGGACTCTGAAATTTTTTTGAAAATGTCTTCCAATTTAAATGCTCGATTGGTTGCATATGAGCTAAGTTTCTCTGGAAACCATAGAGAAGAACCAAATGATGGTTTTGAATCAACTCAATGGAAGGAATTGATGATACATGAAGCTAATCAGCTAAATCAAAGAGAGAAAACTTCCATTCAGACCTACTCATGTTGCCAATCAAAGCTTGTCGGGGATAACAAAGTTTAGGAGGACGGGCATGTGGAGGGAGAATCTAGCAAAAGACAAAGATGAAGAAAATCAAAATGGAAAAAAATTCAATAAAAGACTCACCTTTGCCCAAAGCCCCCACAGGGACATGCATCAGGCTACAACACAAAAGACGGAGGTCTCAAAGGATGTAAACAAAGAATTATAACATGACCTTTGAAGCATCACCCTCAGTAAAAAAGATGCAATATTTACCGATGGGTGCATGCATGGCAACCCAAATCAATACAACAACCCTGATGCATGAATATAAGGAATGACAAGAGGAGAATGGAAGCATTGGACTGAGGTTCGGATAAGGTTACAAATTCTCTAATAGTCCTAGAGGCTTCCTCGACCACTAGGTGCATGTAGTGGAAAAAAATTAACAAGCCAAAAGTAATACATTGGACCCCAAGTTAGGATCAGCTCCTTGACTATTGCAGTTAATTAAGAGATACATACACTGGCTCTGAACCGTTAAGGCCTCCACAGGTGCTATTGATGGACAACTACAAGTATGCCATTGGTATAATCAAGGACTAGATCTGCCACATGTTAGATGCTAAAGACAAGAAGCAAAGCCTATCAAGGGATGCCACAGACAAAGAGGGGGGAGAGTGTTGTAGAGTAAAGAAGCAAAGAAAAACAAGCCCCAAAAATTTTCAAAATTATTCATAATTCTTCTTCTTCAAATTTCTATGAAAGACATCATGAGCCATATAAATGCACGAGAGGAGTCCTCTAGATGCATAAATCCCAAATGCTATAACATAATCCTTGTAATATAGTAAGAATTTAGTGTTTTTCAATAAAAAGTGCCGATCTCTTGTGTGAAAGGACCATTTTTAGGGCACATGTATATAAGTAACATGATGACTCTTTGTAAGGACTTTTAACCATTGTGTGTAATCAAGCTAAAATTTTGAATTTGCCTCTTCTTTGCTGAATATCTTCTTCTCCAAGAGATTGTGTGTGTGTTTGATGCTTGAAATGTGTATTTACAAGTGTTGACATAAGGAGTGTGTAGAGTGTATCTTATAGCTTCCACAACACCATAGGTTTTTGGGAGGAGTTGTCGAGTTTCGCTGAAGTGAGAATCTACACCAGCCGCTTCGGCTGGGCCATGATTACTCTACTACTTTCTTTAGAAAGAAACTGTTGTGCTTGAACTCTTTCCATTGTTTGGTATAGTTTGCAGAGCTAGGTAGTTTAAGCCAGTGCTTTGATAGCTTCTTCCTCAGGACAGTCATTTTCCTCTTATTTATGGATTCCATTAACTAAGAAGGGGTTGTGGTCTTTGCATACTTCTCGGATTGACAATTTAAAGATGTGTAGTTGATCCTTTATGCTAAAATGATTGGAGAGGACAACTCCAAAGGGTAACAACAAACACAGTCTCATAATCGCATGAAAATTTATGAGTATACTCGAGGGTATGCAGGATTTTAAACAACTTGATTGTGTCATATCAATACCAATTTTGGTTCCCCAATACAAGCATCTCAAAGTCTACTATAGATCTACGAAAGCTCCATTGTGCATTTCTATTCAACATTTTGAGATACAATCAATCTTTTGCATTAGGGTATTTAGCCATTGACAATGGCTCAAAGCAATGATGTATTCTGTATGTTTAGATACTAAGAGTAAGTTTGGTAGTTCCAACCACTCATTATGGGCAGACATGATGTATCATGTACTAGTAGCAAAAGGTTTGTGGAATATTGTATAGGGAAATGAAACACGTCCTCCAACACCTACAAATATAGTGATTGAAGGTGATGCCGGTGGTGCTAAAGATGATGTTTCGATTTCATGGCATTTTATTGTTCTTGTTGCACCTACTATAGAGCAACTTCATTGGGATGGTAGAGATGCACGGGCACATGCTTTGGTAGCTTTTTCTCCCACACATACCATTATTCCTCACATTTTCTCTTGCAAAATAGTAAAAGATGCTTGGGACACTCTTAGAACATTATACCATGCAACAAATGAGGATTGATTTTCTTACCTTTGAAAACAATCGGAGAGTGAGCATATGAATGAAGGAGATTCAATGGAAACATTTTTTACAAAGATCAAGGATTTGAAAGAGTAGTTGATTTTTGCTCATGAAATCTTGCTAGATGGTTCACTTGTGCAAACTATTATTAATGTTCTTTAAAATCCTTGTCAAAGTTTTGCTTCTACTCTTTGAGTGATGATGAAATGCAATCCAAATGCCTTAACATTTGATGAGTTACTATCTATTTGCTACAAAATGATCTACCAAGCTGAATATGTCAATTATGCATTTTGCAGATCAAGCTTTCTTAGCTATTTAAAAGGGCAACAGTAAATGAAGCTTGTTTGCTAGTAAGCAAAACTTTTCTAATGTTGCACATTCAAAGAAGGAAGGCAAAGATAACTAGAAAAAAAAGCATAAGAGTTTTGCAAGTATTGTAAGGAAAAAGTGATCATTTCTTTAAGGGTTGTCTTGAATTGGCTTCAAAACTTAGACAAAGAAGAAAAAGACTCAAATGGCTATTACAAAGGCCTCTACATCTAAAATGGAGTCTTCTAATACTATTTACAATGAACAATGGGTGTTTACTACTCATTGCAGCTATGATCCATCTTCTCATGAGCAATATATGTTTGTAGTAGACTCAGATTTTTGATACTTTGATAGTGGTGTAACCAAAACTATTACCTCACAACACAATTACTTAACTTCACTTGGACGTGCTCCTATAGGGAATACTATCACATATACCAACAACTCCTCTTCTCTTGTCATGAGAGTTGAAAAGTTCATTTTGAATATTACTCATAGTAGCTCTTTTACATTGTAAGATGACTTATTTGTGCCAAGGATCAAGAAAAGTTTGTTATAACAATCAACTCTAGCCAAGATTGGTTTGGTTGTTGATTTCTTTTGTAACAGATGTACAATTCATGATCTCTCAAATAGTGATATTATCATTGCTTTTGGAATTTTATTTCATGGGTTGTATAAACTCATAAATTATGCAAAATGTGAGAATGATTTAGCATGTGCAATTCATGATTCACAGGCTATTTCATATGCATAAGTTTTGGAATCCACGATTTGGTAATCTAAATCTTGCTAATTTGCTTCACCTAGAGAAATTTGAAATGGCATCCTCTTTGCCTAAATTTGAGACTCCTAAAAATGTATATGAGGGATGTAGTTTGGGTAAGATGCAACCTTCCTTCCCCAAAGATGGTTCAATCAGAGCCACACATTAAATTGTAGCTTGTTCATAGTGATGTTTGTGGTCCTATACAAACACCTTCATTTGGGAGTTACCTATATTTTGTGACTTCTCATTGATGATTTTTCCAAGTATGCATGGATTTATCCTTTCAAAGAAAAGTCCAAAGTTTATATGTGCTCTAAATAGTTCCTAATTATGGCTGAAAATTTTTCATTATGAAAAATGAGCACCCTCCGTTCTATTCAAGGGGATGAGTATATGTCTTCTGAGTTTAATGCATTTTTGGTTAAGAATGAAATAAAGCATCAATGTATATTGCTATATACACCTCAACAAAATGCAGTTGTTGATGTTGGAGTTTATTGAGCTCCAAAGCATAGCTATAAGTAGGTGGAACCCCTAGGCACTAGTTGATCTTCTCACAAACTTATGTGCAAAAAACTAATCATGTTTGCAAACCTTGATTGTTGGAGTTAGACGTCTGCAGAAGCATGCAAACAACACAAGGAAGAAGAAGAAGCTTGGACCACAACACACAATGTTGAATGTATTACCACTAGAATGTACAAAGATAAGTAGCCCATTAGGACAATATGCATATATACAAGCCGGGGGGAAAAACCTCCTAAAGAAGGAAAAAAGTGCCTGGTAGTCCTAGAGTGTTCACACACATCACTACCTAAATATATCAACAAATCCCCCCCTAGGAGTGATGCGGTGAACAAGGAGTTGGCACTCATGTATAAGGAAGTGCCAAGCTATGTGGAACCAATCCACAAAAGGAAGTAAGCCCAAATCTTTGCGAAAAGCTTCAAACTTCTCCCTAGGCAGAGCCTTCGTAAAAAGGTTTGCAATGTTCTCCTGCGTGGGCACATATGCCAAGCTGATCTCCCCAGTAGAGAACCTCTCCCTGACATAATGATAATGCACCTCAATGTGCTTAGTGCGAGCATGCTCTCTGTATTTGTACCAAAATCCCTTTAAGGATAGGCAAACACTTATGTTTTACCTTCCACAGGCTTAAGTACCGTCTTCATGGTTGCAAACTACATTCTTGGAATTGCTTCATGATGTTCAAGCTTGGAACAGCTTACTCTATTCACTTTTTTCCATTGGATAAATGGAACTTGAGTGAATAATTCCCAAAAGGAATTTTATTGCGAATACTTGGGCAATCTACAAAGTAGTTCCAATCACACATTCTTGGACAATCATGGCCAAGCTTAATCAAGTCTGGTTGATCTTGCGACTAAAATAAAGACTTAGTCTTTATTATTAAGATCTCTTAAACTAACAAAAGCGTCTTCGCTTACCCATGGGCTTTTAAAGATCTTTTCCCGAACTTCAGTCCAAGCATACACTGATGCCTCTTAGATTCCAAACCTAAGAATCTTTGATATACTTTTTAGGTTATATCACTATTTGGACTTAATTACCAATACTAGTGGTTTGGGAATTACTGGGAACTACTTGCTATTAGACTTTTCTTGAAAGATTCTAGTCTCACATCTATGGAGATCTTTCTTTCAAGAACTTTAGATTCCTGTCAAGGAATCAGTAATACTAAGCTAATGATTCATCTTGGAATCTTTTGCTTTCCAATCCAATGATTCATCTTGGAATCCTTAGTTATACTGGAATCTTCTCTCTAAACGAAATATTGACTATTGAACAAGAACAAGACTTAAGGCTTTATTGCTTGTCCAAACGATATTCCTTTTTAACTAAGGAAATAGTTAACTAGGCTATTTCCTTTATTGGTTTAACTTTTAGGAAGTAGCTTAATTCCTAAAAATTACTTTGATATATCTTTTAGAAAATAGCTTGATTCCCAAAAAATTAATTTGACTTGGGTTTCTTCTTTAAGCTCAAATTAGCTTAAACAAAACCAAGCTGTGTACCTAAGGACAAACCTAGGGACTTGTGGAGAAAGAGACTATACCTCGATCCCCCTCAAGTGCATATAGTGGGGATTCACGCTTTATTGCCGCGTGTATGAAGACATGCATTCAAATGATGATCAATGCAAATGAGCTTCCCAAAGAGTGCAAATAAGTCTAAGTCTGATCCAAACAAGCTTCAACTGTCAGTTATGGTGTCGCGATACTTGGAGCAGCAGCCAACAGTAAATTGAGCTTTTCTCTCAACTCTGAACTCCGAATATAGCAAATAGCATATGCATTTCAAAGCTCTTGAAAAGACACATCCAATTGTGGTATTTTCACTCAATTCTGACACTTCTTCTTCAAGTTATGAGCAAAATACTGAGTCACGGGAATGACCTTCCTACACTTCAGCACTTCCTACACTTCACACACACCTTAACAACAGCAAACAAACACTTTCATGGATAGACAACACTTCATAACACTCTTTTCAAGCAACACATGCACACAAGCTCACAAAGAAGATGATACAGAGAGGAGAAGACACAAATTCGAAATTCTGTGCTCTTGATTCTCATAATGGCAAAAAGTCTTTACAAAGAGTCACAAATTGACTTATATACATGTGCCCTAAAAATGGTCCTTTCACACAAGAGACCGGCACTTTATTCACTAAGAGGCTAATTTCCTACTAATTTACATGGGTAAGCTACTAATCTCCATGGGTATGCATCTAGAGAACTCCTCTAGTGCATTTACAACGGGAAATATGTTACAAAAATGGTTATAATACAAAAATAGAGTGTCCAAATCAGAAAAATTTTGGGACCCTTCTTTTTCTCTGCCTTGTGCTCTTCTTAGCTCTGCAACACTCTCCCCCTCTTTGTCTCTGTCGTCCCTTGACAGGCTTTACTTCTTGTCTGCACCTTGTCTAAGGCTCTTTCGTATGTCGGGTTGGCTGTGTTAAGTCGGGCTGCCACACACGCCACTAGTGGCTAGGAATGTGCTGTTCTTAGTTACCCTCTTCAACTTTTCAGCCTCTCCCCTTTCTAACTTTTGGTCTTCTGATATGTCTTTGTCTTCACACATCTGACCCTATTGTATTGCTTTGAGCCTGTTTACTTTCTTTTCCACTGCACGCTATCAACGGGAGGATTATTACCTACCAAGTATCTTCTTGCACTTCTTCATGGATACTTCCTGGCCCTGGTCCATCCTTCCCATGAAATATCCTGGTTCTGATTATTCTTTAATTCCATTCCTCAGGATCTAGGTGTTTGGCGTTGTTGCCTGATGCGTGCCCCTGCGGGGCTCTGTGCAGAGATGGGTGTTGCGCCCCTGCGAGGCTTCTTGCAGAGATATATCTTCGAATGTAATCTTTTAGTGAAGCTTCTTTCTTTGTCTTCTTCTTTTCTTCTTTTTGCTGGACTCTCCCTCAACACTGCCCCCCTCTTGAACTCTGTCATCCCCGATAGGCTTTGGAAGTCGACGAGAGTATGTTCTATACACTTTTTGCTCTGTGTCATTAAGTAGATTAGCTTCACGTATCATTAGTTGCTTCCAATGTTCTTCTTTCACACCATCATGTGGTGGCTGTCTGTGGTCAGCAAAAAAGCTTAGTTCGTATGCCACCAATCTGGCATTCAAGTTGGAAGACATCTGTAAGAAAATTTCTTAATCAATTTGAAAAAACCCTGTGAAAAAGGCTTCTTCGAATGTTTGCATGTATGTGCTCGGTAAAAACATGAGCCGAGAATAATATGCCATTATTGTGGGTCAACTAGCCATAACAGACAAATAAAAAATGAGGATATCTGTTCCCTGATTAATGCCAATGAAATTCAAAAATGTATACGCAGCGTGCTTGAACACCTTCAAAATTGTAAGGATCATGCTGAGAATTTTATTCGTCATTTTGATAGTTAAATCGGGTACTGTTGCATAATAATGCAACCAAAATTCAATGGTTTTTACCATATAATCTTCTGTAGGTAGATACTTATGGGGCGGACTTGGAAGTAGCGGATAATTCAGCCATTGTTTATTGGTCACACCATTCTTCTGCATGTCCAAAAATTCTCTTGCATCTTTGCGACGGGGTGTAGGGCAAAATGAAGGATTTACTTGTAATAAGTATGGTGCTGCTTGCCAGTGCACCTGCAAAGTAGGATTTTTCTCTAGAAATTTTCTTCTCCATACCGGCTGTGCAGCTTCAAATTCTTCTTGAGTATAATTGAATGTGTCATCTTTGAAGTGCAACAACTCCTCTGGACTTCTCTGTGTGATCTTTTTTATGTATTGCCTTGTTTTCTCTTTCAATAATTCGTACGGAATGTTGAAAGGCTTCATTATGGTATCCAAGTCTTTGCCCTTTATTTTTGCTTCCTTCATTACTTTGATCACTTCATTTTCAAAATTCTCTGTCAATGGGGACACCAATAGTGCCCTTTCCTTCTAACTTATTTCTATAGTATATGGCATGGGATGATCATCACATGGGTCCGCAATCTGTTCTTTTATTGGAGAATTATAAATCGAGGGAGATAGAGGACGTACCTCTACCTCGTCAGTAGGATTCTCTTGTCTTGGCTCTACTGGTGTCCCGATGGATACTTTCTCTTTTGCTTTGGTTTCTAATTGTGCAAGGCGTGCAGTCTTTTCTTTAACTTCTTGCATAGCTGCCCTGCGTGCCTCTTTGGCCGCAAGAAGCTCATTACCAATTTCTGCTACGTGATCCATGGTTTCACTATAGCTCACTGCAAGTTTTCCATTGGCAGTGTTCAGCTGTTTCTTAAGTTCATTGGTTTCGTTAACGTACCTACGTTCCCATTCTTCTCGTAGGGCTTGCTCTTGTTTCAGCAAATCTGCATATTTCTCATTCTGATCTCTCAGTTCCCTCTGGTCAGGGACTGATGTCTCTGGCTTTTCTATAGGTTGATCATACAATAATGCCTTCATCAATTCTTTGTTTCTGCTTCATAAGTTATCATTCTCCTCCATATATACCTTAAGTTGTGCTTCGAGCAGATTGCTTCTAGCTTTCATTCTTTCCTTGTCTGCTTCACTAGCTTCATGCTGTCTTTGTAACTCTGTCAGTTGTGTCTGTAGCTGATGATGTTGTTTCATCAATGTATTACATTGCTCTTTAACTGCGGTTATCTCCGTATCCTTAG
The DNA here is from genome assembly GCA_020310875.1 of Ceratopteris richardii. Lineage (NCBI taxonomy): Eukaryota > Viridiplantae > Streptophyta > Polypodiopsida > Polypodiales > Pteridaceae > Ceratopteris > Ceratopteris richardii. Next base: position 106,450,397 of record CM035433.1, read on the forward strand.
CTGAAATTTCTTGTTGGGCGTGGATGAGCTGTGTGGACAATTGCTCACTCATGACTTGAAATTGATTCTTCTCCCTCATGGCCTTGTCGTAATCGGTACTTGTTTCCATCATTTGTTGTTGTGTGTCCATGGCCGTTTGTATCATTTGCTTGACCACAGGTTTTAGTTGAGTAACATCAACATTCAACCATGTGGTAGGGATGCTAGGTTCTTCACCTGTTGTAACATCTTTCCCTTGTGCAACATGTAGTGTAGTATCATGGGGCTGCCGAGTATGGAGTTGTATCAATGGCTCAGCCTCCTTGTGGTCAATCTTGCCTTGTGGCGTATCGTCAGGTACTTCAATCACCATTGGTTCCTTATTTTGAGGGACACTGTCTCCTCTATCCATGCATGTCTGTACCTCTTCCTTTACAGGTGACACTGCATTTTTAGTTGTTATTGGTGCTTCCTTGATGCTGATCTTGGAGGTATCATTCAATTGAATAACGTGCACTGGTTCACTGGGTGCTTCTTGGTTCATTTCCTTTGACTGGTGATTGTCAGGTGTAACTTCGACTTGATTAATCTCTGTCCATTCTTCATTGTGCGTTTCTGTTCTTATATCAGTGTCTAATGTGTCTTTCTCACGGTTGGATTCTTCATTAGAGCTCGAATCTTCTAATCCCAATTCTTTACATCTGGCGGTTTGTTCTGGGGTGTGTTCTTTATCTTTTTGTTTAGTTCCTTGACTGGCTTGTCTATACTGATGACCTTGAACATTCAAGTTTACTTGCCCTTGCATGTACATATGTGTCTCCTCTAACGCTGCTGAGAGGTCTCTTTTAGTGATTGGTGGCTGCATCATAGGAATCTTTGGTAGAGTGTGTGTCCGCTTTGATTGTGGTGTCTCTTGAGCCTCTTCCTCTCTAATGCGTTTAGTCCCTCTCATAGGTTTCTTTGAACTGGTTCCCACTTCTTCAATAGAGGTGATTGTTTTCTTCTTCGGAACCGTTGCTGACTTTGCATATTTTCCGATCTCTGTTGAGGTAGGCATCAAACGTAAGCAGTTCTTCATGTCAAGTGCCTCATAAATGAGTAGGGTCAAGGCCGAACTCCCATTCAGAAACTTTTTCTGACCCCACTTTTTCTTCGCTTCGAATAGGCGATCCTGAATGTATGGAGTCATGTTTACTTGATTTCCCACTTGTCTCATAGCATGTGAGAGTAATTGCACTATGATTTTCTAGGGTGCTGTATATCTATGCATACTAGGGAAACAAAAATGCTGGTGCACTAAGCGAACAGAGTCTTCAATATCCGTTCTGTTGATTTCCAAAAATGTTCTCTTTTTTGGATCATGACACTCATCTTTGACATTGGTGAGTCCATCTTGATTCCATCCAGAAGCTCTGTTGATTAGCTCATGAGTGAATTGAATTGTTTTCCATGTACCAACTTTGTCAAGTACTCTTGCCTCTGGGACTGATGGATTATTCGGTACCGACTGGAGTGTGTTCATCACTTGTGTACATCTCTGAAAATCAGGCAGATATATTGGAAGTCTCAGGAATGCATCAATTCTTGCTTGTGTCCAGACATCTGTCATGCGTGGTAATCCTTGTATGATAGTCTTGAAGTCTTGTGACATAATAGGAAAGTAATGATCCCTATCCATGATCTTGATGGTTGCCATAAAAAGAAGCTCGGACATTGGTTGATCATAAATGAACCAATGACCTCTTGCCTTCGTGATTCTTGGAAAGAAGAAGCAGGACCTCTTCCTCTTGCGTAGCCTCGGAATTAGAGGATGCCATCTGCACTCAATATATAGCAGTAATTAGTGGCAAGTTGGCATCAAGAATCATCCTTCAGTTATCCTTCTTAAATTTGCGACTCTCTGAGTGGATTGTGTCGTCCCTTCCCCGTGGGTGTGAGAAAGGTAATACCTAGGATTTTTCATACTTATTTATATATTTTCTTGTTAGTTTCAGAAAGAAAACAATAAATTTAGTTCATAGCCGAAGCGGTTATTGAATCTTGAGTTATTCTCTTAGATTATGTACAAGTGCTCTCCTATTTCCCAAGAGAGAAATGTGCTTCGCTATCCTGAAGTAGAAGAAGAATGTGCCGAATGCTTGGCCTTGTAGTGTGGCCCTATCATGCATACTTTGGATTATGGTAACTCCAAATGTGTGCAACTCGAATTACTTGGTTGATGCATACAGATTGTCTTGCCTGTCGGCATCCAAATCTACTTTACTCCATTGAGATAGTCTGTATTCCTAGCATCCCTAGAGAATGTAGTGCTTTTGCTTCGTCCGCTATTCGAATTTTTGAATGATTTTTGTTGCATGTCGAGGTTCCTGCTTTGTCCTGTAGATGTTCGTGTTCTTTTGTTGCTTTGCCTTTAGATCATACTGATTCTTCATATGTCTTGGCTCATCCTTTTTGATGATTGTCACTTGGGCACGATACTTGGGAATCCATATTTGCTTTCGGGCCGGCTGGGCAGCTATCACCTTCTTCAGAATCCATACTTTAGCAATTCTTTGTGGAACTGGGTGTCCAATGTGACTTGCATTCTTATTCTGTTGTCGTTTTAGATGTCGATAGTGGTTTGTTTGTTGTTCAAGATATGCTGTCACTTGATCCTTTTTGATCCAAGTCTGTCTAGTGTAAGGAATAGGGTAAATTCTAATGTATGCAGGTTTTTGACAGTTGTGCTGACTAGTCCCTCTTGTGCTTGGTTCCTCACTGAGGCTGCTATTGGATAGAACACTAATCATGTGATTTACTGGATTGGAAAATTGTGTGCAATCGAGATTTGGTGTATCCTCAAATCAAGTATTCGATGAAGGGGTTTCCATAGTGCGAGTGAACATACTTTCATCCTTGTGTTCCTTTGAGTGAGCTCTCGGATCTATACCTTTGTCTTTGACCGGTCGTTCATCTAACATGCTGAACACCTCACGATGTCCTATCTTGGCCGAGATGTATCCTAGGGCCAATTGAATAGTCACTTCATATTCGTATATCCAATCTTGACCTAACACGAGCTCTTCTAATAAGTGTTGATCATGACATACTAAGAGTTTTTGTTCCATCGTGTTGTTTCCGAGATGTAGAGGTAAGGTAATCTCACCTATACATTGAGTAATTTTTCCTCCTATTCCTATCAGTTGTGCCTTAGAAGGGCATATTTCTTCCTTGAGTTTCCTGGTCAACAAATACTTGATACAACTTATGGATGCTCCTATGTCAATGAGTGCATCCACTAAGTGATACTCTTTTGTTCCAGCACCCAAATTCAAAGGTTGCATCCTTTATTGACCTAGGTTTTCAGTGGCTCTAAAGTTAGCCATTGGGATGGGTTCTTCTCCTTGTTGATATCTCTCGTCTCTCGCTCTCATCCACTCTTTCCGTTTTCGGATTCGTTCTAGTGCTTCTTGTCTAGCTTCTTCTCATATTCTTTCTCCCTCTATGCGCTTATTCTTACCCATTATTAGTCGTGACATTATCTCTTCAGTCAATGGCTTGTTAGTCGGCCATCGGATTGGGACAGATGTAACGGAAATCGTGGCAGAACACGCACGAAAGGTGGTTACACGCTTGTTCGTATCTGGTTTTGTCTATCATCCTTGTTGCCTGCCGACAATCTTGGTTCTGTCGATAAAGTTCATGATGTTCAGGAGATAACTATACTATCAGTCAGAATGTTACTGCATAACGATTGGAGTTCTTAGAGTATCTTGGCGATTCTCTACGTAGACTAATGGTACTGTGAGTGTCTGTATTTGTTACCTAGTGAACTCCATTGAGATTGTGAGTTCCATTACTATTGTCTGAGTAGGTTGTTTATGCATCGCTGTGGGATTGTGCTCATGCACTGTGTATTACGACTTCTTGAACAGTTTTGGTCAAGAATTGGCAAAATTCGAGCAACTGTGTAGTGTTCTGATATTCGGATCTACACTGTGTTGTTGTAATAGCTAGAATCTGTCTGCCTGCGGCAAAGTTAAGTGCAGTAAAGATCTGCTAAGTTGATTACTAAGTTTCCAATACTGTGTTCTCAAACTCTGTACGTTACGGTGTTGTTTGATCGTTGAACCCGTTCTGTGAATTTGATCGAATACTATTGTTCTGGTAATTTAAGTTAGTTAATACGTGGATGCAATATGGCACCTTCGCGCATTTGGTACGTTGGTTGAGCTAAGACTGTGATGGTAAATTCTCAGTACGACAATTCGATAGAGTTCTCAGCATCATTACCGTGCTGAGTGTGGACAGTAACTTTGGGAACTAAGTACAGGGCCTCTGTCTAACAGACCCCTACCACTCCCAAGAACCCACTTAGGTCAGTTAACCGCACTCATGATAGTTAGAGCTAAGCGTTTTAAAGGTTTAACAGTTAGGACACTTAACACTTGGCGCCGTCTGTGGGAAGGTGGCATCACGATTGCCAATTACCTGACAAAAGTGCTATCTGTGGAAGGTGGCATCAAGATCGTTATTCGTCTGTCAGAATAGAAGATCAAGATTACCGTCCATTTGGCGAAAGTAGCAACAGAATCAGATTGTTGCAAACTTGCTATGAAAACGTGATTTTATTGATAGTGTTACTATGCGATTAGTACAAAAGATGATACATGCCGGTTACTCGATCCAGTGAAACGTATCCCAAGAACCATCAGTCTGGAGTACTTAATGTACTAAAGATAACTCCAGGAGGTAGAAGTACAACTAGGTCTGACCCAGTTGTCAAGAAGGTCAAGAACGTTAGAACTGATTCCGGTCATATTCCAGTGGAACGTGTTACGCCTCTGGTACATTCCGGTACTATTTCGGCACAGTCTGTCGAAGGTATAGTAACTCCAGAATCTACCAAGACGCAGTCTGAAGTTAGTTTAACAATCTTGGATAAAGATTCCAATTTGTTTACGATTAGAAACATGTTAGCCGAAGAAATTGGCGAGGGCGAAAAAACACCTTATTCTGGCATAATTTCGGCACATTCCGATGATATTTCGGTAATAGAATCACAGTTTTTCAGCGACGGTTTACCATTTTTTGGTGAATCTTCAGCCCAGCCACCACTTTTTGAAGTAAGTTCCCCCACACTGGACATCAAGAAGGAAGGAAAGCTGTTCGAAACCGAGATTCGAAGCATATTGAGCAAAATCATCGCACCGGAAAGTGCACCATCCGACGATACAAATTTTGATAGTTCAGATATTCAACCCCGAGATACAGAAGATAGTCACAATACACTCACCATGAACGGGCAACAACAGCAGCAACAACAGTTATGTCCACCCAGGCCGCCTTCAACAGGAGTGACGTACACGAAATTTGGTGGATTCCCAGGAGATGATCCGGATGCTCACGTACGCACCTTCGAGATAAGCTACGCAGTTCTCAACCATCCACCGGATCCGGCGTATAACGCTATTGTCTTCCAATCTACATTGGTCAATGAAGCAGCTAGATGGCTTACAGAATATGATATTAATCACTTCGGCACCTATGAAGCAGTACGAGATGCCTTTTTACAGCGATTCAGGCTAAAGAAGAATCCAACCGAAATTTTTGATTATCTGCAAAACAACAGACAGAAGGTAAATCAAACAGTACAGGAATACGCTACTCTATTCAGGACTCACTTGAGGCAGTTACCACCAGCACATGCCAACCTACTAGACGACGTTATTACTCAGTGGTTTATCAATGGGTTGACTCCACAACTTAAACAGATTATGATCATACGCTGTGTAGGAGCTATGACGCTAGATGCAATAATTGCAATGGCTCTACAGCTGGAAAACAAGGTTGGAGGATTTACAGAAGATCTGGAATGGTTAAAAACAAACAGAAATGTCGCCGAAGATGTGACCAGACAAGTATACTGCATCACATGCAAGAATTCAGGCCATACTAGTACCACTTGTGCACTTAATCAGTTATTCTGTGCTATCTGCAACACTGCCGGACACACCACCGAAAACTGCGCATACAACGCCAAAGTGCAAGGAACAGCGACTGTCAATGCAATTATACAGGAACCAAGACAGCCAGCCAATCATTATGTGCCTCCGCAAATGAGGAACAATCAGCAACAAGGATATCGAAATTACAGAGGACAGAGAAATAACAACTATAATGCAAACCGCTAGCAGACCGGACCGCCACCGGAAAAACCCAATCTGCCACCACCGCACTGTCATTTCTGTGGTGAATTTGGTCACATTAGAAGATTCTGTAAGGATGCAGCTGAGTATGATCAGAGGAAGAAGGAACGACAAAACCCAATGGCGAATATGGTACAAATTACACCAGTGGAAACACACGCTACAGTAATTCAGACCCGCTCCGGTAAACAACTGTAGCCTGCAGCAGAATTATTTGAACCAGGTATACGCGAACAACAAAGGATGTACAACAAGGCTAGTCAATGGACCACCACAGAACCTCCAGTCTTCCCAGATCCTATTCCAGTGACCCAAACCCCGTTAACCAAAGAAGGAACACAACAACAGGATTCCAATTCAGCAGCAGGCACATCATCAGCAGCAGATATATCATCAGCAACAAACACATCATCTTCAGCAGACGTATCATCTTAAGAATCTGTGGAAACAATCCAATCACAAAAGGCCTGGGAAATTTTATCTAAAGCATCCATCACTCTTCCTTTGGGCCAATTACTTGCACTAGTACCAGGAGTTCGACAGCAATTTCAACAACAGTTTAGTCCTGTGCCTTCCTGCATTCCGGCGACAGCAACAGTACAACCGGAACTCGAATCTACGGTCGATCATTCAGTTCCTTTAATTATGGTATGGTATAAGAATCATAAAATCACACAGGTATTAATTGATGGAGGATCTGGAGTCAACATTGCTACTACTGCACTATGTAAAAGGTTAGGGTGGACCGAAATCGAACCAGTTCAGTTTTTTGTCAGAATGGCCGACCAATCGAGAGTCCATCCCATAGGACTTGTACGAAATGTACCAATCACTTTGCAAGGTACAACATTTAAAATGACCTTTGTCATGCTAGATTTACCGGAATCCACTCTTGATTACAACCTCCTTTTCGGCCAACCTTGGCTAAAGCACGCTAAGGTGATACAGGATTGGTCCGCACAAGAGCTCACTTTCAAGGATAAAAATCGTAAATATATTGTAAAATTAGATGCTATACAACCTTGTGAGTTGCATGCTAGACCGTATTTGGCGGAACCAGTCCATATGTTAGATGGATTGTTAGATGACGAAGAAGAAGAGTTTCTGAAAAATAACATTGACTTGATCCCCCTAGGAACTGTTGATCTACAATCTGTTGTAGATAACTGGAACCCTGCAGTTTGTACGGTAATGACTGTAACATAAGAATATAAGGAGGAAGATACTGCTGCTATAGATGATGCTCAACTGCAACAACTCTTTAAGCCAGCTGACGATACAGAGAAGTCGCGACAATTTTATGTCCTAGAAGATCAGTTGATCACTTATAATTTAGGCGATAAAGATCATCCGCGTCCTGTGAAGATAAAGCAAAACCTACCGGAAACATTTCAAGCAGGCTTAATCCAGCTACTCCAAGAATTCTCCGATGTCTTTGCATGGGATTACAAAGATATGAAAGGATTGGACCCGTGCATCTATCAGCACAGAGTTATGTTGAAGCCGGAAGCCAAACCAAACAAACAACCCAGCTATCGGATGAATCCAAACTATGCATCACAGGTAAAGGCAGAACTTGATAGGCTACTTAAAGTCGGATTCATTGTACCCGTAGAGCACGCTGAGTGGATCTCAGCAATTGTTATTGTTCCGAAAAAGAATAAGCTGTTGCGAATATGTGTAGATTCTTGGAAACTGAACGCAGCCACAGTGCCTGATCCTTTTCCGATCCCTTTTCTTGACACAATGCTTGATAGAGTAGCAGGACATGAAATGTATTCATTCTTAGACAGATACAGTGGATATAATCAAGTTAGAATGGCTGAACAAGATATACCGGAAACTGCATTCATTACCAATTGGGGTGTATTTGCTTGTACTGTTATGTGGTTTGGATTAAGGAATGCCCCAAGTACATTTCAAAGATGTATGCAGGAAATATTTTCTCCTTATCTCACCTCTTTCATGCAAGTATATCTTGATGATTTTTCAATTTTCGGTAAGATGATAGCACACCTGTTCCATTTACGGTGCTGCTTTGAAAAATGCAGAGAATACAGACTCTGTTTGAACCCAAACAAATCTGTGTTTGCGGTTTCATGTGGCAAGCTACTTGGCCACATCGTATCTGCACAAGGTATACGAGTAGATCCAGACAAGATCACGACAGTATTAGAAGCTCCGGTGCCCACTACACTGAAGGAAGTTATGCGCTTCATGGGCCAAGTAAGATGGCATGGACGACACTTACGATGGCTTTCTCATTTGGCAATACCACTGAACAAGCTAATCACCAAGACTCCTCGACAATTTGAGTGGACCCAGGAATGCCAGATAGCATTTGATCGTTTAAAGAATTTATTAACACAAGTTCCCATCTTACAGCGGCCGGACTGGGATCGCCCATTTCATGTATTTGTTGATGCTTCAGATATAGCAATAGGAAGCGTTTTGATGCAACAAATTGATAAGTGGTTCAGACCAGTGTATTATGCAAGTCGAAGATTAGCCCCTGCTGAGAAGAATTACTCTGTAACAAAAAGAGAATGTCTAGGGCTAGTATATTCTGTCAAAAAATTCAGGCATTATTTGCTGGGCCGTAAATTCACATTTCATGTAGATCATGCTGCACTTGTCTATCTGGTTCGGCAACAGCATCTAGGTGGTCGATTAGCACGATGGCTTCTACTTTTACAGGAATTTGACTACAAAGTCATTCATCGGCCAGGCAGTTCACATGCCTTGGCAGATTTCTTATCCCGCTTAGATTCCGGTGAAGCTCCGGAAGGTATAGATGACACGACTCCAGCGATTTATAGCTCTGAACCAACGAATGATGAAATTATAGACCCACCTATACCATCTACGTATTATGATCAGATCCTGACCTTTCTCACTGATGGCTGCCTTCCATCTCAGACTTCTACGACAGTACGCAGAAAGATTGCAGTCTTTAGTCGCCGATTTCGGTTACTTGCTGGAGAATTATACTATGTGGATCATACCGGAATTTTACTTCGATGTATTCCACCGCATGAAGTTAACTCAGTTATTACGTTGGCTCACTCGATTCCTTCCGGTGGCCATTTTGCAGAAGACTTAACACATCGGAAAATCCTGCAGAGTGGTCTCTGGTGGCCAACTATGCAAAGAGATGTATCACAGTTTGTCAAACAATGTGATACTTGTCAAAGATCTGGACAGCCCCTGCAACGTCATCTTTTTCCTCTGCAACCCATCTTACCATTGGAACCTTTCCAGAAGTGGGGTCTAGATTTTATCGGTCCGATTACACCTCCAGTAGTCTTCAGTAACAACCGTTACATTTTGACCTGTACAGACTATGCAACCAGATGGGCAGAAGCCTAGGCTTTACGATCTGCTATAGCTGTTGTGGTAGCAAAATGTCTGCTAACCGATGTCTTTCCACATTTTGGTTTACCACTGGAACTTGTTTCAGATCAAGGCACTCATTTTGTAAACAATTTAATGAAGGCACTTACACAGTCATTCCAGGTCACACATAAGTTTAGTTCTACTTATTATCCTCGTGCTAATGGTTTGGCCGAAAGTATAAACAAATCTCTGCTGAATATGCTTCGGAAATTGATCATGGAAACACCGGAAAGATGGGATCAACTGCTACCTACAGTGTTATGGGCATATCGGACTACATACAAGGTAACAACAGGATTAACACCTTTCAAACTAGCTTACGGACTAGAAGCAATAGCACCAATGGAAATTGTTATACCAAGTTTACGAGTAGCAATTGCTCAAAAACTGTTACCGGAAGACTCACTGTCATTTCGGTTGGATACACTCAGAGAGTTAGACGAGCAACGATGGCACAACTTTTTAACTATGTAGGAAGTACAACTAAGACGGGCTCGGACGCATGATCGACACTTGAAAACTCCGGTTTTTACGGTGGGAAAACTTGTCCTTTTTTACAATGCAAAGTCGAATCGGTCTGCTGGTAAATTCAAATTAAGATGGTATGGCCCTTACCGGATTTCAAAACAAGTGGGCCCAACAACTTTTTGGTTGAATACATTGATCGGAAACCCTCTTCCGAAAGTAATCAACGGTTCGAAGCTGCGAACATACCAACACGCAGCTAACCCGCACTGAAACGTTTTTTTTGGTGGGCCGCGTCATTTGGTGCTCGCTTTTCTTTACTTTTCTTTTCTTTTTTGCGTGTTTAATAATATAAGCCTGTAAATATCCGCGTTTTGAACCCTATTTATGACTAAAGCCGCCCTGCCCTTTTGAGCTCTTCATGCATGCATACTGAAGTTAAGAATTATAATCCCCCTGTCGCGTGATTATTACTGCTTTTGATTACTCTCTGCTACAACACCACTACATAACCTTCTCTAGTTCGCCGAAAAAACGCTATTGTGTTTATGTGATTGTGCTTTGTGTTTTCACTGTGTTCTGTGTTCTGTGCTCTGTCTTCATGTGCGCCATGGAAGCCTTGGCTAATTACGCCGCTTTCCGTGATGGTCTCCCTACCGAGGTAGGAGAGTACATGCGCATACGCGGATTGGCAAACTTCGCTGAGCTGCCTTGGCATTCAGTGGAGTCCCACCCAATTTTCGCCAACATTATCTCCGCCATAGCCAACACACCCGCCAATGAGCAAAGATGGGCTATCACTTCCTTACCCTCCCGAACACTTATCACCCTGCAAGCCTTTGCAGAAGCTTTTAAACTCCCATCGCAAGGCCGAGAAAATGGCCCAAGCCTGACAGTTGCTTGTATGAGTGAACTATTTCCCAGACATTCGTCTAACGAGTATGCAATCCTCTGCCGACCAGAACCCGAACGATCAACACTTCAATTTTTAGTAGCCATACTCAATCTCCAAAAACGCACATATGGAATATCCCGCCCTTTCTACTCCGCCATAGAACTAGCCGCACGAGAACCAGTGAACTTCGCCTCTTTCTTCTTTCACCGCATCCACAAGGAATGCGTAGCTATCATGAAACAAGTAAACAAGGGTAATACGCCTAGATCTAGATTGCCCCATATCTTGTCATTTCTCTTTCCGGCAATCCTTGCAGCCCAACCACCACCCCGGGGGCCCGTCCTGAGACATGAGGAGTAGATACAGCTGCTAGAGGATGATGAAGAAGAAGATGAAGAAGAACTCAACCAGTTATTCTGCCGAAAACGCATCAGAATTAGCTCTTCTGAGAGTGAAGCACAAGGCTCTGTCGTAGGGAACAAGAACGACAACAAGGAAGATGATCAATAGGATGAAGAAACATTTCACGACACAACAACCTCCATGCAAAATCAATCCTCTGCGCAATCTTTCCAGGAGCAACAAGAAGAAACTCGTAAGGAAGTTGAAACAACATCGACCAAAGAAACATCGAATCAGCAGTCTGAAGAAGGACAACAAATAGAAGAAGAACAAGCTGCTAAAGACGCATTGGACAGACTAATTAAGGCAGTAGAGTCCACATTTTCGGAGCAGGAACAACAAAATACAAACCAGGTAACAACTCAAACCATAATTCCCACTCCACCACCGGAACCTCCACTAAACCCAAACCTTCCTATTCCACCTAACGCACCCGTCGAGCCCGCAACTTCTTCCGCCTCATCCCCCAACTACTCCCCTCCGACCTCGCAGCAACTTACTGCATCGTCTTCCCGACCTCGTCTCCCTCTTCCACCACCCTCCACACTAGTATTTGCTCAATTAGAATCAATGGGTCAGATGCTAATCAAATTATCAAGACAATTGCCGCAACAACTAAAGCAAGTTACAGAAAGTGTTCGCGAAGACTTCCAGCACAAATTGGAAGTAATGGAGGCAGAAATCACACCCCTCCAAGAAGAACTACAGGCTGTGAAGACCGAAAATCATGCGCTTCATGAACAAGTACAGCAGCTACAGGCCAGAATCCAAGAACAAGAACAAATAACAGCTCAGCGAGATGAAGCACAGGCAGCAGCAAAAGAGAAGGAAGAGTTGCTATTAGTTGCCGATGCAGAAATAACCAAACTAAAGCAAGATATCCAAGACAATGAAGATGCACGAATCGCCTTAGGCAACTTACTCGATGAAACCAGGAAGCAACTACAAGAACTGGTGCAGTAGAATCAAGAACAGCAATTACAGCAGAAGAGAACAGAAGAAGAATTGCATAGAACGAACAATAATCTGAAAGACGTAAATAACATGCTCAAGCACTACCTAACAAAGGAAGGCTAGACACAGAAGCTTATTGCAAATCTCAACCGAGAGAAAGATTCATACAGCAAAACCATCGATTTTCAAGTTTAGGAGATAGAGAGGCACGAAAACCAGCTTGCAAACATTAAAGAGAGAGTACAGAAGATGGAGCAACAACTCGAAGAGATGAAAACGTCCAGAGATGCGGCATTAGCAAATGATTTTTATCTGCAGGAGGCCTTTTTGCAAACACAGGCCGAAATTTTGCTCATCGAAGCTATTGCTCTTAGCTCTATTAGAATAGATGCGCAACTAGTAGAACCAGATACCCTTAAACAAATGTTAGAAACACTTAAGAAAAAGATCGCCCGAATTTTTAGACTAGCTAGGAATATGTATTTAGAAGGAATCATTGACGAATAGTAATTTTGTAAAAACTTGCGGGTTTGAGTCCACCGGGCGTGCGAGTGTTAGTCGGCCATCGAATTGGGACAGATGTAACAAAAATCGTGGCAGAACACGCACGAAAGGTGGTTACACACCTATTTGTACTTTCTATATAAAGTAATGAAAAGAAGCGCTCAGAGAGAGAGGGCGATGTAATTTTGGTCTATTGTCGTGTTATCACCAGATTGTTCGTCTGGTTGTCTGTCTGAGTGTTGAGGTAGGGTTCGTTTGCATAATCCCTGTGTTCTACACTCTTGTTCGTATCTGGTTTTTTCTATTGTCCTTGTTGCCTGCCGACGATCTTGGTTCTCTCGATAAAGTTCATAATGTTCAGGAGATAACTATACTATCAGTCTGAATGTTACTGCGTAATGATTGGAGTTCTTAGAGTATCTTGGCGATTCTCTACGTAGACTAATGGTACTGTGAGTGTCTGTATTTGTTACCTAGTGAACTCCGTTGAGATTGTGAGTTCCATTACTGTTGTCTGAGTAGGTTGTTTATGCATCGCTGTGGGATTGTGCTCACGCACTGTGTATTACGACTTCTTGAACAATTTTGGTCAAGAATTGGCAAAATTCGAGCAACTATGTAGTGTTCTGATATTCGGATCTACACTGTGTTGTTGTAATAGCTGGAATCTGTCTGCCTGCGGCAAAGTTAAGTGTAGTAAAGATCTGCTAAGTTGATTACTGAGTTTCCAGTACTGTGTTCTCAAACTCTCTGCGTTACGGTGTTGTTTGATCGTTTGAACCCGTTCTGTGAAGTTGATCGAATACTATTGTTCTGGTAATTTTAGTTAGTTAATACGTGGATGCAATATGGCACCTTCGCACATTTGGTACATGTTGAAAAAAATGGCAAGCTTCAATGAAGCTTTAAAACATTAGAACTTAGAGGACCCTCTCATATTTTTAGTTTTGCTTCCTTTCATTGGAATGTTCTAATAAAGTGTGCCCGTAGTGTTTTTTGGTTTTTCTCATATGAACACTATCTTAGTTTCTTTTCATAACACATATGAATAAACCATTGTGTGAACCATAGAAAACTACGTAGGAATCCACTTGCGCTTTGATTCCTCCTTGACTTAAGGAATGACTCAGAAATTGCATATACGCATTTAACTCCTTCTACCCTTGATTTTCTCCTTGACTTAAGGCAATATGCATATGCGCATTTAACTCCTCCTAAATCTAAGGGAACACTTACGAGTCTTCAAACTTCTATATAAAGAAGTGTGTGAGCATGATAGCAGCGCGGCTCTCCATAGTGTTCTCTTGTAGGATTTGTTAGCAACACACATGGACATAATACTGGGCATGTCATGTCAAATCTGCCAATGCTCTTCTCTATGTAAACTCTTAGTTGATTGAAATATATTTCATGCGTTCTTTATTCTCTCTCTCTCTCTCTGAGTCACAGGATCGCATGTATCAAAGATTGAACACAGAGTTCTATGTGAAAGCATTTCTGACTATATATGCCTGCAGAAAAGTGGACGTCACAAAGGTATAATTCTCATATATGATAGATTCATGATTCTGTTATTATGATAGGTCGATGACAAGTTGTTATTTTCTATGAGCGCACATGATAAACAAAGGTTTCTTACTTTATGAAGTCATTCTGAACTAAGTACAGTTGCATGAAAGTCAAGGTTACAAAGTGCAGGTGATGCAAATCTTATATCTGTTGTTACAAGAAACAAGCTCATTCCTTGTGCCATAAAAATGATATGGAAATCATCTCTCAGAATAGAGGAAACATTTGTCATATGACTCCTCCCCGAAGATCATATGTAAGGATGATGTGAAGGTCTATTCACACAGGTACAAATAGTTTGAATATATTATGTGCATAAGATTATAGGTGACTCTATGCATGAGAGTTGTGTATTGATGTGTACACTTGATACGTATGTCGCACAGGAAATATGGATAATGCATTATAAATGTATGAGCTGAATATTAATCATACTTGAGAGTATGTGCACATGGAAGTGATTCATATGCAGAGAAAGTTCTTCGTCATATTATAGTTCATGCAAGTATATGTAATAATCCTCCCAAAAGTTGCAGGTGATTATTTGCAGGATCTGGACACGATTTTATTTCTATTGTGTTGATGATGTGACTTATTGAAGTACACTATTGTGGAAAAATTAGTGAATACACAGTGTATATGTTATGGTGAGAAATGGTTTTATTGCAGACTAGAAAGGAGCATTGATTGTTGTGATAAACATCAAATGTATAAGCATATGCAGTGTTATGATATGTGCAGGTTCTCATAAGTTATGATTGATAATGAATGCAGAAGACTACTTTGATATGTGCAGGTTCTCATAAATTATGATTGATAAAGAATGCAGAAGACTACTTGTTGCTGCAGAACCATATATATGCATTTTTATCTACATCATGGCTGAATAAGTTCATACGTTGACCCATCTATTGAAGTGATTTCATGATGGTGAACATAAAGAAGTTTTCTTATGATGAGTGAGTAAAAGTGTACTATGTATTTTTGAGGTGTTAATGTAATGCTATTGTGGTTAATCAATATATTGCCCATATGAACCATGTATGACTCATGAGGAAATAAGTTTGTAGTCATCTGCAGCCAAGGATCTACAGGTACAAATAAATTAAGTGATAATTTTTGAAGTGAAAAACAAGATCCGTATACCTTCGGTTATGGGCTCACCACTCTTCCGCATGCAAAACCCGATTTTCAACAGTACATTGGTTGAGCTAAGACTGTGATGGTAAATTCTCAGTACGACAATTCGATAGAGTTCTCAGCATCATTACCGTGCTGAGTGTGGACAGTAACTTTGGGAACTAAGTACAGGGCCTCTGTCTAACAGACCCCTACCACTCCCAAGAACCCACTTAGGTCGGTTAACCGCACTCATGATAGTTAGAGCTAAGCGTTTTAAAGGTTTAACAGTTAGGACACTTAACAGGCTCTAAATATTTTTTCACTCGACATCCACTGATATAGTTTGGTAATACTTCTCCATCTAGGGTTGCTAAGCTGACGACTCCATTGGTAGATATACAATTGATGATCAATGGGCCATATCCTCTTTTTTGCAGTTTCTTCGTGTGTTGTTTCAAAGTATAAACCAAAACTAAATCTCCTTCCTTCAAAATTATCTTTAATATGAGCATGAAAATATGCCTTCTGTCGCCTTTTAGCGGCATAGATCCCTGCTACTGCTTGTAACCTAGTTTCGTGTAACTTTTCTATTTGATCCAATTGTGCTGACAATTCATGTCCAGTCCACTCATAAGTTGTTGCTACTCTGAGAGTGGGTATTAAGAAATCAATTGGCAAAATAGCATTTTGTCCGTACACTAAGTTAAAAGGAGTAGTACCTATAGCTGTTTTGTAGGCTACTCGGAATGGCCATAAAGCATGATGCAATTGTTTATCCCAATCCGATCTACCATTGTTGACAATTTTTGTGAGAACTGTACACAATATTTTATTTGAACTTTCGGCTTGTCCATTGGCTTGTGGGTGATAAGGGGCTGATTTCTTATGAATTACTAAGAATTCATTCAGTAGTGCTTCTATCACTTCATTTACAAAGTGCATGCCTCTATCACTCACCATTTCTATAGGCAATCCAAATCTAGTGAATACGTTCTCAAAGAGAAACTTGGCCGTAGCCCTCACATCGTTTTTCTAGGTTGCTTTGGCTTCAACCCATTTGGTCAAATAATCTGTGGCTACAATTATGTACTCGGCATGAAATCCTTTAGCTGGTGGGATAATAGGTCCTATGAAGTCTATCCCCCATTTAGTAAAGGCTCTGGCACTCATCATGGGCTTCAGCGGCATTTCATCTCTTCTAATTGGATATTTTGTTCGTTGACAGGTATCACAACGTTGAACATATGTGGCTGCATCTTGATGTAGAGTTGGCCACCACATTCCTGCGAAGAGAATCATTTTTGCAGTTTTATCTACAGAAAAATGTCCTCCTACAGCTCCTATATGTGCCATCTCTAAAACAGCAAGATATTTGTCTTCATGAATGCACATTCGTAAATGATTGTTTCTTCCTCGCTTAAAGAGTTGTTTTCCTATAAGGACATAGTCCTTGCTTTGTTCTGTGAGCGCACGTTTCCTTGCTAGAGTGGCTCCTTCCGAGTACTCTTGGGTCTTCAAGAATTTCACCAGAGGCATGCTCCATCTTGGTGCCACTGTGGAGTAGCATAGAATAGAGTTCTCTTCTGGATTTCGTTCTTGACAAGTTGGGCAGGCTGATACATAGTTATATGTATCCCTCTGCATGGTTGGCCAATATATGCCTAATCTCCTCAGTGTTTGCCATGTTCCATTCGCATTTAAATGTTTTTTCCATTGGTTTACATGTGCCTTTTGAAGCCACATTTCTTGTTCCTCTTCTTCCACACATCTCATGAGTAATCCACTTGAGTCTTGGTGATATAGGCTTCCAGCAATGATATGAAGGTTTTTGGTCTTCCATAGATCTTGGTTTCGGTTTAGTGTGATCCTATGTTTAGGTCCATATGTGAGTATAGGGATCAATTTTTCTGCCCATTGGGGACATACTTCGAGATTAAACAGGTACTTGTCTAGCAAATCATCAGGTACACCTGTGGGTGGTTCTCCATGTGTCATTCTTGATAAGTGATCTGCTCTAATGTGGGTATTCCCTTTCTTGACTACTACTTCGAAGTCAAATTCCATCAACAGTAGAAACCAGCGTACTAGTCGTCCTATATTACAAGGCTTATTGACTAAGTACAGTAGAGCTTGATGATCGATGAAGAATTTGAACTTATTTGCCAATAGGTAGTGTCAAAACTTCTTCACTGCGTACACCATCCCTAAACCCTCTCTCTCAGTCGTGGTATAGTTGTGCTCCGCTTGATTCAGTTGTCTACTGGCATAGGCTATAGGGTGGTCTAACTTCCCTGTATCTGCAGGTTGAGCTAATATGCAACCAATGGCAAACTTGGAAGCATCTACATGAATGTGAAATGGTTTGTTCCAATTAGGCACTCAAAGGATTGGTGCTGAACTTAATCGATTCTTTAATTCGTTAAAGGCTTTTTCACATTCTTCTGTCCAATTGAACTGAGATAATAATGCATAAAGAGGTCTAGCAATTATGGCATACATGTGTATAAATCTTCGGTAGTACCCGCAATGTCCCATAAATGCTTGCACTTCCTTAGCAGTCTTTGGTCTCGGTAAATCCAGAATTACTTTGATTTTGTCTTCCTCAGTTGAAATTCCATTTTTAGAGACGATGTGTCCTAATATCTTTCCTTGTCGAATCATGAAGACACACTTTTCTGGATTGAGGCATACTCTATATTGTCGACATTTGGCGAATATCTTTCCTAGTTCAGGAATATGTTCCGATCGTATGGCTGAATAAGTGCATAAATCATCCACATATACCTCCATGCTCTTTCTCAAGAACTCTTTGAATACATGACACATCAATCTTTGGAAAGTGGCTGGGGCATTGGTTAGACCAAAAGGCATAACCCTAAAAACGTATACTCTCCATTCAGTTGCAAAGGCTATTTTATGTTGGTCCTCAGGAGCGATTGCTACCTGATTATACCCTGAAAAGCCGTCCTGGAAACTATAAACTTCCCTTCCTGCCACTCTTTCCAAAAGATGATCCGTGATGGGTAATGGGTAACTATCTCTTATGGTGGCAGCATTTACCTTTTTCAAATTAATGCATACCCTTAACTTGCCATTCTTCTTCGGTATGACCACCAAAGGTGACACCCATTCCGTGTGTTCGATCTCATAAATGAACCCAACATCTAACAACTTGTCTATCTCTTCCTTAATTTTTGCTAAGTATACATCGTTATATGTGTATGGTCTTTGTTTGGAAGGTTTAGCTTCAGATGTCATAGGGATTCTATGGGCACAAATAGAAGGATCTACTCCTTTCAAATCCTTATATGTCCAAGCAAAGACATCCCTGTATTCTCGTATGAGTCGTATTAACTCTTGTTCTTCTTCCATTGAGACATCTTGTCCTATAAAAGTACATCGTTCTTCTCCTTCCTCTAAGGTTACTACAATTTTCTTGGTTTGTTCTTTGTTGTCATATACTATTCCTGGACGTGCTTCTCGTTTTGGCATTTGAATAGCAATTTTCCTCTCTTCCACTTCATATTTTTTGAAGTGAGCGGGTACTTCAAATTGATCTTGAGGCTTGTTTCCGTCATCATCTTTTTCTTTATCTAATCTAAGCTCTTCTTCCTGTGTCATTTCTTGATTTAATTCATTGGCGATGCCACTTAGTCTTTGATTTCCACGTTTTGTTTCCATTTGCTCTTGCTCCATTTCAATGCTCTCATAATCCTCCTTCCATTCTTTTTTGATTACTTCTCCTTCTTCAGCCTCTTGAAGAACTACCACGTATACACTAACGTCATATCCTTCCTCATCGATGCATTCATTCATGGTTATCACTTCTTTATTTACACACACATCTAGAGTAGCTAAAATCTCCATCCAACCATGAGGTTCGAATTCTTCATCTAGGAACATTTGAGGCATGTAGGCTAGATCTTGTACAGACCTAGCAACTCCTTGCCCTTGCTGCCATCCTTTCCTTCTATCCTCTTCCTTTTTCGCAGTTTGGCATATCCATATATGAGTGTCTTCATTCATCCACGATTGGTCACTTGAACCTATACTGTGAATAGATTGATTGTCTTCCTCCTTATGAATCAGATTCCATTGCAAGGGGGGAACATCCTGATACGTGTATGTGTGGAGATTTATTCTTGTTGTGTTTCCTTCGTGCTGTAAGTATACTGCGTCTTTTCCCCAATCTTGCACGACCTTTAGCTGTCTCATGAAGGGTCTTCCAAGTATCATTTCATAATTACTGGCCCTTTCAAATTGACAGATCGCTAAGATGTGCTCAAATTCAACTCCGTAGGTAGTAAAAGCTACTCTTTCCAGTAATCCCAAGGGTTGTTCAGTCTGTCCATCTGCCATTTGTATCTTCATGTGTGTGGGTCTTAAAGCTGGTTTTCCCCATTTCTCCCATATTTCCTTAGTAGCAATTCCTACTCCGGCTCTAGAATCTAAGATAGCTTTTGTGGTATAACCCCTATAGGTAATTGGGAGGCATGTGTTTCCTTCATCTCCCTCGCTGAAATCTCCAACCTTATCGATTGAGATTTTTACTGTGGTTACCTCATCAGGTATCTCCTTCTCTCCTGACTTGGTCTCCAATTGGCTGGTTAACTTTTCCTTCAAATGTGGTTTTATCTTTAAAAGTTCTTCCAATGTCAGAGTACAAGGGATTTTTACCTTTCTAAGGTGTTGTATGATGTCCGATGTTTGAATTGATGGGTTCTGCTCTTTTTTTCTTATTGAGGGAATGCAATACAATTCCAAATTATGTTCGTATTCTCCTGTGTAATTCGGCAAAACCTTCACACTGTCATTCTCCTTGTCGCTCTTGTCAAATTGTACTAATTCTTCTGAATTCAGTTCAGGTATTGAATCTTCTATTTCACCTTCTTCTTCTAGCTCTTCAAAGGGTGGTTCAATTCCTTCCACTTTCTTCCATATGTCTTCTTGGATCCTTGCCCACAAGTCTTTAGGCCATTCCCCATCTACTTCGGGGATAACAGATCCTTCTCTTTTATCCTCGTGGAAATTTCCATTAGGTGTCTCACCTTCTTTGCCTTTCTCAGGATCATTAGGGATGACACACTCTTGGAATCCTTTTTCGGGAATTCGTGAATTGGGTAGTCGAAAAGCAGGTTTTTCTAGGGTTTGTTGAGCTACTTCGATCAATTTTTTGCATATCTCCAACCTCTCTTTCTCTAAGTCACCTCTAGGATATTCTTTTTCATGTTGTTCAATGGTTGGTCCTGCTCTTATTCCTACCTGGTACGCCTGAATCCACATGGCTAACTCTTCTGGCATGGGATCTGCTAAAACTAATCCTACCTCTTCTTTTTTATACTTTCCTTTCTGATTTTCTCCTCCAAGTTTCTGTTTTTCTTTTTGATCTTGCTCATTCTTTTCCTTCTCCTTCTATTGTTGTAGTTTCTTTTCCTTTATCTTGTCTCTACGATTCTTCCATCTTTGTGTTCTTTTACTGGTGATACTTTTTCTAGGTCCTTTCGAGTCTTTGGCTACTTGGGTTTTAGGTATATTCATTTCTCTGTCGCCTTGATCATTCTCTCCCATTTTTTCTGGTGTCTCTCTAGCCTTTGCTCTTGTTATTGCTTTCAATGGTACAGTGTACTCCTTATCACTCCCTGAAGATTCTATCACTTCTATCACGTTGATCTGCACATTCGAGTTAACTTTGTTGGGGTTTTTGGGGAAATCTCTGAAAAGGTATTCTTTACCACAATCACTACAGTATCCTTCCCAGACTCGCTGTGGTGGTGGTGGGTTTGGTAATATACACTCTCTGATATAATGGTCACCTCCGCATCTGTAACATGGTCCTCTAGGTACATGTAGCCTATTCATAGGTCGGGGGGGGTACGGGTGCTCTGGGCGTTGTATACATTAATGACACATAATCCTCCTCATATCCGTAGGAACTATCGGGTCCTTGTTAAAAATAAAGAAGTAAGCTCGTATATATTTTTGCAAAAAAGATTTTCTTCAAGTAGAAGGAAAATACAAAAATGAAAAATAGAAGCATTTACTTCAGCAAGTAGTGGAGGCCAAAAGAGAATCATTCAAAAGAGAATCAAATCCAAAATCTGAACTGTAAGAGGAGTGGCTGTCCAAAGTAGTGGAGAAATGATGGAGAAGAGCTCTCAAACTCATCATGAGAGTTTTTGGTCACTTGGCTATAAAAGAGGCAAGGGAGGACACTCAAGAAGAGAGGAAGAAGGGGTGGAAGCCCCCTTGTAGCTACTTCATTTGTTTTGAGTCATTTCGTTCAGTTCACTCTCATAGAGTATGTCCAACCGCACACCCATTTCTGCATAGTCTACTTGTGAGAGTCATATCTCTCAATATATGTATCTAATTTTAGTGTTTAAACATTCGTTGGAAAGCTTATCTCGATTAATTCCTCTATCTAAAAGAGTTTAATGAAATTCTTTATTCTTTGTGAGTTATTCAATTTTTATGAAGTCCAGTTTTTAGCCTAATTGAGTGGACAGGTGGCCTGTTTTGTAACAACAAGTTGCCAACCCAAATCTACTCCAAATTGACTGTTTGATATCTCATTTTAAAGCTATAGGTGTCTAGTTTGAGTGACCAAAGTTTTAAGTTCATTGCATTTTTCAGTTGGTACCACTTTTCATTTGAAGGTTCAGCTGTTGGCAAGAGTCTTGATCCTGAGAAGGTCTTCTACACTTTCCGCTGCGACTAGGAGAGGAATTCTCCAACATTTGGTATCAGAGCATTGGAGTTTGAAGATTCAAAGCATTGGAACTGAATTGAAGCAAAGGAGAAGCTACAAATCAAGGGGGAGCTTCGTGAAGTCAAGAAAGAGCACCACCACATACTTGAGGTAAACTTCAATCTTGGAAGTTTTCAATGGCTGATTTAGGACAACAAGTTGAGAAGTTAGACAAAGATAATTTTCAATATTGGAGGTATAAAATGATAAATTACCTTAAAGGTAAAGGTTTATGGAGTCT
Organism: Ceratopteris richardii; assembly: GCA_020310875.1. NCBI lineage: Eukaryota > Viridiplantae > Streptophyta > Polypodiopsida > Polypodiales > Pteridaceae > Ceratopteris > Ceratopteris richardii. Next base: position 106,472,860 of record CM035433.1, read on the forward strand.
AGTTAGTGGAGACGATCCACAACCGATGGACATTGAAGATCCCAACATTACTCCGGCACAAAGGAGACAATTTGCTGATTGGGAAGAGAGGAATCGAAGGGTGATGTTCCTCATCTCAAAAGTTATTTCTAACACTATGATTGGTCATGTGCAAAGCTTAGAAACAGCCAAGGAAGTTTGGGAAGCATTGGAGAAGGTGTATGCTACCTCAACAAGGTCTCGAAGGATGCAACTCAAGAACGAGCTCAACAACATGAGGAAAAACTCAAACCAAAGCATTAGTGAGTATACATTGAGGATTAAAGAGCTTCGAGATCAGCTAGCATCAATTGGATGCAAGATAGAAGAGGAAGACATCGTCCAAACAACCCTCAATGGCTTGAGAAGTGAAGAAAAGTGGAAGCCCCTCATCACAAACATCCTTTATAGAGATCCTCTACCAACATTCGACGAGATTATACCAAATCTTGTGGTTGAAGAGGTTGCTCAACAAGGAGAAGGCAACAAAGGTAAGGACAACCATAGTCAAATGTTATATGCAGGAAGAGGTAGAGGAAGGAACTCAAGAGGAGGCTCGAGAGGAAGAGGAAGAAGCTACAACAACACAAATTTCAGCCAACACAACTTGGAGGACAACAAGGACAACTCAAATGAAAACACACATGGAAGAGGTCGAAGAAGAAATAGAGGAAGAGGTCGAGGTTCATACAATCCTCATAAAGGTATAACATGTTATCATTGTGGTAAAATAGGACATTATGCAAATGATTGTTGGCAAAAGAATGGAAGGCTGAATGGAGGCAGCCAAAGGAGCCAAAATAACTATGCGAGTACATCAAGTGAAGGAGACAAGCAAACCATGCTTGCCATGAAGCATGACTACAACAACTCGAGAAGTGATGACCAAAAATGGTTCATAGATTCAGGTTGCAGCAACCATATGACATGCCAAGGAGATTTGTTCACAAAGCTACAAGCTCCAAGTGGAAAAGGATGTGTGGAGACCAGCGATGAAACTCAACACGCAATTGAGCATGTTGGAGATATCAAGCTTGGAGACAAGAAGGTATTGGCTGATGTTCTTCATGTTCCTACTATTGCAAAGAATTTGATTTCAGTAGGACAAATGGTAGAGAAAGGATATCATGTTATGTTCAATGAAAAAGGGTGCTTTATAAAGAATCCAAAAGAAGGATTCAAGGTCATTGCTCAAGGAAGGAAAGAAGGAAGGATGTTCACTTTGGACATTCAACAACCGCATGGAAAGGTGATGTACATTGAGTTTGGAAACAAGAGGATTGCTGAAATCGATTTGTGGCACAAAAGGTTTGGACATATCAACATTCCCAAGCTCAAGGACATGAGCAACCATGAAGTGGTAAGAGGTCTTCCAAGATTCAATGATGCCGGACTACATGAGTTTTGTGAAGCATGCCAACTAGGAAAGCAAACTCGACAACCATTCAAGAAAAGCAACTATGTGGCAAGGAATGTCCTCGACTTAATACACACGGATGTATGGGGACCATCACAACAACCATCAATGGCTGGTAATAGATATTTTGTCACTTTTATTGATGATCATTCAAGGAAAGTATGGATGTTTTGCATAAAACAAAAATCAGATGTGTTCTTCATGTTCAAGAGATTTAAAGCACAGGTAGAAAAGGAAACAGGACGCTACATAAAGACCTTGAGGTCCGATGGAGGAGGAGAATATTTCTCCAAAGAATTTTTAGATTTTCTTTATGAAAATGGCATCAAGAGACAATTTACATGTAGGTACACACCTCAACAAAATGGAATAGCTGAAAGGAAAAATCGACATATCACAGAAGTTGCAAGATGCATGCTCAACGAGATGAAGATGCCACTAAACTATTGGGCTGAAGCCACTAGTACGGCCGTTTATTTGATGAACTAGTGCACAACGGCTGGAGTGCATAATCTAACTCCCGAGGAGGTTTATTCCGGTAAGAAGTCTGACCTTATACATCTCAAAGTTTTTGGATGTGTGTGTTATGTTCACATCCCTCAAGAACTAAGGACAAAGATGGAGGCAAAGTCCGAAAAATGTATTTTTATTGGATATTCATCGGAGCAAAAGGGATATAGGTGCTACAATCCGGTGACAAAGGAGCTACGAGTCTCACGAGATGTGGTATTTGATGAGCTAAGACCATGGTTTGGAGACAAAGGGAAAGAGAAGATTCTTGAAGAAGATTGCGAAGATGATGGAGGAACTAAGGACAAAGATGGAGGCAAAGTCCGAAAAATGTATTTTTATTGGATATTCATCGGAGCAAAAGGGATACAGGTGCTACAATCCGGTGACAAAGGAGCTACGAGTCTCACGAGATGTAGTATTTGATGAGCTAAAACCATGGTTTGGAGACAAAGGGAAAGAGAAGATTCTTGAAGAAGATTGCGAAGATGATGGAGGTGCTGTCCAAGAAGAATTTCAACAAACAAGCACTCAAATGTCAGGTCCAGAAGCTTCTACATCACTTGGAGAAAGCTCAACATGGAAGGGGAGGCTAAGGAGTCATTCCTCATCACCAACATCAGCTTATGAAAGATCTAAAGCTGAAAGTGCTACCCAAAATAGTGATTCAAATGCAAGTGAAGAAGAGTATGAAGAGGTGATCACACCAAAGGTAAAGCTGAACCGGTTGAAGAAGCAATGTTCAAAAGGAAATGAAAGGAGGTCTTCAAGAGCAAGGTATCCAATTGAAAGGCTGAGCTATGATAGTTTTATTGCAAAGCATTTTGCATATATGACACAGGTGGTCAAAGACAAAGAACCGGATGCATATGAAGAAGCATGTACACAAAAAGAATGGCAAGAAGCTATGCAAGAAGAGATAAAAGCTCTCAAGGATAATCACACATGGGAGCTAGTTCCAAAGGCTGAAGGTATGAAGATTGTTCCAAATAAATGGGTGTTTAAAATAAAGAGAAATGCTGATGGTTCTCTAGCTAGGCATAAAGCTAGACTAGTAGCAAAAGGATTCAAGCAAACTCATGGCATCGACTATGAAGAGACTTTCAGCCCGGTTGCAAAGATGGGAACAATTAGAACCTTGATTGGAGTGAGTGTAGCAAGGAGATGGCCATTGTACCAACTTGACATAAAAAATGCTTTTCTCAATGGTGAACTTCAAGAAGAGGTATACATGAGTCAACCGATTGGATTTGAAGATAGAAAGCATCCAGATTTTGTTTGTAGATTGAAGAAAGCTTTGTATGGGTTGAAGCAAGCACCACGTGCTTGGAATCAAAGATTGGTCGAGTACCTCACAAGGTGTGGGTATAGTCCAAGTAATGCAGATCCCTCTCTCTACATGAAGAAAGAAGAAGGCAAGCAGGTATATATTTGCATATACATTGATGATCTCATCATAATAGGAAGTAATGTTATAGGAATACAAGAGATCAAAAGGAAACTCGGTAAGGAGTTTAAAATTCAGATCTTGGTGAGCTGAAATACTTTTTAGGCATTGAGATAGTCTATGGGAAAGATGGCATCTACTTGATGCAAAGAAAGTACTTGTTGGATGTTCTTTTCAGATTTTGAATGAGTGAATGCAAACCACTCACTCAACCTATGGACACAAATGTGAAGCTATGTTCAAATGATGGAGAGAAGTTACATGACCTAACTACATATAGGAGTATTATAGGTTCCTTGATCTATGCTACGATCACAAGACCAGATTTGTGTTATATTGTTGTAGTTCTTTCTCAATTTATGCAAGCTCCTACAAGTGAACATTTAAATTCAGCCAAACGAGTGCTAAGATATGTGAAGCACACTGTCAATCATGCATTGTTTTATAGATATGATGAAGAATTGCAGGTAAAGGGCTTCAGTGATGCTGATTGGGCGGGTTCGAAGGAAGATAGAAGATCCACTTCAGGTTATGTGTTTATGATAGGTAGCAAACCTATCACATGGAGCTCAAAGAAGCAACCTACTGTTGCACTATCATCTACAAAAGCTGAATATAGAGGTTTAGCCTTTGCAACTTGTGAAGCTATGTGGATTAAGAAGCTCTTGGCTGATCTTGATGTGTAGGTGGAGACCATTCCAATTTATGGTGACAACATGTCAAGCATTCACTTGACAAACAATCCAATGTTTCATGCACGAAGCAAGCACATAGAAGTGCATTATCATTATGTTCGAGAAAAAGTTTTGAGCAAGGATGTGGATATAAAGTTCATTGGAACTAATGACCAGGTTGCAGACATGCTTACAAAGTCCCTAGATGCCTCTAAGCTAAAGAGGTTCAAGGATATCATCAACTTGCAGGATATGGCTGAAGGTGCAAGCTCACATGTGAGCTTGAGGGGGAGTGTAAAAAATAAAGAAGTAAGCTCGTATATATTTTTGCAAAAAGGATTTTCTTCAAGTAGAAGGAAAATACAAAAATAAAAAATAGAAGCATTTACTTCAGCAAGTAGTGGAGGCCAAAAGAGAATCAAATCCAAAATCTGAACTGTCAGAGGAGTGGCTATCCAAAGTAGTGGAGAAATGACGGAGAAGACCTCTCAAACTCATCATGAGAGTTTTTGGTCACTTGGATATAAAAGAGGCAAGGGAGGACACTCAAGAAGAGAGGAAGAAGGCATGGAAACCCCCTTGTAGCTACTTCATTTGTTTTGTGTCATTTCGTTCAGTTCACTCTCATAGAGTATGTCCAGCCGCACACCCATTTCTGCATAGTCTACTTGTGAGAGTCATATCTCTCAATATATGTATCCAATTTTAGTGTTTAAACATTCGTTGGAAAACTTATCTTGAGTTCTTCCTCTATATAAAACAGCTTAATGAAATTCTTTATGCTCTGTGAGTTATTCAGTTTTTAGTGAAGTCCAATTTTCAGCCTAACTGAGTGGACAGGTGGCCTGTTTTGTATCAACAAGTTGCCAACCCAAATCTACTCCAAATTGAGTGTTTGATATCTCATTTTAAAGCCATAGGTGTCTAGTTTGAGTGACCAAAGTTTGAAGTGCATTGCATTTTTCAGTTGGTACCAGTTTTCATTTGAAGGTTCAGCTATTGGCAAGAGTCTTGATCCTAAGAAGGTCTTCTACACTTTCCGCTGCGACTAGGAGAGGAATTCTCCAACAGTCCTTCCATGCTCTACGTGTATGGTTCGTACATTGTCCATATTCAATTATAGTGCTCTCATAAGCAGAATAATCTCCTTGACTATGGTCATAAGATGAGTCATATGGTTTGTTATTGGTCAAAGGCGTGGCTGGGACTATTGCTCTCTCTGGATTCTCTTCTTGTTGAGTTACTTTCACTGAGACAACATTTTGAGGGTGGGGTGGTTGTTGTCCTAACACCGGTTGTGGTTGAGTGTAACCTTGATAAGCATAAGGTCGTGATACTGGTGCCTGCTGCTGATATGTGGGATATCTAAAGGCTTCTCCTCCTTGATCTCTCTGAGGGTATCCATAAGGTCTCATGAGGGGTTGTACCAGTCTTGATTGCCTATTGTAAGGACAATTTTCTGTGCTGTGATTTGTGTATTTTTGTTCTATGCTGCAATATGGTAGAGGGCCCAGTACGGGTGGTCTATTGTAAGCATAAGCTGGTGGTGGGACTATCCCTTAGTGCACACATGAGAAGGATGATCACCTCCACAATGCATACATCTTCTAAGCATGGGTACTCGCATTGGGTTGTTGGGGTAGTTCCTCTATCCTTGAACATTCAGTTTCTTTACCACTAAGTCGGCTATTTCCTCCACACTGTTCTTAGGGTTTGATGTACTGCTGGCAGAATCTTCACTTTTCACGCTGCCTTGAGGTATTTTCAGATCTTCTGCTAGATTGTCCTCTAGGTCAATACATTCTTTCATACATTCTTGCAAAGTTTGAACTCTTTTCACATATACCAGAGATCTTAATGATCCAATCACTAACCCTTCCAAAAATAATGACACCATTTTGTTTTGAGTGGGTCTCTCTTCCATTGGGCATCTATCCACATACTGCTTGAATCTTGTTGCAGCCAATCTCACTGATTCTGTAGGAGCTTGCTTAAAACTATGGATCAATGAGGAAGAGTTGTTTTTAATCCCAGATTTGGTGAGTTCTTCAATCAATTCTTGATAGACTTGTTCCATGTTTTGAAAATTATTAGGGTCTAATGGCTGGAACCAAGCTAAAGCTGTATCTGTCAAAGTTAGACCAAAGGATTCATATTGGATCAAGAAATCTTCCACTTGTTCGGCTCTGATTACTTGCTTGAATTCAGCTATATGATTGTAAGGTTCACTAGAGCCATCATCATGGTTTCTCATGCATTTGGCAACTTGGATAGGTCTTAATCTTCTTCCTGCTTCAGGTGGTCTAGGCATCACAGGGAAAACTGGTCTTCCTATGGGTATACCAGGTCCTCTTACGATAGGGGATCTATCTGGGACTGGGATTCTATTCCTTGGTTCAACAGCTGGTTGAGGCCGATAGTTAGGGTTATTGGCGGGCATAGCAAATTGCACATGTGGTCTGACAGGTATATGCATTTGTTGTGTTTGTCCAGAATGCTAATATGAATTATCTTGGAAAGTTCCTTGGGGGTTTTGTGAAGTAGTGGCTTGATCCATAGGAGGAAACACTAGAATGTTCTGACATTTCAATCCTACTCTTTCTAACTCCGTTAGGGGCCATTATCTCCTTTGATTTTTGTCCAAATACGTGATGATGGTGGGGAATTTAGGATGTTGTAACTCGTAGACAGTGATGGGGTTAGGGGCAACTTCCCATAATGAAGAGTGGGCTCTAAGGAGATGCTCCATTCCATTGATCAAATACAAATCCATTAGGGAATCATCTTGGGGAACTAGGTCTCCTCTCCACACCCTAACAACAGTAGATCTCCCTCTAGGGCTGGTCACATGCTCTTCATGTCCCCCTTCATTAAGGTTGTGAGCATTGTCTTCTTCTCCCAGTTCATTGATGTTTTCAGAGTGTTCCATAACAACATACTGAATATCTCTTTTGTCCATATAAAATCCTCCTACATACTTAACTGCTGGCCTAGGCACTATGTAAGCATCTGAAGCTTTCTTTGGTCTGGCCACTGATCGGTTTAGAACATCTAAGTAGATAGGTATCCCATGTTGGTTGGTGTTCACATATTCTAAAGATGTCCGATATTCACCTTCAATAATTGACATCATGCCAATCATTGGTACTGTATTTTGCATGTCCTCTGAAGCCATGGGAATATCTTTGGCTTCCTAGGGTTCTTCCTGACCTTAGGTTCATTCACTTAAAAGCTCTCATCAAACTTAACCAACCTCCAGCTCCTAGAGTTCTTTACTGAGGGTCTGAGTTCTAGATAAAATTTTGGTTGGAATAAGACTAACAGTGAATCCACAACTCACGATACTTGACCCAAAAAATTCCACGATACACGATATTTCATCCAAAAAGAGTATGTCACGATACTCGATATCTGACACACTAGAAAGGTACCACGATACTCGATATTTGAGCAAGACGATACACGATATTCGACCACTTGACTGGGCACGATACACGATACTTGAGGAAACACGATACTTGAAGCACATGATACTCGATACTTGACACTAAAGGTCACGATATACGATATTGGGTAGGTATCGCAATAAAAAATCTGTGATACACGACACACGATATTCCACCATAAAATTTCCATGATACACGAGACTAGACCTTGCTGTGTATCACGATACGTGATAGTCCACAAGTATCGCGAGGAAATTCCTGACGATACTCGATATTTGCCAGGTATCGGGAAGGCTGCCGCCACGACACACGATATCTAGCAAGTATCGCGATCAGAGACTCACGATACACGATACCCGATAGGTATCGTGCTCTGAATTTCACGATACACGATATGTGACAAATATCGCCAGGCCCAATTCAACGATACCTAATACTTGACAGGTATCATGAAATGAGTCCCACGATACACGACATTCAGAAAGGCCAGGTATTGTGATACTCGACCACAGGAGATCATGATACTCAGGTATCACGATACCTCAACCGCGGGAGAACACGATACTTAGCTTTTTTCCAATTTTTTGCAAGTGTTTTTTGGATTTTGAGTGCATGTAATTGTTCCTAGAGTTTAGCTACCCTCTCCTCTTAGCCTGTATTAGGAGAATAAACTTTCATTACCCCGGGATAACTTTCACGATACTTGCCGTAGGTTGTTTTACTGGAAAACTTGATTTCACTAGAACTTATGAGTAAGAGGTGAGTCTGATTACCTTGGAAGCTACTCTTCACTCCTCTACAACCCTTTCTAGCTCTGAGTAGCTTCACAACCCTGCTCAGGATCGTGATATTTGCTCTCCAACTCTCACGATACTCGCTTTGAAAACAAGTAACTTGAAGAAGACACTTTTTTGGCTTTAATACTTTTTGAGAAATTCTCCTAACTACTAAGACTTAACCAGACTAAGGTTGATGGCTACTTGAACTTCCTAACCTACTCCCTTCCTCCTCCTACTCTATTCACTTCACTCACTTCCCTAGACTATCAACTCACTACACATACTCCAAGAGTGAGAAGTAGTAAGTGCAGATGAGTGTGACTTACCAAAGAAGAGAAATTCACAACTCCTCTACTCACTTCAATGCTAAAGCTACGTACCATCACACGGATGCCTCGGTTTGATTCGACATTCCCTGGCAACGGCGCCAAAAAACGTGTGTACCTAAGGACAAACCTAGGGACTTGTGGAGAAAGAGATTATACCTCGATCCCCCTCAAGTGCATATAGTGCGGATTCACGCTTTATTTATCAATCCAAGGAGTATCAAAACGTAGCTGAGTGTATGAAGACATGCAGTCAAATGATCATCAATGCAAATGAGCTTCCCAAAGAGTGCAAATAAGTCTAAGTCTGATCCAAACAAGCTTCAACTGTCAGTTATGGTGTCGTGATACTTGGAGCAACAACCAACAATAAATTGAGCTTTTCTCTCAGTTCCGAACTCCGAATATAGCAAATAGTATATGTGTTTCGAAGCTCTCGAGAACACGCATCCAATGGTGGTATTTTCACTCAATTCTGACACTTCTACTTCAAGTTATGAGCAAAATACTGAGTCACGGGAATGACCTTCCTACACTTCAGCACTTCCTACACTTCACACACACCTTAACAACAGCAAACAAACACTTTCATGGATAGACAACACTTCTTAACACTCTTTTCAAGCAACACACATGCACACAAGCTCACAAAGAAGATGATACAGAGAGGAGAAGACACAAATTCGAAATTCTGTGCTCTTGATTCTCACAATGGCAAAAAGTCTTCACAAAGAGTCACAAATTGACTTATATACATGTGCCCTAAAAATGGTCCTTTCACACAAGAGACCAGCACTTTATTCACTAAGAGGCTAATTTCCTACTAATTTACATGGGTAAGCTACTAATCTCCATGGGTATGCATCTAGAGGACTCCTCTAGTGCATTTACAACGGGAAATATGTTACAAAAATGGTTATAATACAAAAATAGAGTGTCCAAATCGAAAAAAATTTGGGACCCTTCTTTTTCTATGGCTTGTGCTCTTCTTAGCTTTGCAACACAAGCATACTTTATATCTTCGCAAAACATCTATATCTTAAAGATTTTTTGCCTTCTTTATCTTTCAAGAAAACATCCATAACAAGTAGATGTTTTGCTCTTATCTATCCACTCTTGGGATGCTTGAGAAGTTACATAAATTATGTAACTAATCAACTAAAGCTTATTCGCATGACTTTCTAAATATCATCTATACTTAGAGTAATCCTTATAAACTTATCTTCATGACTCCCTAAGTACATCCGGGACTTAGATTCATCATACATCGCAACACGTTTGCAAGTAATTAAATTTTCTTGGTCATCAAGAAAATTTAATACTTAACTTTCTGCTAGTGCCTACTTATACCTAGTAAATCATCAAACATACTTAATTATCATTAAGTATTTGTCTTTGATAGCAGAGTATCAACTTGGGAAGGATTCGACTAATTACTTGAGTTGCAAACTAGAACTTGCATGTCTTTGCAACTAAGTAGTCCACTGTCTTCCCTAATGTCAAACCACGAGCTTTATAAAGTAAGCTAAATACTAAGAGATTATATTATCATATCTACTTGCAAACAACATCCCATTCTCTCATGCAAATGCATGTGCCTACATGCAAATGCATGTGCCTACATGCAAATGCATGTGCCTACATGCAAATGCATATGCTCACATGCGTATGTATGCATGTTCTTTGCATGCCCAAAAAATAATGCAACAATTGTGCATAAGCTTGATGCATGACTTTTTCCTTGTACTAAGAATGTATATCATGCAATCTTGATGCATGTATATCCTTTCCTTTGTCCTACTGCACTATGGTATAAAAACATATCCTTGTGGTGCAATAAAAAGCTTACTCAATGGAAAGGAAATCTGGAATTAAACTACCAAAATACATTCTTTGATGCACAAGGATCCTTTTTTTTTAAACCAAGTCTTTCTGTAATGCAAACTAATGCTTGGAATGAAGAGTGGATTCATTATCCTAATCTAGAATTAATCGATTGAAATCTTGTCTATTTCAATGTGCATCTATGATTAAGTGTAGAATAATGAAAACAAGATAAATCAAGCATTAAGGCCAAGTAGAAACTCGAAAATACTTAGCTTTGATCATAGCTTCGTCCATCCTCTGATCCTCAGGAAAGAATGATTCTTCATCTTGGTTAGCTTCAATCTCCATACTTTGAAGAATCAGTGCATGCAACATCCACCGCGGATGCATGTCCTTCAGCTACATGGTTTTTTGTATGACTGGAGAAGACGATGCAAAATTGATTTTAGGTCCACATATCAAATCGTGGTCCTTGCGTGTCTCAAATAGGCTGAGCTTTACAAGCTTAGAACAACTTTAATAAGTAAAGCAAGGGAAAATATATTCCCATCTCGAAGGTATCAACCCGATTGGTTAAAAGAATTCCCTTTCAATTAGAGGTGTAGAGATTCGACATTGATCCGCGTCTGTACATTACGTCTTCTGCCGCCCAAGGCACTCCTACTTGTGATCAAGCTTATGTACATTATATCTTCTGATATTCATCTTTTCTTTTGCTTGTCAGGTAGTGTAACACTACAATAGAACGAAGACGCGTTACTGTGATGCATAGTACAAAAACTTTATGACGGAGAGGTCGTCAATTCGAGCCCGATCAACTACCTTTACCATCATATTTATGATGTTTAAATTTTTCCACCGGAAAATATGACCAAAATATATAGGTTCGAATGTTGTATTCAACGAATTGGGCTTGCTCTTTCGGATAAGGCAACACATTTTGTTAAAAGAGGTTGTGGGTTTGAGACCCGCGTACACACAACATAATTGAATTTCTTTTGATCTCTGGTGAATGATCTTTTGCTGCACGAAATTAAGCAAGAAAGTAACTCTTCTGATAATAATTCTCATCGGATGTGATTGCGCTCCTGGATATGACATCGTTCTGCTCCCAACGAGATCACGGGTTCAAGTCTCTCAAGAGCAAAGACCTTTTTTCTTCTGTTGTTTTCGATTTTTGTAGCACATAAACAAGATAGAGAGGAAGTTGTGCAGGATAACTCACACAAGCGCTGTGGATTCTTGGCTAAGAGAGCACTTCTGCTATCAATAGGTTGTAGGTTCGAATCTTAATTTCAATCACAACAAGAAGATTTCATTTTTGATAATCTCCTCCTTTTTCGTGTGCTAAACAAGCTTTCATCCGCGACTACGCCATCATCAGTAGACCCGGAGAATGAAGAAGCATGAAAGCGCCTTGGTAACTTGAGTACTACGAAGAACCTGTAGACCGTCGGGTCATGGGTTTGAATCCCACGTATTGCTACTTAAAGTCAAGCTTATCCTTTTTGTAGCCTCCTCCTTGAGGTAGATCCACCAAATGGATTCGGGAGAAATTTCTCACCCGCGAGCAACAAATGCCACTCACGAACGGCTGAATTCGTGAAAATAATGATGAAGCTATAAGATACAATGATGATCAATGAAGGAAGCTAATGGAGAGAAGCATGATGAAGCTCACTCCAAGGTCACCATGGAAGCTTTGATACCAATGTAAGAGAACAAAGATTACGACCACCACATGCTAGAGAGATGACTCTCCTCCCAACCAAATGCCTCTATATATAGCTCTCTCCAGGGGACTACCTTCTTGGGCAAGTGGATACTAACCATCCAAGTGTCAGCCATGCAACTACATGTGCACCAAGTGTCCCAATTAGCCAGAGTTAACTCAAGTGGATGCTTCTAGAAGGTTCTAGATCTCTTTGGGCAAAACTCTCCCCATGTACACCATGGGGGTTGAACCCAAGACCTCCTCCTTCACACCCTTGATTCTTAACCACTAGGCTAAGTGGATTACTTGTTCACAAGAGTAAATGCCCTTCAAGTAAGTCTAGACTCGAGATCTTTGGTCATACACACGGGTGACCAAACAATGTCCGATTTCAGATCTGTCTGAATGGACCAGATCCTTGGATCATAGACTTACTTTATTACATATTCCATCTTTTACTTGTAGCGAAAGCCAACAAATTTCTCACTATTGCCATGTTTGCTACTGGGCTAAATGTTTCTTAAGTGTCCAATCCTTGAGTTTGAGCATATCCTTTTGTCACAAGTCTAGCCTTGTATCTTCACACTCTACCATCATTATTTCTTTTGATCTTAAAAACCCACTTGCAACCAATTACCTTTTGTTTTGGTGTCTTTGGAACTAATTTCCAAGTCTTGTTATCTTGTAGTGCTTCCATTTCTTCTCTCATTGCTTTCTCCCACTTTTCATCTCCTTTCGCCTCATCATAACATGTGGGTTCATTTTCCTACTCAACCTTCATCATACAAGCATAATGAGTATTCATAAAAGGTTCATAAGTATACCTTTGAGGTTGCTTACTCACTCTTGAATTTGTTCTTACCTCCAACGTAGATGTTCTTCCTTTTTTATTAGGAACCTTTGATGATTATCCATACTCATATACACTAGCAACTTCTTCTCCCTCATCATTAACTTCAATAAGTTTGAGTTTACCTTTACTTTTAACAGTTGGAGGTGACTCTTATTGAAAGGTAGCTCTCTTTCTTCATCCAAACCACTCTTCTCATCACTTAAACTTCTTGTGGGCCGAGGTAAGCACTCATCTCCTTCACCTGTATCCTCTTAATCTCCATTTATGAAGTGCAAAATTTTCTTATCTACATACCATGAAAGTGATTCATCAAAGTTTACATCTCTTGAAACAACCACCTTATTGGAATGAGGATTATAACATCTATATCCTCTTTGAGTATCTGCATAACCAATAAATATACACTTTTCTGATTTCACATCAAGTTTTGATCTCACTTCACTAGGTACATGTACATAACATACACAACCAAATACTTTCAAATGACTTACGCTTGGTTTCCTTCCATGCCATACCTCATATGGTGTCAATGATGAACTCCAGTAGTAGGTACTCTATTCATAATGTACACACTTGTGCTAATAGCTTCAACCCAAAAAGAATTGGGCAAACACATATCATTTAGCATGCTTCTAGATGCTTCTGCTATGATTCTGGTTCTTCTTTCTGCAACTCCATTTTTTTGTGGAGTATACCTGCACATAACTTCTCTTTTGATACCTTCATCATACAAAAAATGAGTAGAAGTTTGAGAGAAATACTCTCCCCCTCCATCGGATCTTAGCTTCTTAACATACCTTCTTGTTTGCTTCTTGACAAATGATTTGAAATTTTTGAAACAATCAAAGACTTCACTCTTATGTTTAACAAAATACACAAATATCATTCTACTATGATCACCAATGAATGATACATAGTACTTATTACCAGCCAAGGATGCCTCTTTAGTAGGACACCATACATCCATGTGTATCAGATCTAGCAATCCACTGCTTACATAGCTTGAATGCTTGAAAGGTTGTCTACCTTGCTTACCCATTTGACATACTTCACAAAGATGCACCATATGTTGCTTAGTAAGATCACGTAATCCTTCAACAATCCTCTTCTTTGATAGCTGCTTTAACCTGTGTACATTCATGTGGCCAGTCCTTTTGTGCCATAGATCAAGTTCTGCTATTCGATGCATACCATAAGAGAAATAGTTTGTATGATTTGGGTTTACCTTGAATGTAAACAATCTACCTTGTTTTTGACCTCTAGAAATTAATCTCCTTTGCTTTGGATCTTCAATGAAGCAAGCTATATGATTAAATCTTATTTGTAAACCTTTTTCTATCATTTGGCCAACTCACATCAAATTTTTAGTGATCATTGGCACATAAAGTACATCCTTCAAGCAATTTGTCTTGAACTTATCCTGCATAATAACATCTCCAACCTACATAATCTTATGTGTTGTATTATCTCATGTTTCAACGTGACCTTTACATGAAGGATTATGCATATTTGAAAACCATGAAGCATCATGTGACCTATGGTTAGAGCAACCACTATCTACATACCATACATCACTATTGCAATTCATCTTACTTTCTACATTCATCATAAGAAGAGAATCATAATCATCACTTTTAACTTCAACTGCATAATTTCCTTATTGTTTACCTCTTCCTAAATAGCCTCCTCTTCAATTACCACCTTAATTATTCTCATTTAGGTAGCAATCTTTGGCATAGTGTTCATACCTTCCACATATGTAGCAATTGTTGTTATCTTCACTCCTTTCTCTTTGATTGTAGTTGTAGTACCCTCTTGTACCTCTAGCACTTGATCTTCCTCTTCCTCTTGTGTTGAAGGAGCCACTTGAAGTCACTTGATCATCACTCCTTCCTCGACCTCTATTTGAACCTCATCTACCTCTGTTTCCACCTCTTGATGATCTTGCATAAAGAGCTTGTCCTTGAGATCCTTTTTTATTTGAAGTAGAGCCATTTAGATTCATCTCTGCCGCAAGCTGATCAAAATGTGGTAATTCTCCTCTAACATAAACTGAAGTAATCAATGGTTTCCGTCTCTCATCATCCTTCAGTCCATTGAGAGTATATGCAACCAAGTCGTCGTCTTCCACATGATCTTGAATTGATCCTAGTTGATTTGAAATCTCTTTAACCTTCAACAAGTAATCATTGACCAATGTCCTTGTATCTTTCTTTATGTTATTCAACTCATTTTTGAGTTGAACCTTCCTTGATCTTGTACCTGTAGCATACAATCTTTCCAATGTAAGCCAAACGTCTCTACTTGTGTCTAGATCTTGTATGTGTCCTACCATTGAATCTTGAATAATTTGTGATTAAATGAATATAATGTTGGAGCAAGTCTATGACAAGCCTAAGTATTGGCTTGAGTCCCACAAATTCAAAGAAGAAGCCTTAAAATGAAGATAATGTAAAGTTCACTTGTGAACTACCTCTTGTAACTTTTGAAGACTTTACTTAATGTAAAAGTGAAAGAATCTTAAGTGGCTAAGTCCACTTGATCAAAAAGGGAAAGAGGAGCTACGAATTCATGATTTGTGGTAGATAGAGAATCAAATCAATCACTAATTGATTGGAGAGTGATTGAGGGAAGTTAGCCTCCCAAGCTCAACTATAAATAGATGGAAGCTTTAGTCGTGGTTAGACAGACCTCAGAGAACTCGAAGATCTGAGCTTTATGCCATATCAAGATGTGGTTTCACGGCACACATATGTATTAGTAAGTCCATTGTGTTGTAAAATCAATATACCTTCATTTTCATGATCATTTGAGTTCATATTTCCATGTTCTTGTGAAGTGTACTACTCACTGCCATATCTCTCAGTTTTCTCAGTCAGATTGGAGAGATGGTTTCTCTGAGCTTGGTGCATCATTTTCAGTGCTTTAGCTTGGTAAAGTTATCTCTATAAGTCTACTATATGCTCACCAATTTTCATTTCATTTGGGTGTTTCAATCTTCATTTATCTTTAGTTGAAGTCAGCCCTATCTGTTCATTTTCACTTCTCTATCAGGTACCCGACTTTTTTACCCATCTTGTCAGAGCCATTTCTCCGTGTGTACTAACCCAAATCCAATGATTGAAAGATTTTTGAATTTTGCATATGGCTTAGTATAAGCATACAAATTTGCATAATCATTGGATTCTTAAATCTTGAGTTATGTTCATTTTACTGCTCACTGGTCTCATTACTGTAGCAACCCGTGAAAATCGAGATGATGTCATCACCTGTTAAAAATCATTCTCAATGTGTGGTTCATTATTTTGATGAGATTACTCTTGAAAGCTAGGTCTTTAAGTTATCTAGACTTCTCCAAAAGGAATTAAGCTAATTACTACTGTGCTCAGAGAATTATGCAAAACACTGGACATGTGTATGAACCAAAATAGCAAGTTCTTCACCTCTAAGCTAACTCCAACTTATCTGTTTTGATCTATTTTTTTGAGAGTGATCTTCCAAGGTACATAGGGTGTCTAATACATCCATTGGCAAGCTAAAAGGGCCCACCACATACTGCTGGAGTTCATTTGGCTGGTGTAGATCAAGGATTTTGCAACACGTCTTCATCTTCAAGCACATATCTATCCATCTCTTCACAGTGGTATCAAAGCAAGGATGGCAGATGGATTTCCTTCATCAATTGACAAATTGGACAGAGGTAACTACTCAGCTTGGTCATTAAGAATGGAAGCTTATCTCCAAGGTAGAAGTTTATATGGTTATGTGGCTGGAGATGAAGTTATGCCAAGTTTCAGGGACAAAAGTCAACCAACACAAGAAGAGCAAGAAAGATTGAGCACATGGTGCTCCAAGGATGCACTTGCAAGGTCTTATCTCCTCAACTCTATCTTAGATTTTTTGTTGCCTCACATTAGAAGTTGTAAGACATCTCAGGAAGTGTGGGATGCACTTGAAGCTTTCTTCTCTTCAAGTACTAAAGCTAGGAAGCATCAACTATGGCTGGATTTCACAGCTCTCAAGAAGGCTCCCAAACAAAATGTGACCGATTTTGTCACAAAGCTCAAGGACATAGCAGATCAGTTGGGGAGCATTGGAGAGGTAATAGATGAAGAGCAAATTGTAAGAAAGGTCATCAATGGATTGAAAGCAGATGATAAGTGGGAAGCATTCACCACAGCTATGGATTTGTACATGGACATGCATGTACCTGATTTCAATACACTCATTAGACAATTACTCACTTAAGAGGCAAAGCTTATAAAAAATGGAGAAATCTCTAAAGGTAATCAATCTTCAACTTTATACACTGATAAAAGCAAGTCCAAAGATAACAAAGGAAAGGCAAAGAAAGTGGATGATGAAGTAGGTACATATCAAGTTAACTATGCAGGTAGAGGAAGACATGGCAGAGGTAGAGGAAGAGGAGGTAGACAAGGTAGGGGGAGATCCCAAGACTCCAACCCATGTTCTATTTGTGGACTAACTAATCATACAATTGAAAATTTCTTTGGGAATTCCAGGAATCAAAGAGGAAGAGGATACAATAGAGGAAGTTATGGCTACTCAAGAGGAAGTTTCAACAACTACCATGGAAATTACAACAACTACAATCATTCAAACTATCAAGGAAGCTACAAAGGAAGGAGAGACTTCAATAACTACACAGAATACTCAATAAAAGAGGACTCATTATTGATCATGAACATGGCTATGCCACACGGTCTTACTGTGGAAGAGCTACTAAAAGTAAAACCCGAGCTATGGAATCATGTGAAGGATCAGTCCCTGGACTTGATTCCAATGTATCAAAAGTAGGCTCTAAGCAAAAACTAGCAGAGACACCTCTAGACAAAATAGGAGACATGAGTGAAGGTGAAGAAGGTAATACTTATCTTCCAATCACCTATCAAGGTTACACAACCAAAGAGATCATAAACTCAAGTGCTGGTGTTGCTATTGTGACCACCTCCTTGTGGAAGCAATGGGGCAAACCAATGTTAAGACCAACTAGAATGAAGCTTCAAATGGCCGATGGCCATGTTGAAAGACCTCTAAGATTGCTAGAAGGGATAACTCTAACCACTTGTGGGGTAGAGTTTGAACACACATTTGCTATATGTGACTTTGAAAAAAATAATGTTTATGAGATGATCTTCGGAAGGCCCTTCCTACGACAATTGCAAATAGTATAGGATTGGGGAACCAACTCCTTGTACTTACAGCACTTAGATGTCACCACCAAGGTCAATCTAAAGGATTATATGTTAAGAGATGTACCACCGCTATAGTGGAATCCTATCCACAAAGCAAAAGAAGATTCTATCTCTGTGCATTCTGGAAGTTCACCTAATCCATCATGGATGCATGAAGATACTCACTTGTGGATGTGCAAGGTTGCAGAGGAAGAGGAAAGATGCCTAAAAGCGAGAGAAGAAGGAAATTCTCAAGGAGAAAGACCAATTAAAGACCCAGCCTATACACTGATCATCTTTCCAGATGAGGAATTTGAGCCTCACGGTTGGGCAAAAATCTTAGCCACCATGGACATTGTTGTTAATGAAGAACAATGGACACCTCATTGTGATGAAGAGGGTTATGATATTTCAGTGTTCATGTGTCAGCCCTTGCTAGAAGAGTGTGGCCCTAGTGAAGTCATATAAGAAGAAGAGAATGACGATCATCTAGAGTCCATTGTGATGGATACTTACTTTGACTCAGAGAAGCACTATCTAGAAGACATAGAAGTATTCACCCAAAAAGAAGAAGAACCCCTGACAATCATAAAAACTATAAATTCAAAGGATGGAAGTGAGGGTGGTCAAAAGAAAAAGAAAGGAAAAATAGTGAAACAAGAAGAGGAGGAATCATTGTTTGAAGTACCATAAAATTTCAAGAAATATGAAGTTGAAGACCGGAGAATTCTAGTCCGCATGCCTAAGAGAGAGGACATTGCAGAAGAGGCATATGATAATAAAGAAAAGACCAAAAAAATTGTTGTCACCATTGAAGGGCACAAAGAGCGATGTACGTACATAGGAGAAGACCTAAGTCTTGAAGAAGAAATAGAGCTTGTAGCTTTATTAAGGGAATATAGGGATGTGTTTTCATGCACTATAGAGATTTGAAGGGAGTAGATCAAAACATTTGCTCTCATACGATCCCCATGACTGTTGATGCAAGCCCACCAAACAGAAGCCCTACACATATAATGGAACTTATGCAGCTAAAATAAAAGAAGAAATTGATAGGCTGATTGAAGCTAGATTTATCTATGAGATTGAGCATACTGAATGGGTGTCCACCATTATAGTGGTTCCCAAGAAGAATGGAAAATTGCAAGTGTGTATTAACTTAAAAAAAGTTAATGCCGCTATGATTAGAGATAATTATCCACTTCCAATCACTGAACATTTATTGGAGTGTGTTGCAGGCAAGGAAGTTTATAGCTTCCTTGATGGATTTTCAGGTTACAACCAAGTAGCCATTGCCCCTGAAGATCAACACAAGACGGCGCTTGCCACAGAGTGGGGAATCTTTGCATTTCGTGTGATGACATTTGGGCTCACCAATGCTCCTCAACATTCCAAAGGCTCATGTGTCATGTCTTCAAAGAGTTCTTGCGAAAGAGCTTAGAAGTATATGTGGATGATTTATGTGCTCATTCCCAAGAAAGAAGATACCACATCCCTAAGCTCAGACAGATCCACTTGCTTTACTTCTATCTACTTTTCTTCTTTGCAGTCATTCTCTTCTTCATCTTCTTCCTCATATTCTATGACCTGGTTCTTTTGCTCTTCATAACCCTTTTCTTCTTTCATTTCTTCCTTCTCATGATCTGATATTTCTTTTCGTTTCACACAAAAGAACTTCTCTAAGATCCTTGATTTTTCTTATCCTTTCCTTTGCCTCCTGTTGAGCCTCCTTTCTAATTTTTTCCTCTTCTTTTTTCCTGTTTTGAGCTTGATGTATTCTTCTCCATTCAGAAAGAGTTAATGGAAGATCATACCTTTTTCCCCTACATCCACTTATGAAGTTTGGCATTATTTCTCCATCTATATTAGCTAATTGGATAGCTCCACTGTTACTTATTTGATTGATAATATAAGGCCCATGTCCTTTTTTTTGAAATTTCTTCTGATGTTCTTTTACTGAAACTAGATCCCCTTCTTGTAAGTCCTTTTCTTTAATATGAACATCATGATAAGCTTTTTGCCTTCTCTTATCTGCATATATGCTCATGATTGCTTGAAGTCTAGAAGCTCCCAATTTTTCCAATTCCACCACTCTCTTAGATAATTCATGTCGAGTCCACTTGTATTGACTCCCCACCTTTAGTGTAGGAATAAGGAATTCTAAAGGGAGAACTGCATTTTGTCCATATACCAAATTAAATGGTGTGGTTCCAAGTGCAGTTTTGTATGCCACTCTATAAGCCCATAAGACATGATTAAGTTGCAAATCCCAATCATTCCTATTTGTGTTTACCAATTTTGACAACAAAGTGCAAAGCACTTTATTAGTACTTTTTGCTAACCCATTGGCTTGTGGGTGATATGGGGCTGACTTTCTATGACTGATCATGAAATATTCAGTTATGTTTTCTATTATTTGGTTCAAAAAATGAATCCCTCTGTCACTTACCAATTCAATTGGTAATCCAAATCTGGTGATAATATTTTCATAAAGAAATCTTGCAGTGGTTTGAGCATCATTCCTTTTTTTAGCCCTGGCCTCTGCCCATTTAGTCAAGTAATTTAGGGCTACTAGTATATATTCAGCATGGGATTGTTTTACTGGAGGGTGTATAGGTCCAATGAAATCCAACCCCCATTTACTAAATGCTCTTGCTGAAATAAGTGGTACTAATGGCATATTGTCTCTTTTATTTGGTTGACTTATTCTTTGACAAATGTCACATCTTTTCACATATGTTCTTGCATCAGGAAATAGAGTTGGCCACCAAAAACCAGAATATAATATGAGTTTAGCAGTTCTTTCACTTGAAAAATGTCCTCCTGCCACTCGAGAATTGCCATCTCTAACATTTCCATATATTTATTTTCAGGAACACAAATTCTTAAATATCCATCCATCCCTTTCTTGTACAATTGATCTCCTATCAATTGATACTCTTCACAAATCATTTGTAGATTCTTTGAGTCTGCACTAGCTCTTACTGACTTTCCTTTCTTGTTTCTTTTCAACTCCTCAATTATGTTTGCACTCCAATCTGGATTTTTCTCAAACCAGTATAAGGTTATAATTTCTGAATTTTGCAAGGATTGACATTCCTAGCAGTTGGAAATATACTTTTTTACATCTTGGATCTTGTTAGGCCAATGTACTCCCATCCTATTGAGATTATTTAGGGTGATTATCATGGAAGCATGAATACAGGGATTCCAACAATGAGCTCTTCTTAAATGCTCCTGCTGCTCCTCTTCTGGAGTACAATATTCCAATATACCCATACAATTGAGATGATACAAATGTCCAGCTAGCAGCACAAAATTCCTACTTTGTAATACTAGATGCGTGTTGCTTTCAGATGTTCTGCAAGGTCCCATGGTTAGCAAAGGTACTAAAGTCATGGCCCATTGTTGCAGAGCAAAGAGAGCACAAGGCAAAGAAAAAGACGGGCCCCAAAATTTTTCCGATTTGGACACCTTATTTTTTTGTATTATAACCATTCTTGTAATATAATTTCCGATGTAAATGCACTAGAGAAGTCCTCTAGCTGCATCCCCACAGAAGATTAGAAGCTTACCCATGTAAATTAGTAGGAAATTAGTCTTTTCGTGAATAAAGTGCCTGTCTTTTGTGTGAAAGGACCAAACTTAGGGTACATGTATATAAGTCACTTGATGACTCTTTGTAGAGACTTTTTGCCATTGTGAAGAAGGAGCTCTCACAAATTTCGAAATTGCCTCTTTCTTGCAGATTTCTATCTTCTCTTTGATCTTGTATGTGTGTGTAATGCTTGGAAGGTGTGTGTGAGACTGTTGTCTACCCCTCCCCACTGTTTTTGAGCTACTGTAGTGTGTGTGTGAGCTTGTAGGACTTGTGGCGTGAGTGTGGGTGCTTCCCGCCATTCACTATTTTGGTCATAATTTGAAGCCGAGTTGTCAGAATCGAGTGAAACGACTTTTAATAGATGCGTCTTGTCGAGAGCTTCGAAATGAGTACCCTATTGACTATATTTGGAGTTTGGAGCTGGGAGAAATCCTTGATTTTCTAAAAACTACTATAAGAGGTATCACGGCAGACACTTTCAGTTTCTCAGTGAGCTTGAGAGGTGGATTAGTCTTTTCTCATTCATAGCAGCTGAACCACTTCATGTTCCATCATGTGTGCATATGTCCTCATACACTTGATTAGGTCGTTTGATCGGATTGACATTTAAATGTGTGTTAATTTCCCACTATATGCACTTGTGTTGCAATAGAGGTACAGTCTCATTGGCACGAGTCCTTGAGTCTTCTTGACTCAAGCACACACGTTTTTGGCGCCGTTTCCGGTGAACACTCAGCCAAGGTGCCTTCGTGATGGTTATAGATCGAGTGTGATGGAATCGTACTTGTAGAAGTGAACTCGTTCCGTGGCAAGTAGTCAATCACTTCAGCACTTGTTACTTCACATCCCCAAGGTATTTGTAATGAGTTTTTAGGTTTAGGGTTAGTAGGAAGAGAGAGAAGGAGGAGTTAGGGTTAGGTGAGAAGGAGAGGGGAAGTGAAGAGAGGTGAAGTAGGAGTAGGCCAAGACCACTAAAAAAAGCCCAAAAAATTTGCCCAAAATTAGTAGTGTTCAGTTTCTATCACAAAAAGTATAAAAACCAAAAAATTTGACTTATTTGACACTTCACAGTGTTCTGGTATCGCCTGCAAACAGTGACCGGTATCGCGTGGGAAGTATCGTGCTATTCAGGCCTTTAAAATTAGAACTTGAGCTGAAGGTGCAAGCTAGACAGTACTAAGGTAAGATTCCACAAAGTATTTTGAACAAAAACACACTAAAAGTGCACAAACACGTGATTAAATGCATGCGCAGTATCGCGGGGAAGAAGACAGTTGATTTTTGAGCTTCAGTGAGAGGGACAGTGGGTTAGGAGTGAAGAGGTGTGTGAGAAGAGAAAGGGGGTGCTAAATTTTTTGACTTGTGAGACATTTTGGCTTGAGTATCGCGATTGGTTGAGTTTTGGTATCGCGATACTAAAATTCCCTTGTATCGCGATACTCACCAAGGTATCGTATCGTTGGGTACCAGTCTTGGTATCGTGATACCAATCTGGTATCGTGTCGCCAAGTTGGTATCGCGATCTCACTTTACCCAGTAGTATCGTGTCGTTACCTACTGTGGTATCGTATCGTCCCCTTGCCTGATTGGTATCGCGATACCATCTTCAGTATCATATCGCCTTGGTTCTCAGGTATCGTATCGCAAGGACCTTGGTATCGTATCGTCCCTGATCGTGGTATCATATCGTTAATCCCAAAAGTATCGTATCGCCCACTTCCTAGTGAAGTATCACGATACCATAACTAGTATCGTATCGTATAAGTTGGTGGTATCATATCGCCACTTTTCTTGGTATCGTATCGTCTCATTGTCGGGAGTCA
This sequence comes from Ceratopteris richardii, assembly GCA_020310875.1. Lineage (NCBI taxonomy): Eukaryota > Viridiplantae > Streptophyta > Polypodiopsida > Polypodiales > Pteridaceae > Ceratopteris > Ceratopteris richardii. The sequence continues at coordinate 106,496,490 of CM035433.1, forward strand.
TATCGCGATACCAAGTTGATATCGTATCGGCATATGTTCTAGTATCGTATCGTGTAAAAGAGGTGGTATCATATCGTGACCAAAATCAGTATCGTATCATCTCGGGGCTCAGGTATCGTATCGCGAGGATTGTTGGTATCGTATCGTGGCAATAGTTCAGTATCGTATCGCCTGCTACAGCAAGTATCGTATCGTGTAGATTCCAAGTATCATATCGTGGCCAGCTCGGTATCCCCCAGTGCAATATCGCCTGGAAGTGGTATCGGCTAGAGTGGTTGAAGCATTTTGTCAAGTAACTTGAGGCATTGGAAGAGCCACTCAAGGAGAGTCTCTGAGACTTAGAGAGTCTTAGAAGGGTGAATGAACTTGAGGTCAGGGAGAGTGCTAAGTAGCCAAAGAAGTGTCATCACCACTCCGCCTATTCAGATACCTCTAGTAGTGACTCAGAGGAGGAAATACCCATGGCTTCGGAAGACATGCAAGGTCCAACTCCAAGTAGAAATTTTATGACTACTGTAGAGGGAGATTACCGTACTTCCTTGCAGTACGTGTCTAGCAATGCCCAGGAGATCCCCATCTACCTAGATGGCTTAAATAGATCTATGGCTAGGATGGTAACTTCCATGAATGCCACGATCGTGCCCCGACCTGCTGTCAAGTACGAGGGAGGAGCATACGTGGACAAAATTGGTCACATCTACATCGTGACTGAATTTCTTGAGATGATCAATGAAAGGGGAGAATTGGTGGAACCAGAAAACTCCGAAAGAACAAACCCTGAAGAGCTAGTGACTACCCCTAGAGGGAGATCCCAAGTAACTCGAGTCTTGAGAGGAGACTTGATACCTCAAGACGACTACTTATTGGAAGTCTATATGATCCATGGGTCAGACTTATTGCTTCAAATAGACTTACCAGCTCCAGGGAGAGAAGAAAGCCCCATGACATTTTATGAGCTGAAGGATCTAGAAGATGAAACTAGACTCACATACTTGGACAAAAATCAGAGGAGATATTGGCCAGTGAATGCCTTAGATAGGGCTCGACTGAGATACATGGGTGTGCCTGTATTCCCTCAGAGAGATCAGGCAACTACCTCGTAGAACCCTTTTGGAAATCAGCAAGAGACAGAACACACCACGTCAGGATAGACTAGCCAACAAAGTGCCAAACCGTACTCATGTACAATTTGCAACTCCAGGAGTGCAAACACACAATCAGGCCCACGCAGGGGTAGGTAATCAGTACCGACCACCCATAAGACCACGAGCACCAATAGGAGGGCAGCCGGGAATGCCCCCAGTTAGACCAGCAGTCCCTGTCTTCCCTGTAATGCTGAGACCGACTAAACCAATGAGAAGACTAAGACCTATCCAGGTGGCCAAGTGTGTAAGAAATCATTATGATGGATTGGGAGAACCCTACGATCACATTGCCGAATTTAAACAAGTTCTAAGGGCAGAACAAGTAGACGACTTCTTTGTGCAGTATGAGGATTTTGGACTCACCCTCACAGGAACGGCTCTAACTTGGTTCCAGTTGTTAGATCCTAATCAATTTGGAAACATGGAACAATTCTTTCAAGGATTCATTGGGGAATTCACGAAGAGAGGGATTAAACACAATTCTGCATCTTTAATCCATAGTTTTAAGCAGAACCCTAATGAAACAGTAAAAACAGCGGCTAGAAGATTCAATCAGTATGTGGATAGATGCCCAGTGGCTGAGAGACCCACTCAGCAAAAAATGATTTCATTATTTTTGGATGGACTCATGAATGGAACCCTAAGAACCTTAGTTTACGTGAAGAGGTTACAAACCCTGAGTGAATGTCTTCAGGAATGCATTGACCTGGAAGATAACCTAGCTGAGGACCTCAAGAGCACACCCAGCCCCACTAAATCAGAAGACTCACGAAGTACCATTACTTCCAACTCTAGTAATATGGAGGAATTGGCGGAATTATTAGCAAAGAAACTAGAAGTCCAGGGACAAAGAACTTACCAACACCCAGCCCAAAGAGTGCCTATGCTACGAAGATGTAGTCTATGTGGAGGAGATCACCCCACACACATGTGTGTGCGAGGAGGGACCGGTGCACATCAAATGTACCCGTACAACAGACAGCACCAACCAGGAAATGCTTTGTACTGCCACATAGAACAAAAGTACACTAACCACATCGTTGAGAATTGTCCATTCAATAGACAGGCACGACCATTCCAACCACCACAGTATCGACCATATGGATATCCACCTAGAGAGCAAGGCAGAGAGATGCTCAGATACAATCCCTATCCAACACCAGCAGGAGTATCAAGACCATATGAACAGGCACAGTATCCACCACCACAATCAGTCCTAGGGCCACAATTGTCTCAACCTCAATAGGTAGTACCTGTGAAGTATGCCCAACCCGAAGAGAATTTGGAGAGGGCCATAGTGCCAACATCATCTACAATCAATGAGGAATCAACGAACCCTGGATATGAGCTGCCACTAGGAGATTACTACCCATATGAAGCCAATATGTTAGATTACGAACCAACCTATGATCCGGCTTATTATGGATATGGAAACTATGACCCAAGCTATGGCACTGAGGTCACAACTCTAATGTATACTGCTCCTAAAGCACAACCACCCATGAGACCAACCATCAGACCACCTGTACCAAGAGGACCTTGTTATAGGTGCGGAGGAGACCATTTTATTAGAGAGTGCCCTCGACCTTACAATCTACCACCACCTAGGACTTGGGAAGGATATTGCAGTGATTGCAGAAAGGAGCATCTTTTCAGGGATTGCCCTAAGAATCCAACCAAAGTCCAGGACACTGCACCTATCAACGTAATTGAAGTGATAGAAGGATATGGAAGTGATAAGGAATATATTGTGCCATTGAAAGCCATTACTAGAGCTCAGATAAGGCAACAAAAAGGGAAACAACCAGAACAGGAACAAGAGAGCGATAAAGCCGTAAGTCCTAAAGTTCAGGTAGTGGAAGATTCGAAGGATCCATGCGAGAGTACCCAGAACACCAAAGCACAAAAATGGAAGGAAAGAAGAGAAAAACTCAAAAATAAATGGGCAAAAGAGGAGAGTCAAAAAAATAAGAAACAAACCCGAAACAAAAGAGAACATAAAGAACAAAGGATTCGGGAGGAGATTCCAATGCCACCACTTAATCAAGGGAAAGAGAAACCAGGATCAATTCTAGCTGACTCAAAGCCAGACGACTTAGACATGTGGCTGAAAGCTTACCAAGCTAGAATTAAGACTGGGCCGAATATAGAGCAACATGAAAGACTCTACCCACAGGGGGAGCTGGAAAAGGAAAGACTAGCGATATGTAGGAAACTTATAGAGGTAGCATAAGCAACTCTAGAAAAGACTATCCCAACTCTGCCAAAGACAAGGGTAACAGATGATCAATACAAAGAATGTGTCCAATCCAAAGGTAAAGAACTTAAAAGGAAGGAAAACATGGATGAGCAAATGGAAACTCAAGATGAACCTATGTCAATAATACCAGACTTAGAGGCAGAATGGCCGAAGGAATTATGGAATAGACTCCGAGAAGAACAATGGAAGAAAAATGGAGTATCGAAACCTCCTTTCGAGGAAATAGATGTGGAAGTTTATCAACCAAATACCAACCTGGAGGAAGTATATGAGGAAGTATCAAGACTTGATAGGAGGAGGGAGGAAACCCTGAGTATTTCCACCTTACCGAATTACATGGGAGAATACGAAAAGGAGTCTATAATAATACGAGCACCCACAGTACATGGAAAAGGAAAAGGAAACTCAGAAAAAAGTTCACACAATCTAACGGAACTCAAGAAAACAAAAGTACAATGCAAGTTGACCGTGGAAGAATTACTTCAACTTAAGGCACAATTATGGAGACAATTAGCGAGCCAATTAGAATTAGGGCAAGAAAAGGAAGGAAAGGAAAGAGAGAACACATCTAAAATACAAATCCCAGTGGATAAAGTGGGAGAGTTTAGTGAAGGTGAGGAAGGCAATACCTGTCTGCCTGTCACTTACAATGGGTACATGACCAAGGCAATACTAGACATGGGAGCCGGGGTAGGAATCGCTACCAAGGAAATTTGGGAGAAATGGGGAAAGCCTGCCTTACGACCCACACACATGAAGCTCCAATTAGCAGACGGGCATGTGGAGAAACCCTTAGGAATATTGGAAAGAATCAAATTAACCACCTGTGGAGTTGAATTTGAACACACATTAGCCATTTGTAAGTTTGAAAAAGCCAACAACTACAAAATGATATTAGGGCGACCCTTTATGAGACAAATGCCGGTAGTGCAAGACTGGGGAAGAGATTCATTGTACCTACAACATCAAGGAAATACAACCAAGATAAACTTGCATACATTTGCTTATCGAGATGTCCCTCCACTACAATGGAATCCCATACACAAGGAGGAAGACAACCTATCCATGCATAGTGCTAGGTCGAGCGATCAATCTTGGATGCATGAGGATGCTCAGTTATGGATGTGCAAAGAGGCCAAGAAGGAGGAGAGTAAAAGGCAAATGTGGCCAGTAGGACATCCTAACTACCGACCAGTTGAGGACCCAGGGTACATGCCTCAAATCTTTCCAGATGAGACCTTTGAACCGCATGGATGGATGGAAATTCTAGCAACCTTAGATGTGTGCGTGAATGAGGAAGTTTTGACAATGAACGAGTGCATAGATGAGGAAGGTTATGATGTAAATCTTTATATGGTTGTCCTTCAAGAAGTAGATGAAGGGGAAATCGTGGAAAAATAATGGAAAGATGAATATGAGAGTATAGAAATGGAGCCAGAATTTGATTCCGAAGAAAGCTACCTGGACACCATTCGAAATAGAGAGAAACAGGAACCTACCAAGATCTTAGCAATCGAAGCTACTCCGATGACACCAAAGCAAGCAGAAGACATGAGTAAAATAGAACCTGATCCAGATTCGTTTGAAGTTCTTGAACATTTTAAAAGATATGAAGTAGAAGAGAGAAAAGTAGCCATTCAGATGCCTAAACGAGACGCTAGAGATGGAGAAGCATACGACAACAAAGAACAAACTAAAAAAGTTGTAGTAAGAGTGGAAGACAGAGAAGAGCGATGCACCTACATAGGCAAAGATGTATCAGAGGAGGAGGAAGAAGAACTAATACAGCTGATCCAAGAATATCGAGACGTGTTTGCATGGACATATAAGGATCTTAAGGGTGTAGAACCCAATATTTGTTCTCATCGAATACCAATGATTGCTGATGCAAAACCATCTAAACAACGCCCTTATACGTATAATGAGGTGTATGCAGCAAAAATTAAGGAAGAAATCGACAAGCTACTAGCTGCAGGATTCATATATGAGATAGAGCACATCGAGTGGGTATCACTTTTAGTTGTCATGCCTAAGGAAAATGGAAAATTAAGAGTGTGCATTAACTTGAAAAAGGTCAATGCAGCCACCATACACGATAGCTATCCATTACCCATCATAGACCATCTATTGGAAAGGGTAGCAGGAAAGGAAGTCTATAGCTTCTTAGATGGATTCTTCGGATACAACCAAGTAGCCGTTGCTACTGAGGATCAACATAAGACCGCATTCGCGACTGAATGGGGAGTCTATGCTTTGAGAGTGATGCCTTTTGGACTCACTAACGCACCCGCTACATTCCAACGATTGATGTGCCATGTTTTCAAGGAATTCCTGAAAAAGAGCATGGAAGTGTATGTAGATGATCTATGTACATACTCGAATCAAAGACGAGATCACATTCCCGAATTGAGAAAAATATTTAATAAATGCCGCCAGTATCGAGTCTGCCTAAACCCAGAAAAGTGTGTCTTCATGGTGAGACAAGGGAAGATCTTAGGACACATAGTCTCAAGAAATGGAATATCCACGGATGAGGACAAGATCAAGGTCATTTTAGAGCTTCCTAGACCAAAGAATGCGAAAGAGGTACAAGGCTTTATGGGACATTGTGGATATTACCTTCGGTTCATTCACATGTATGCCATAATAGCCAAACCCCTGTATGGTCTCTTAACTCAATTCACTTGGACTGAGGAGTGCGAGAAAGCATTCAATTAGTTAAAAAAGAGACTTAGCATAGCCCCAATTCTGAAAACGCCCAATTGGAGCAAGCCTTTTCATATTCATGTTGATGCTTCTAATTATGCAATCGGATGTATCTTAGCCCAACCGGCTGATGAGGGAAAACTAGATCACCCAATTGCCTATGCCAGTAGACAACTGAATCAAGCTGAAAGGAATTATACAACAACCGAGCGAGAAGGATTAGGAATGGTCTATGCAGTTAAGAAATTCAGACACTATCTGTTAGCCAATAAATTTAAGTTCTTCATAGACCATCAGGCCCTACTGTACTTAGTCAATAAACCTTGTAACATGAGAAGATTAGTAAGATGGTTCTTACTATTAATGGAGTTCGACTTTGAAGTGGTAGTAAAAAAGGGAAACACGCATGTAAGAGCAGACCATCTTTCTAGGTTGACCCACAGAGAACCAGCAAGTGGAGTACCCGATGATCTGCCAGATACTTACTTGTTCAATCTGGAAGTATGTCCAAAGTGGGCAGAGAAATTAATTCCTATACTCACCCATGGCCCACAACATTCAATCAATAAGAATAGCAAAAAGGAAATCCTTCAATCAAGAAACTTGCACATTATTGCTGGAAGTGTGTACTATAAGGAACCCAATGGAGTGTTGCTAAGATGTGTCGAGGAGGATGAACAAAAGACACTAATTGAGCAAGCACATGTGAACAAATGGGGAACACACCAAGGAACTTATGGAACCATTCGGGAGTTAAAAAGATTAGGAGTTTACTGGCCTGACATGCCCAAGGATGTCCATGACTACGTGAGTAATTGTGCAGAATGCCAGGAGACAATCCCAGAGGATCATATGTCCATACCATTTTCAACCATAGCACCCAATTGGAGTAAAACATTGGTTAAATTCCTAAAGAATAGAGAACATGAGGAAGGAATAAGTTTAACTAGAAGACGATCCCTAGAAGAAATGAGCAAGGATTACGTACTTATGGGAAAACAATTGTTTAAGTGAGGAAAGGATAACCAATTACGACTATGTGTGCATGAAGGAGAGTATCTACCCATATTAGAGATGGCACATGCGGGTGCTGCGGGAGGTCATTTTTCAGCTGAGAGAACTGTCAAAATGATCCTCTTCGCCGGCTTGTGGTGGCCAACCCTACATATGGATGCGGAGACTTATGTACGAAGCTGTGAAACGTGCCAAAGGGCTAAATACCCAATTCGGAGAGATGACATGCCCTTAAGACCTATGGTGTGTGCAAGAGCATTTTCCAAATGGGGTATCGACTTCATAGGACCCATCAACCCACCAGCCAAAGGATCACATGTTGAGTACATCATAGTCACCACACCACATATTATTTAACCAAATGGGTAGAAGCAAAAGCTACGAGAAAAAACGATGCTCAAACCACAACCAAATTCCTTTTTGAGAATATATTCACTCGTTTCGGATTACCAATTGAGATTGTGAGTGAGCGAGGAACGCACTTCCTTAATGAAATAATAGAATCCCTAATGAATGAATTTTTAGTGATTCACAAGAAATCAGCCCCATACCATCCCCAAACCAATGGTCAAGCGGAGAGTTCCAACAAGGTGTTATGTACTGTATTGACAAAGATTGTCAATAATGGGAGGTCGGATTGGGAAAAACAATTGCATCATGCAATTTGGGCCTTACGAGTAGCTTATAAGACTGCCATTGGAACTACCCCATTCAATTTAGTGTATGGGCAGAACGCTATTTTACCGATTGATTTTCTAATCCCAACCTTGAGAGTAGCCCAACAGTATGAATGGAACGGACATGAGTTATCCCAACAACTCGACCAAATCGAGAAGCTACATGAAACTAGGTTACAAGCAGTGGTAGAAATCTACGCAGCTAAAAGAAGACAAAAGGCATATTATGATGCACATATAAAAGACAAAGGACTTAAAGAGGGAGACTTAGTCTTGGTGTACACCTTAAAACAACATGCCAAGAAGTTACAAAAATGAGGATATGGACCTCTGATCATCAATAGAATCTCTACTAGTGGAGCTGTTAATCTAGCCACTCTAGATGGAGATATTCTTCCTAACTACATAAGTGGATGCAGAGTCAAACGGTTCATGGAGCCATTGACGGATCAAATGCTAGCGCGTTTAGTAGGTGCTCAAAATAGGAAGAAAGAGGAAGAACGGATTAGAGAGGAGGCCTGACAAGAAGCCCTATAACGCATTAAGAAACGGAAAGAGTGGATCAGACAATGAGATGAACGCTATCTCGAAGGAGAAGAGCCTATCCCTATGGCCAACTACCAAGTTCATGACCCTGACACGACGAAGTCGTACATGTCACAACCTTACCTAAACCTAGGGATCGGCAAGACAGAATACACATTGATAGATGCATTGATAGACTCAGGAGTAGGACTCTGTTGCATACGTAATACGGTCATAAAAGATCTACAAATGATTATGAGTCCCACCAAAGCCCAATTGAGAGGAATTGGAGGTCAAACCCTAGAATGCATTGGAACAGCAATAGTGTCTCTCCACCTAGGAAATTCTTCCATGGAACAAAGAGTATTAGTGTGCAGAGACGAAGATTTAATAGAGGATTTGATCCTAGGACAAGATTGGATCATTGAGAATGAAGTCAGTATCAACCTAGCTCAAGGATATATTTCAGCCAAGATAGGGCACAAGGAAATTTGTAGTCTATTAGGAGATAAACCCTTATCCCGACCCACCACCATCGAGAGTTCAAGGAAAGGCACGGAAAGGCTACTCAAACATGATTCCAGTCCAACCATTTCAGATACCAAGCTAGAAGAAGTAGAAAGTTCAAACCCTCGAAACTCCAAAGAAGAAGGAAAATCACTCCATTCAGTTGAAGAGCAGCACAACACTAAGGAAACCTACTCCCAAGCTGCTTCTCACCCAGACAAAAAGCACAAGCAATATGGAATCCGACACTCAGATACTTACGGCAAAGAATGACCAAATACCAATGGGTGCGTAAAGATTAGAAGAAGGAAGAGTAGACGTCAACATCAACTCTTAAGGAGAAAATAGAAATGAAGAAGCCAGCTTCATCGAAGTCCAACCCAAAAAGACTCTTGCAAGTATGGCTTCTCAAGCCTTTGATTGAAGCTTAGAGAGCACGACATCGGATATGGATCCCCAAGCAGGTCAGGCAGACCGCCAAGCAAGAGATATGCAAGTGGGAGGATACACTATATCATAACAGTCGAACGACAAAGGATAGACAGACTCATACGAAAACCAGGAAAAGCAACAATTCTAGTGCTCAGCTACCACAAGATACAAACGAACAACAAAAAGAGTGAAAAAGCAGAGAGAAGAATCGAAACAACATAACAATAAAATGGATTTGGAAACCCAAGCGACTGCAAAGAGTGGACCATCGAGATGACAAAGATTCCAATTGCACTCATGAAGCAACAGATGCACCTAAAGTATGCATAATAGGGCCACATTACAAGGCCATGCAGTCGGCACATGATGTACCCGATAAAATTAGTGGTGCACATTCTCCAAGAGAGATTAGATCTTAGCTTCAACTCTCTTAGGAATGGACATTATTGTACATAAATAAATGCTTCAGCTATACTAATGCTTGTTTTCTTTTAGGATAAGAAATAAAAAGATGTGGTAAGAGATCTCACTCATAGAACCATGGGAGACGGAGTGATGGAACGACAATAATCACTACGATGCACTACACAGCTGCATGCTTTCCTTTGAAGCTAATGCACTTTTCCTTACAAGTGCAGGTGGCTTCTGAAGATTCCGAAGCAACAGTACAAGAGGAAGTGTTGGAATTTCCACTCCAGAGTATCACCAAGGCAAAGGGACACTGGTTTCGAGAAGATCAACCAGCTGGGGAGTACCTCTTCCTGGCAACGATCAAAATTATGGATACAGATCATCAATTTCTAATCATGTCCCAAGATTTTCGAGTACTACATGAACTCTCGTCTATCGTAGACACTATGAAGAAAGCGGGCATACATAAATATTTTGAGCTGCCAATCTATAAGCCTGACTTTCAAAGATGCACACAGGTTATGAATACCTTACAGCCAGCGCTGCATGATCCCTTGGTGCCAGAGGCTCGAGTGATGGATAAAGTCGGCGAATGGGTTGTCATTCAATTCACACATGACTTGATTAAGGAAGCCTTTGGCTGGGAAAAGGATGGGACTACCGTGGTAAAAGAAGAAAGCCGAGGTGCAAAGACTAGAATTTACAGATATCAACCGAGTGGACATAGAGGAGGGGGTCAGACTAATCCACCAACATTTCTGCTTCCCTAATATGCATCCGTACACGGCCCCTCAAAAGATTATCATTCAATTACTCTCACATGCCATCAAGCAGATTGGAAATCAAATTAATCTGACTCCGTACATCCAAGAAAGATTATTCGAAGCAAAAAAGCAATGGAATAATAAAAAGTTCCTCAACGGTAGTGTGGCTCTAACTATCTTGATCTATCATGATTTAGGCATTCGAGAGCACCTGCAAGAAATGCCATCATCAACGGCACTAGCGAAGTATGCCAAAGTTGCCACTGTTCCTAAAAAGAAAAGAGGAGTCAAGATTGTAGAAGAAGCTGAAATTAGCTCTCAACCCATAATGAGAGGCACAAAGAGACTAAGGGAAGTCAAGCAAATGGAAGAGGAAACTCCAGCCACGAAAAGGACACATGTACTGCCGAAACCAACTATTGAAGAGCAAAGGCCGATTACAGAGGAAGACTTAACTAGGGCCCTAGAAGAGACGCACCAATATACAGAAGGCCAAGTCAATTTATCGGTGCAAGGCCACCATTATCAGCAGACCCAACAAGAAATGGAAGCAAAAAGAAAGCTCAATAAAGTCCATCGCTATAGGGAAATAGGGCTGGATAATTCAAGCTCATCCTCTGATGCACAAGAAGAGCCAGACAACTCACTATTAAATGTGGATATTCAAAGTGAGTCAAAGGATGATGGACAATGGGCAGAGTTGAATGAAGTTAACTACAATGAAGAAGTAGAAGGCCTAAAAACGGATGACCACACTATGCACACTGATCAGCATAACACAAGTAAGGAAGCAGAGCCGACAAGTATGCATGTGATAAAACTTAATGAGACTTCCACTATTTGTATCAAGGAGGTTATACCACCTCGCGGAATGTTTGTAAAGATACCAAAGGAGGAGCCTCAGAAAGAGAAAGTAGAAGACGAAGAACCCTTCACACCAATAAGGGTTGTGGCAGAACCCTCCCCTATGGATGTCACCTTTCAAGGGAGTGCCACAAAAGCTCTGGATTTGGAGGAATAAGAAGAAGTACACAACATACAATTACAAATTAGACAACTGTGAAGAGAGATGGTGGATGCAATCCAAAGATGAGTTGGTGCTGCTACAACCAGCTTTACACCAGCCAACTGAGACTTCAGAGATGATTAGAAGACCCTTTAAGCTTCCTAAATCCACCAAAATATCAGCCAAGTACTTTGGAACATGTATCCCAAAAGTTTAAGTCAAGACAGACTAGTTGCGAAATGACTAGCTCCCAAAACTTGCTATTTTTGGACATACACCTGCTGGAAAAAATGAACAGTGCTCTCAACCTGGTAAGAATTAGAAAAATTCCTTTTGGGCATAGCAAATAGACTTAGCAAGCTTCCCAATCCAAGTTAAAACACTTCAAATGATGGACTCAGCACTGAGAACAAGTTTCATCAATTTCTGGAACATGCCCACCATTCTCGGGGCTCTGCAGAGATAGACCAGTGAGCAGTAAAATGTAGTTATCTCCAAAAGTATTAATCCAATGACCTTGAAAATTTATACGCACAAAGCAGAGTGTACGAGATATCCAACGCAAGTTAAATCACTGAAAAAGAGTCAGTATAACTCGAGATATGACCTTCTGAAGTTACTGCTTTGAGTGAGTATAGCAGAGAACAAAACAGAGAAGTGAATGATGATGAATGTATAAATTCATATATGATTACAACCACATTGGAAATGAATCTTTGCACAATGGGAGTAGAATGATAGAGCTATGGAGTAAGCTCTTCAATCTCTACAAAATGACATGAAGTGGTCACGTACAAGGCTTGCTAATCGCCTCTTCCTTCTTGCTCCTTTTATAGCTATTTTTGGAGGGAGTTTTGAATTCGAATTCGAATGGCTCCACCTAAAAGTGATCCCCAAAGTCAAGAGAGATTCCCTCAGCTCTAAATTTTGTGGTTTTAGGTAGTTAGAGCCACGAATTTGCTTTTACATCATGGATGAGGTAAGCCATCCTTTTCCTTTTTTATTTTTCCATTTACAAGAGATAAAATGTACTCTTTTACAAGAGGTGTTCACATGACTACTCATGTGACTTACAAATGAGGATAATATCAAGCATGTAGGCTTGGGTAAAATGCACCAACAGCTCCCCCTCAAGCCTAACATGCTTGGCATCCAAACAAGTCTTCAATTGTCCTTGATTTCCTGCAAGCCAATCATCAACTTGAATCTACTTAACTTTGTACCATCAAGAGCTTTAGTCAACATGTTGGCACATTGCATATCTGTAGAGACATAGGATAGTTGAATATCCTTGCTCATTAGCTTCTCCCTTACATTTTTGTAGTGGACTTCAATATGCTTGGTTCTAGCATGGTATACCGGATTAGCTGCTAGATGTAGTGAGCTTGTGTTGTCACCAAAAATATGAGGTGTTGAAGAATGAAGTCCAAGATCTGTGTACAAAGACTTTAACCACATGATTTCTTGAGTTGCATTAGCCAAACCTCTATATTCTGCTTCAGTAGAAGATAATGCCATGGTTGGTTGCTTCTTCGATGACCAAGAAATGATTTTTGAACTTGCAAATGATATATACCCTGATGTGCTTCTTCTATCATCTTTAGATCCGGCCCAATCTGCATCTGAGTAGACCTTTAGCTCAATATCTGAAGTATATGAATAGAACAAACCTTCATTCATGGTCCCCTTTAGGTACTTGAGGACTCTCTTTGCCGCTTCCATATGTGGTCTTCTCAGCTTATGCATAAATTGACTCAATATGCTAACACTATAGCATATATCCACCCTTGTGAGTGTTGCATAGTTCAAACTTCCAACCAAGCTTTGATAGCTTGTGATGTCTTCAATTGGCTCTCCTTCATAATCACTAAGCTTATGATTTTGCTCCATAGGTGTACCTGCACACTTGGTATTTTCCATCTTGAACTTGACGAGCATGTCATGGACATACTTCCTTTGTGTGATGTATATACCTGAATCTGTGTAGATCAACTCCAATCCAAGAAAATAAGTGAGTGGTCCGAGGTCACTTATTTTGAACTCCTCCTTCATTTGACTCTTTACCTGTTTGATTCCTTCAAGATCATTTCCTGTGATAATAATATCATCAACATACACACATAAATAGATCACTTTAGATCCATTCCTCTTTATGAACAAAGAGGTATCCGCCTTGCTAGCTTTGAATCCTTGGTCCTGCAAATAAGTCACCAATCTGAAATTCCAAGCTCTTCGAGCTTGCTTCAATCCATACAAAGCTTTCTTTAGTTTGCATACATAGTTAGGATGATGTGCATCCTCATATCCAGGAGGTTGTGCCATATACACTTCCTCAGAAATCCATCCATTCAAGAAAGCATTCTTTACATCAAGTTGATAAAGATTCCAATTTCTAGATGCAGCAAGACTAATGAGAACCCTAATTGTAGGCATTTTTGCAACAGGAGAGAAAGTCTCCTCATAATCAATACCATGGGTTTGAGAAAACCCTTTAGCAACTAACCTTGCTTTGTGTCTATTTATGCTTCCATCTGGATTCCTCTTGATTTTGTATATCCATCGAGATCCAATTACCTTCATAGATGGCTTGTTAGGTACAAGCTCCCAAGTGTCATTCTCCTTCAAGGCTTCCATTTCTTCATCCATTGCATCTCTCCAAGCTTTCTTGCTTTGTGCTTCTTCGAATGTGGTAGGTTCTTCATTGGTTGAATCCTTTGCAATGTAGATTGAGTGCTTGGTGACCAAAGAAGTATCATAACCAAACCTCTCTGGTTTCTTCTTCTCCCTTGAAAACCTTCTAAGTGGTTGATGTGAGCTCTCGGGTCCATATGTAGAATCCTGCATCTTTGCTTTACCTTTGTTCTTCCATAGCTTTAGTCTTTCCAAGTCTTCTAGGTCAATCCCCGAATCACTTTCTTCAATCTACTTTGGCTCCTTTGGTTGAAGTGATGGAAAATCTTCATCCAAGTCATATGGCAGCTTCACTTTCCTGTCATCATCAAACCATGATTTGTTTTCATAAAAAATTACATCTCTACTCACAGAAAATCCTTTATTGGTTGGATTGTACAATCTATATCCTTTTTGGTTTTGATCATAACCAATGAATACACACTTCTCTGCCTTGGGATCCAATTTCCCTCTTAATTGAGAAGGAATGTGAGCATAGGCTAAGCATCCAAAGATTTTGCAATGCTCTAGACTAGGTCTTCTTCCATTCCATACTTCATATGGAGTGGTTCCATCTAGTGACTTAGATGGAAGTCTATTTATGAGATATGTGGTTGTCTACACAGCCTCTACCCATAGATAGTTTGGCAATCCCTTTTCGTTGAGCATGGACCTTGCAGCTTCGACAATAGCTCTGTTCCTCCTCTTTGCTACACCATTGAGTTCGGGTGTATACCTTGTAGTGACTTCCCTTTTAATGCCTCTTTCATGCAAGAAGGCATCAAATTCAGAAGAGAAGTATTCTCCTCCACCATCTGATCTGAGTCTTTTTAAAGTCCTACTTGTTTGGTTTTCAACAAGACCAATATACTTCTTAAAGCAATTAAACACGTCATCCTTGTGCTTCATGAAAAACAAAATGGTCCACCTGCTACAATCATCTATGAAAGACACATAATATCTTGAGCCTGATATAGATGGATCCTTACTTGGACCCCACACATCCGTGTGCACTAGATCCAAAGGATTTTGATACATATATCCTTTCTTATTGAAAGGTTGTCTATGAGCCTTGCCGAGTTGACAAGCTTCACACTTATAAATCATGTGTTGCCTTGTGATATTAGGAAACCCAAGTACACTTTGGTCCCTGCAAATCTGTTTGAGTGTCCTCTCACCAATGTGACCAAGCCTTTTGTGCCATATTCCCAACTCTGTTAGAGTTTGAGATCCATAGCTAAACAAAGCTATGTTCTTTGTATCTTCCACTTCAAAAGTGAAAAGCCTTCCTGTCTTTTCTCCTTTGGCAATCCTTCGGAAGCCTTGCCTTGGGTCTTCAACATATGCTCCAAATCGATTGAATCTAACCTGCAATCCTTTTTCAACAATCTGTCCAACACTTATTAAATTTTTGGTAATTGTAGGGACATACAAGACTTTGCTTAAGAGGTTCATATTCCCATCTGATGTCTTCACATTACCTATCTTCTCCACTGAGTGCTTTGTGTCATATCCTGTCTGCACTTCATGCTTGTTATGAGGATCTTCCAAATCAGAAAGTAAAGCCACATTTCCTGCTACATGGTTCGAGCATCCCAAATCAATGTAAAATATGTGATCATCATCCTTACCCTTCTTCGCTGATAGATTCATAATCAATAATGAATCTTCTTGACTTTGTTC
This sequence comes from Ceratopteris richardii, assembly GCA_020310875.1. Classification (NCBI taxonomy): domain Eukaryota; kingdom Viridiplantae; phylum Streptophyta; class Polypodiopsida; order Polypodiales; family Pteridaceae; genus Ceratopteris; species Ceratopteris richardii. Next base: position 106,512,290 of record CM035433.1, read on the forward strand.
CTCTGCATAGTTATTGTAATCTCTTCTTCCTCTATGGCCACTTTGATAGTTGTTGTTGTTGTTGTTGTTGTAATTGTTGTTGTAGTAGTTGTTGTTGTTGTAGCCTCCATTGTATCTACCTCTATTTGATCCATAGCCACCTCTATTGAATCCTCTTCCTCTTGAGTTCCTCGGGTTCCTGAAACATTCTTCAGTAGTATGGTTAGATAAGACACATATGTTGCAAGGTTGAGATGATTGGAATCTCCCCCTACCTTGCTTTCCACCTCTGCCTCTTCCTCTAGCTCTTCCTCTACCTGCAAAGTTTGCTTGGAAAGAGCTTCCTTCATCTTCATTCTTCCTATTCTTTGACTTGTCCTTGACCTTAGCTTTATCAGAATATAAGGTAGAAGTTTGATTACCTCTTGAGGACTCACCACCTTTGCTAATCTTTGCTTCATGAGTGAAGAGTTTGCCCATGAGTGTGTTGAGGTCGGGTACATGCATATCCATGTATAAATCCATGGCTGTTGTGAATGACTCCCACTTGTCGTCTGCTTTGATTCCATTCATGATTTGTCTTATGATTTGCTTCTCTTCAATTACCTCTCCAATGCTTCCAAGTTGGTCGGAAATCTCCTTCATCTTTGTGACATAATTAGTCACATTTTGCTTCGGGCTTTTCTTCATTGTTGTGAACTCCATCCACAATTGGTTCTTCCTTGCTCGAGTGTTGGAAGAGAAGAAAGAAGCAAGTGCATTCCAGGTCTCTCTTGATGTCTTGCATCCCTTGACATGAGGTAAAAGAAAATCAAAGATTGAGTTTAGAATATAGGACCTTGCAAGTGCATCCTTCGAACACCAATTCGAAAGTCCTTCCACTTCTTCATGTGATGGTTGCCCTTTGTTCCTCATGGTTGGCATTGCTTCATCTCCGGATATGAATCCATATAGATTCCTCCCTTGAAGGTAAGGATCCATCCTTAGAGACCATGCCGGGTAGTTGTTTCGATCCAATTTGTCAATTGTTGATGGAAATGCATCTCCCATGTTGCTTGACTATGCTCTGATACCACTGTGAAGAGAGATGATGGATGCAATCCAAAGATGAGTTGGTGCTGCTACAACCAGCTTTACACCAGCCAACTGAGACTTCAGAGATCATTAGAAGACCCTTTAAGCTTCCTAAATCCACCAAAATATCAGCCAAGTACTTTGGAACATGTATCCCAAAAGTTTAAGTCAAGACAGACTAGTTGCGAAATGACTAGCTCCCAAAACTTGCTATTTTTGGACATACACCTGCTGGAAAAAATAAACAGTGCTCTCAATCTGGTAGGAATTAGAAAAATTCCTTTTGGGCATAGCAAATAGACTTAGCAAGCTTCCCAATCCAAGTTAAAACACTTCAAATGATGGACTGAGCACTGAGAACAAGTTTCATCAATTTCTGGAACATGCCCACCATTCTCGCGGCTCTGCAGAGATAGACCAGTGAGCAGTAAAATGTAGTTATCTCTAAAAGTATTAATCCAATGACCTTGAAAATTTATATGCACAAAGCAGACAGTACGAGCTATCCAATGCAAGCTAAAGCACTGAAAAAGAATTAGTATAACTTGAGATATGACCTTCTGAAGTTACTGCTCTGAGTGAGTATAGCAGAGAACAAAACAGAGAAGTGAATGATGATAAATGTATAAATTCATATATGATTACAACCACATTGGCAATGAATCTTTGCACAATGGGAGTAGAATGATAGAGCTATGGAGTAAGCTCTTCAATCTCTACAAAATGACATGAAGTGGTCACGTACAAGGCTTGCTAATCGCCTCTTCCTTCTTGCTCCTTTTATAGCTATTCTTGGAGGGAGTTTTGAATTCGAATTCAAATGGCTCCACCTAAAAGTGATCCCCAAAGTTAGGAGAGATTCCCTCAGCTCTAAATTTCGTGGTTTTAGGTAGTTAGAGCCACGAATTTGCTTTTACATCATAGATGAGGTAAGCCATCCTTTTCCTTTTTCTTTTTCCATTTACAAGAGATAATATGTACTATTTTACAAGAGGTGTTCACATGACTACTCATGTGACTTACAAATGAGGATAATATCAAGCATATCAAGCATGTAGGCTTGGGTAAAATGCACCAACAACAACCACATAACAAAACCATCCACGTGGAGCAAGGAAAAGATGTGCAATCCGGCGCAGCTCCAACCATACCTAAGATGTGGTTAAATGTCGACATAGCTCAGCTCAAGCCAGTAGTACAAGACATGATCAGAACCGCACTAGACACACAACAACTGATGCTTGAGGCTGACGAAGACTATGATCAAGCAATGCAGGACAAGCACGAGCTTCAAGAAAAGAGTAAGAACCTTTCAACAGAATTGAACTTAGAAAGAGAGCACCTCAGAAACAAAGAGAAAGAAGCCCAAGAAGCCAAAAAGCAGTGCAATGAGTTAATGACCGAAAACGAAAGATTAAAAGCACAACTGCAAGAAGTACAAACAAAATACAAAGCTAGCGAGATTGAGAAGGCGCGAATGGCTGCCCAGAGCAAAATACTAGAATCACAGATCAAAGTATACATGGAGGAAGCAGAAAACTTAAGGAATCGAAATAAAGAACTCATGACCGCCCTTCTCAGTGATCAGCCTATAAATGTTCAAGAAAGACCGAAAAAAGATATCGAAGAATTGCAGACAAAGATAGCTAAGTATGAAGATCAGCTCAAGAAGGAGCAACTCACCATTGCCGAATGGGAAAAGCAGTATATGGATGACATAGCTGCCCTATGAACTAAATGGAAGAAAGCTGAAAATCGTTATCTCTTGCAATGTAAAGAAGACACCGATCATTTAGATATCGTTGCTCAAGAACTTCTCAAACACAAGGACACCATTGCACAGGCTACTGAGGAAATAAAGAAGAAAGACACATTGATTAAACAGCTTCAAGAGAAGTTAGAACAGAAAACAATGGAGGGGACACCAGTAGCTCCAAAATCCGCAAAGGCTACTCTAGAGACTGAGGTACGTCCTCTCTCTCCCCCCTCACATCATTCACCGATAAGGGAGGAACAGGAGGTTCACATTGAACATAACACTCGAGAAATTGTAGAATTAAGCCGACCGGAAAGGGCACTACTGGTGTCCCAGCTTACGGCTGAATTTGAAGATCAAATCATCACAGTTATGAAGGAAGCTAAGATAGAAAGCAAAAATTTGGACCAAATTTTGAAGCCTTTCAGTGTACCATATGGGCTACTTAAAGAACAAACGCGACACTATATAACAACTACAACAAGTAAAGATCCGGACCACAATCTCCACTTCAGACAGGATACATTCAAATATACCCAAGAAGAATTTGAGAAGGCGGATCCTATATGGAGAAGAAAGCTTTTGGAAAAGAATCCTACACTGTCGGTACAGTGGGAAGCATCGCCTTATGTGCTTCAGGTAAACCCATCTTTTTGCCCAGTACCCCGTCGAAGAGCCTGGATGCAATTTTGGGAGGGTCAGCGCCAGGGAAATATCAATAATCAGTGGCTCAACTATTCCTTGTTACCTAGTCCTCCACACAATTACTTACCGACTGAGGAATATATGGTAAAAACTATGGAATTTTGGATTGCAAGATATGCTACAATTTCGGATTTAGTAGTTAAAATGACCAATAAAATATTCAGTATGCTACTAACAGTAATCAAGGTTTTCTAGCATGCAAAATATACTTTTTTGAATTTCATCGGCATTACGCAAGGATCCGAAGCACTAATTTTTGATCTATCTACTATTCCAAGCCGCTTAACACTTATGGCATATTATTCTCGAATTATGTTTTTGCCATCAACGTATATGCAAACTTTCAAAGAAGCATTTTTCACCGGCTTCTTCGAAATAGATTCAGAAATTTTTGTAAAAATGACTTCGAACCTTAATGCACGTCTGGTAGCTTATGAGACGAGCTTTTTTTGCGGATCATCGGCAAGCACCAGAGGATGGGGTAAAGTCAACACAATGGAAGAAATTTATGATATGTCACGCTAATCTACTAAACCAAAGGGAGCAAGCAGCAATACAGACTTACACACGCCGCCACAAAAACCCTGTCGGGGATGACATAGTTCAGGAGGAGGGACGTGTGGAAGGGGAATCAAGCAAGAAAAGAAGAAGAAAGAAGATCAAAGTAAAAAACAACTCAATAAAGAATGAAGATCATAATACAGAAGAACCACCCTCTGCCCAAAGCCCCGCAGAGGCACGCATCAGGCAACAACGCGAATCATCCTGGTCCTGAGAAGTGGAATTAAAGATCAATCAGAACCAGGAAATTTCATGGGAAGGACGGACTAGGGCCAGGAACTATACATGAAGAAGTGCAAGACAATAATTGGCAGGTAGTAATCCTTCCGATGTCAGCGTGCGGTGAAAAGAAAGTAAACAGGCTCAAAGCAATACAACAGGGTCACATGTGTGCAACCAAGACAAATCAGAGTACCACAAGCAAGACATAGGTCACTGGTGGCGTGCGTGGCAACCCCACTGAATACAACAACCTAGATATGTGATATACAGAATACCAAGGGGCAAAACAGAAGCAAAGGACATAGATCAGATAAAATAACAAATTCTCTGATGGTCCTTATTGCTTCTCCTACCACTGGGTGCATGTATTCAGACCTCTTAAAGCAAGCCGAAGACAGAAGCAAAGGACAAACCTCGCATAAGATAACCAATTGTCTGACGGTCCTTATTGCTTCTTCGACCACTGGATGCATGCACTCAAAAGACTTAAACAAGCAGCCAATGACAAGATAAAGCCTGCCAAGGGACGACAGAGACAAAGAGGGGGAGAGTGTTGCAGAGCAAAGAGAGCACAAGGCAAAGAAAAAGACGAGCCCCAAAATTTTTCCAATTTGGACACCTTATTTTTGTATTATAACCATTCTTGTAATATAATTTCCGATGTAAATGCACTAGAGAAGTCCTCTAGCTGCATCCCCACAGAAGATTAGAAGCTTACCTATGTAAATTAGTAGGAAATTAGTTTTTTAGTGAATAAAGTGCTGGTCTCTTGTGTGAAAGGGCCAAACTTAGGGCACATGTATATAAGTCACTTGGTGACTCTTTGTAGAGACTTTTTGCCATTGTGAAGAAGGAGCTCTCCAAAATTTCGAAATTGCCTCTTTCTTGCAGATTTCTATCTTCTCTTTGATCTTGTATGTGTGTGCAATGCTTGGAAGGTGTGTGTAAGACTGTTGTCTACCCCTCCCCACTGTTTTTGAGCTACTGTAGTGTGTGTGTGAGCTTGTAGGAGTTGTGGCGTGAGTATGGGTGCTTCCCGCCATTCACTATTTTGGTCATAACTTGAAGCAGATTGTCAGAATTGAGTGAATTTCAGTAGATGCGTCTTGTTGAGAGCTTCAAAACGAGTACCCTATGGACTATATTCGGAGTTCGGAGCTGGAAGAAATCCTTGATTTTCTGAAAACTATTGTAAGAGGTACCGTGGCAGACACTTTTAGTTTCTCAGTGAGCTTGAGAGGTGGATTAGTATTTTCTCATTCATAGCAGCTAAACCACTTCATGTTCCATCATGTGTGCACATATCCTCATACACTTGGTTAGGTCGTTCGATCGGATTGACATTTAAATGTGTGTTAATTTCCCACTATATGCACTTGTGTTGCAATAGAGGTACAGTCTCATTGGCACGAGTCCTTGAGTCTTCTTGACTCAAGTACACACCCATTCAGGAATACTTTCTATTTTGAATAGATATGCATCTGGTAAGTCATCATCTGAAGGTGAACTTGGCTCTTTGGTTTGGATTCTAGACAAATGGTCTGCTCTTAAATGAGTTTTTCCTTGTCTGACCACTGCCTCAAACTCAAATTCCATCAGTAGAAGAAACCATCTGACTATCCTACCTGTGTGACATGGTTTGTTTACTAAGTAGAGTAAAGCTTGGTGATCCACAAAGAATTTAAATTTGTTGGCCAAAAGATAATGTCTATATTTTTTTACAGCAAATATCATTCCCAACCCTTCCCTCTCAGTGGTTGTATAATTTTTTTCTGCTGAATTCAATTGCCTACTAGCATAAGCAACTAGAAAGTCTAGTTTGCTCCCTTCTATTGGTTGTGCTAACACACATCCCAAAGCATAATTTGAAGCATCCACATGGATACGAAAAATTTTATCCCATTATGGGGTTTTCAGAATTGGTGCTGTTACCAAGCAAGTTTTTAAAGTCTCAAAAGCTTGGTCACACTCTTTGGTCCACTCAAAGTTTGCGATTAAAGCATACAAGGGTTTTGCAATGTCTGCAAACTTGTGTACAAATTTTCTATAATAGCCACAATGTCCCATGAAAGTTTGAAGTTCCTTTACATTTGTTGGTCTTGGAAGTTCCACTATGGCCTTAATTTTTCTTTCATCTGTTGAAATTCCATTTCTGGAAACTATGTGACCCAACATTCTCCCTTGCCTCACAAAGAACACACATTTCTCTGGATTTAGACATACTCTGTATGTTCTACATTTTTTGAATATATTTTCCAAATCCTTCAAATGTTCTTGTCTTTTTAATGAAAAAGTGCAAAGATCATCTACATAAATTTCCATGATATTTCTAAGGAATTCTTTGAATATGTGACACATTAATCTTTGAAAAGTTGTTGGGGCATTAGTTAGACCAAAAGGCATAACCCTAAAAGCATAGATTCCCCATTCTATGGAAAAGGCAGTTTTATGTTGGTCTTCCAAAGCTATGGGTACCTGATTGTATCCTAAAAAACCATCCAGAAAACTATAGACCTCCTTACCTGCAACGCTTTCCAAAAGATGGTCTATTATGGGTAATGGATAGCTATCCCTTATAGTTGCAACATTCACATTTTTCAAGTTTATGCATACCCTGAGTTTTCGATTCTTTTTAGGTACCACAACTATAGGAGATATCCACTCTGCATACTCAATCTCATAGATGAAATTGGCAGCCAGCAGTTTGTCAATTTCTTCCTTTATTTTTGCAGAGTTTTGTCATTAAATGTATAGTGTCTTTGTTTGCTAGGTTTTGCATAAGGTGTAATAGGAATCTTATGCTCACAGATTTTAGGGTCAATTCCTTTCAAATCCTTGTAACTGTAAGCAAACACATCCCTATAGTTTCTAGCCAAATTCCTTAATGCTTCCTCCTCTTGATTTGTCATGTCATCAGCTATGACAATATGTCTCTCTTCCCCTTCTTCTTGGGTGATCATCACCTTCTTAGTTTGTTCTTCATTGTCATATGCCTCCCCCTTTTTCTTTTCTCTTTTTGGTTTCATTTTTAGAAGTAGTCTGTCTTCTACTTCATAGGTCTTGAAATTTGAAGGTACATCAAACTGTTGATCTTTGTTTGTTATTTTTTTACCTTTTCCTACTTCTTGATCTTTTTCTATTTCCTTGTGTTTGTTTTTTCTATATTTTCTCGAGATTTTGTCTTTTATAGCATCTGTAACTTCTACTTCTTCCAGATATTGTGTTTTTCCACTTTTTAATATTATTCCTTCCTCATGGTCTTACTCTGCTTTTGACACCTTTATCATTTGTATTCCTATGTCGAAGATATCATATCCATCTTCATTTTGGAATTTTACTCCCACATACTCATCATTAGCTAGATCCATGGTGGTCAAAATTTGATTCCAACCATAAGGCTCAAATTCTTCATCTTTAAATTCTTGTGGTATGTAGCTTTCATCTTGTGATTTCCTCTCTCCTAGACTATCTCCTTTTTTTAACATCCTTTTCTTATCTGTGAGATTCCTTATCACATTACATTTCCACATTAATGATTTTGTCTCATTATGATCTTCACCCCTTGATTCGTCATTTAATTCTTGATTTTGATGTACTTTGAACCATTCTTGAGGGGACATATCACAATATTGACCATTTCTTAAATTTACCCTAGTTATCCTTCCTTTGCTTTGAAGATATAAGCAATCATTACCCCAATCTTGCACAATTTGCATTTGTCTCATAAATGGTCTTCCTAGGATGATTTCATATGAAGTGGATTGTGGGAATTCAACTATGGCAAAAGTATGCTCTATTTCTATTCCACATATTTCCACAACCACCTTTTCCCATATTCCTAGGGGTTTTTCTATGTGTCCATCTGCAAGTTGTAATCTCATTTTAGTGGGTACTAACTCATTTTTTCCCCATTTCTCCCAAGTTTGTTTAGTCATGATAGCCACTCCTGATCCACTGTCTAATATAGCCTTGGCATGATTTTCACCAAATTGTATTCTCAGAGTTGACTTCCCTTCTTCCCCTTCATAATATCCTCCTATTTTGTCAATAGGTATGTACAACAACTCTTCCAATTCTTGTTGCTGTGAATCTAGGTTCTTTGAATTTGTTTCCCACTTTTTCATATTGTGTTGTAAGTGAGGATTTTGTTTTACTATTTCCTCCATTGTGGTGTGGTATAAAATTGTACAGTGTTTGTCTATATCAATTTGGAAGGTGATTTGTGAATTTTCTTATTGATCAAGATGTTTTCTGGTTTCAGTTGCACTTGCTCCCTCAACTATTGTTTGATAATTGTTTGGTTCCCCCATTTTGAGTTGTGCTTCTTGTATAATTTGTTTACATCTTTGCATCCTTTCATCCTCTAAATCTGGCATAGGATATGCCATCACATGATCTGTAGGATTTGGTCCATCTTGAATTCTTCCTTTGTATGCTTGTAGCTCAATGATGAGTAGCACCTCCTTTAATGTCAATCCGGGAAGACGTGAGGATGGTATGAAGACCTCGAGCAAGTGGCAGCACAAGTGCGTGAGTGAGAAGCACACAAGCATGCACACACATACACACACACGCGCACACAAGGCAAGACAAAGAGTGAGAATCAATGGAGCTTTTAGATTACTTTCAAAATGCTCTTACAAGTTCGTTTCAATTACAATCTAACCTCAAAAATGAGCTCTCTAGCTCTTTTTATAGTTTTTGACTAGCTTTTGGCCCTGTCCAGACCTAGTGTCCGGCCTAGTTAAAAATTAGGTTCCAGGGCCAATTTGAAGGCTCAAACGGAGTCTAAAAAATACGAAAATTGATATGTAGGTACTTCTAAGGCTCCTCAAGCTCAAGGACTCCTTGGCTTGCACAAAATGGAGCTACAAAAATATGAAATGGTATTTACAATGATTGTTAGTGATAAGAATCACTGTTAAAAGATGTAGATTGGAAAAATTGAAGGGCCTATCTGCCAGATTTGCGTCGACTGCTTTGTCTACTTACTCCTTCACCTTGTTCTGACTCTCTCCGTTGGCTTCCTTGTCTCGTCAATCCTTGGGTTCCCTGGCTTCCTTGTCTAGTCAGTCCTTGGGTGCCCATACTGCTCTCAACACCCCCCCTCTCTCGCGTCTGTCGTCCCTGACAGACCCTTGTTGCTGGGGGTGTTGGATGTAATATTCCACAACCTGAGTGGCAAGCTGATGTTCTTGTAAGCGTAGTCCTCTGGCCAAATCTGTCATCATACGATCCCAATCGATTGGTCCTGGAACATCCGGATGTGGCAGACGTAACTGATCTGCATGGATCGCTTGTTCTACTGCAAATAGATGTAACAAATGTGTGGGTCTGGGAATGAAAATTTCGGAATTGTATTCCCAGAAGCCCGTAGAGAACATTTCCTCAAATGTTTGCTTGAAGCATGCGGGCAAGTACTTGATTCGTGCATGCCAAGCAAAGATAACAGTGACCGAGGGGGTTTGGCTCATGTCGTAGACTAAATCCTTGTTGCCTTGGGCGAATCCAGGAGCGGAGATGTATGGAGCTTGGACATTCCGAAAGGTTTTGAAGACAATGGTCATGAGCTCAAATATCTTCATACACATTTTCGCTGCTATATCAGGTACATTATTTAGGCGTGCAGACCAGTGCCGAATGGTCGATATCATGTAGGCTACGGTTGGAGGTCCTCGAGGGGGAGCAAAATACGGGTAGTTAACCCAAGCGGAGCACTCTTTATTGTTGCGTACCTTGATTGCAAATGCTTGCCAGGATCTGCGACGTACCACTGGACAATAGCATGGGTTATACTTGATATAGAGTGGCATGGTGGCCCAGGTACTCATCATCTCAGGGTAATCGGTGAGTAAACGTGCACGCCAATTAGGTTGGAAAATCGAGCCAGCACGTGCGTCGGTCGGTAAATCCCCTATCTCAAATTGAGTAGCGAATGTGGGCTCCTTCCCAGTATGTCTTTTGACTTCTGCATTATAATCATGTAGTAAGACAAAATAAGGCATGTATTGCGCTTCTGATGTTGTGATTAGCTGTTGATGGGATAATTGTTGAAAGTAGGAAGACCGAAGGACCGTTTCTTCCAGATTCGTGAGAGATTGCATTTGCACGGCCACACGATCATCATGTGTCTTACCCACTTTCTCGACCCTTCTGACCCAATCTGGAACTTGAATTTCTAATGTGTCTTGTCCTTCTTCTGTAGTTCGACCACCAGGCGTCGGCATAGGCTCGTAGGGCTCTTCGTAGCTGTCCTCGACGGGGATTTCCACTACTGTTTCAGGTTCTGGTTCTTCAATGGGCGAGGGTGGTCGTTCATATGGTAGGAGGCGTGCTTGGAGTTCTGCCACCTGTTTCCGAAGGGTCTCCATTTCTTCTGTAGATTGTTGCAAGATTACCGGTTCCTGTTGAGCAGTGGGTACACTGGCTAACTGTTTCTTTAGATCGGCACATTCAGTCTCTAGTTTCTCATATGACTCCAGGAAATTTGCATGATCCTCAAGTAAAATGCGGATGTCCTCTGATGGAACTGCTCTATATCTGGTAGGGCTAATGGTTGCTCCTACGGTTCCTTCCATAGCCGCTTCAAAGTTGTCCTGATTTTGTTGTTGGAGTCGTTTGTTTTCCTCTAGTGCTGCGGCCATATGCTTTCTTAATAGCCCAATGTTGCGTCTGAGCGTAGCATTAGATATCATTTGCGCTTGAAGCACTGTTTCTAGCTCCTTAACTGCTTGGTCATCTACCGTTGATGCCTTTGATTCCAGTTCGGAGTGAGCCTGCTGTAGTGTGGCATGCTCGTCTAGGAGCGTCAGGTAGTCAGCTTCAAGAGTGGTGACTCTAGCTTGGAAACGTTGAGATTCTGCCTGGAGGGCAGCATTGCGTTCTTCTAATTGATGGAAGTCGTGTTGTAGCTGATTTGCACACTGAAGTAATGTGTCGAACGTGCTATTTACATTATGAGATGCAAGGGGAAAAGTTTGAAATGCAGAAGAGGTGGGATTGGGTAGGGGGGTAGTGAATGCTGCGTGTGCCAATGATGTGAGTGGGGAGGTGGGGGGTAGTGGAGGGGAAGGTGGGGAAATCGTGGGGAGAGGTGCTGTGGTTGGTGAAATGTCCATTGGATCAGACAAGGTGGTGTGTAGGGGCTACCATATAGGTGGGTATGGTAGGTGAAGTGAGTGTGGTGTCCGTGTAAATTGATGTCGTTGCGAACATCGGAGGAAGGTGGCTTTGAAACATGGGAGAGCGGAAGAACTGCTCCACAAAGGACGGGTATTGTGGTGGTGAGGTCCGGTTGAAAGAGGTGTAGGGGCCAGCTGGGAAGTGAGGGTTATGGAATGGAGGTACACGTATTGGGGGGTAGGTCGGGAAACACAGGGTTCCTTCCGTGGGTGCTGGGTTTCCAACCACGCTAGTAATTATGGGATGGCCAGTCATGGGTTCAGCGGATAGATGGGACGAAGTGTACAAGGGATTGGTGACGAAGGAGAAAAGGGTGTCTTGTGAGGTGGGTTCTCGAAATGAGAATGATTTGAATGAGGATGGATTATAAGTGGAGGTAGAGGTGATGACTGTCGTTTCTTCCCAGGTGGGAGGTGGTGGCGGGGGCGGAGAAGGTGGTGATGGAGGACGCTGGGGTGAGATGGGTGATGTCTGAACGAAGGTTTCAGCGGAGAGGTCAGTGGTGGTGGTGGGAGTGGCTGTGGTCTCAATAGGTACTTCTGGTTCTGTGACGGGTATCCTAATAGTCTTACCTGCTCGTGGTAACGTGTCCACTCTGCGTTTGTCATACCTTACGGACTGGCGGACTGCGGTGTGGACAGCCTCTGGAACTCCTAAAGAGTCTGACACTAATTTGAGGGTGTCAATGAAATGTTGGTCCACTCCTTCATCTGATAGCATTTCCTGCATCAAAGCTTGGCCTGATACCAGAGAGAGCTGATGCCTTTCTTGTACTGCTTTGATAGTGTCGTATAGCCTTCTTAGTTGAGCTGTATATGCAGGTGCGCCTACAAGTTCTGGCACCTCTTGTTGCTCCTCTTGTTGCTCTTGATCATATTCCTCCTCATCATCCTCCTGCTCCTCATCTCCGTCATCTTCTTCCTCCACTTCAACAGGGGTGACGGGGGCTTGGGAGGTTGTGGCCTGCGTTTGTATATTTTCCACTTGTTGTGCCTCTGCTGTCTCCAGCTCGACATCTTGTAGTAGTTGTTCGAAGTCTTCATTAGTGAGTTCTTCCAAAGCTGCACCACTAGGAAATTCGAGATCCGTTGGGATAGGAGGAAATAGCAAAGTGGAACCATCGGTGCTGCGTCTTGGAAGCCGGAGTGTGAATGGTCGGACTCTTCGGGGTGGCGGGGTGACCTCTGGTGTTAGGGTGGCTCCACGTGGCTGAGCACATGGGACTTGGACCGTGCCTCTCATCTTCTTAGAAGGGGGTCCAGTGGATGTCCTGCCTCGGAACTGATCTACCCGATTCCACATCAGGGCTCGTTGGATTGGAATGTCATAAGCCAAACACCTATAAATGATTCTTGTCAGAGCACAGCAACCATATAAAACCTGTTTCCGTGGCCAGCGTTTGTGAGCTAAGTGCATCTGATCAATTATCCAGTGGGGTAGGTTGATGGTGAGGCTCTGTGTTTCTGCCAGATACAGGCTAAACCAAATCTTCTTGTGCGGCATGGTGAATCTATCCTGCGCCGGGAAAGCAAAGTGTTGCATGCACATACGAAGGTGTATGGCAATATTAGGCGTCATGGATACCATGTCCTTGAGCTTGGTGAGACTTCGATTCTTCATGTAATCCGGTACTAGGGTTTCCTTTTCTGTAGGAATATGCATGCCGCGCATATCCAGAGCTTCTCTCACCAAATTGTTTGATAGTCTAAACCTTTTGAGCTCATTCCCCTTTGTCAGAGATGGAATCACAAATGAGCTTGCACCTTTTAGGTTCGGATTTGGAGTCAAGGTGTTGATGAGATAATAGCATCGCATGAAGTCAGGTTTTGGGAGTCGGGCACTGAAATAGGCACTCAATCCGGCTTTTTCCCATATCGGACGTAGACTTTCCGCATTTTGTAACTTCTCAAATTCCCTTGTAAAGAAATGGTATCTGCCTTGCTTTCCATTGTAGTCCAGCTCTGATTCCCAAAGATACGTTCCTTCTCCCAAGGGTCCTGCTACCTCGGTAAACCAATGTGAAGTCTTTCCCACGGGCATGGTGTGGCCACGCGGAGGGTCCGCAATAGGTATGATTTTGACGGCCTGCAACTCTTCTGGTCTTTCGACTGTCTCAGGCAAAACGGGTAAACTGTCCAAGTCCACCACTTGCGGGTTTGTTTCTGTGTGAGAGCTAGTTCCTGCGGCCTCCGCCATGTTGAAAATGTCGCAGCTGATTCTGTGAGAATATATGAATCAACGTTAACATTGCAATGGACACAAAAATGACATGGTGTCCCTCATTACAATATTAACTTAAAGTTCTGGAGTGGTTAGTAGTTAATAAGTGCTCGGTGCTGGTGTGTGTAGTTAGGAGTTAGGTAGACCTAAGAGCTTAAGCGAATTGATGAGAAGCGGTTAGTAGGTGGTCATGGATTTACAATAGGGTCAGGGGGTTTGTTACAAGTCTTAGGCTGCCAAAGGCAGTGGATGGGTTTTACTCGTGGTTCCGTAGAGATTCTCGAGAGCTTAATAGGTGTGTCAGCTTTAACCTGAGGCCTTTTAGGGGCCCATTTACAACTGATTCTGTTCGTGTTCATGTGCCTTGATGTTGAAGGTGAGTGGATGTAGGCTGTGCGAGTGAATAGATCATGCTGTGTAGAGTGTGTTCTTGGTATAGCTATCTGAGCCCGCAAACAAGCCTTAGGCACCCAAATTTGTCTTGATTGTGGGCTAGCCTTCATCGACCTTTTGGGCACCCAAATAGATTTCACGTTAGCAGCAGAATTTCCGAAAGACTTCTTATTAGTGACGCGTTGTTGGTTACTAATAAGAGGCTTTGCCCGTGCAGTTGGCGTGGTTGTCACCGGGTGTTCGCCTTTTCGCACCCACACTTGGTTCGCTTGTTGGGACATTCGGCTGTGCAGGTTCTTTTGATGTCCGGCATAAGTAGTACTCTGCTTCTTTTGCCTTTGCTCCACCTTTGGTTGTTGCCTCCTTTTGGCCTTTGGAAAAGAAGGGAGTTCCGTTGCATCCCTGACTCCTTTTTTGCAAATATCATTCCTCTGCAACACAGGGTTTTGAACAAGAACAGCATGGTCATCTTCATGTGTACCCCTGGAGGGACCAGGAGTCTGTGCCTTTCCTAGTTCCTTGAGTGTTCTTTTATCCAACTCTATTGTAATTCGACTATGATTGACCCATACGTGAAGAAGTCCACTTCTTAGGTTTAAGTTGACTGCTTGGTCATAGATCCAGTCTTGACCCAAGACAAGAGGTTCAATGAGATCCTCATCTTGACACACTAGTGCTTTAACTGTCATTGCCTCATCATGAATGTAGAGGGGAAGTTCCACCTCGCCCATGCAAGGGGTTTCCACGCCTCCCAATCCTATGAGATATGCTTCCACAGGATTGACAGTTAACTGTAACGCTTGACAGTAAGACACTCTAACAGCACTAGTGGCGGCACCTGAGTCAATCAAGGCTGTTACAGTCCTTGCACTCTTTTCTTGTCCTATTTCTAGGGTTACGAAAGGACGTCGATCAGTTATCCTAGGTGAGCTGGTTCCTGCAACTTCACACATTGCCATATGATATCCTTGGTCTGCATAGTCATCTGTCCTAGGCTGCTCTCTACCTTGCCTTCGTAATTTCATCCTTCTGATGCGTTCTAAAGCTTCCGCTTGAGCTTCTTCTCTAATTCGCTTCTCTTCCTCTTTGCGTTTCTTAGCAGTGTTGAGTCGGCTGAGCATTTCCTCTGTGAGTGGTTCCTGATACAACTTAACTCTGCATCCGCTAATATAATTAGGGAGAACATTACCTTCTAACGTGGCTAATTGTACTGCTCCACTCGTGGAGATCCTATTGATGATCATAGGTCCGTAGCCTCTCTTTTCTAGCTTCCTCGCGTGTTGTTTTAGTGTATAGACTAAGACTAGATCTCCTGCTTTCAAACCCTTATCCTTTACGTGGGCGTCAAAGTATGCCTTCTGCCTCTTCTTGGCAGCATATATGCCTGCAGCAGCTCTCAGTCTTGTTTCTCCTAATCGTTCAAGGTCAAAAATTCTAGAGGAGAGCTCATGACCTGTCCATTCGTGCTCTTGTGCTACTCTCAATGTAGGAATCAGGAAGTCCAAGGGTAGCACAGCATTTTGGCCAAATACCATCTGAAAGGGGGTGGCTTGGAGTACCGTTTTGTAGGCAACTCGGTATGCCCAAACAGCATGGTGTAGCTGTTTGTCCCAGTCAGAGCGTTTAGTGTTCACTAATTTTGTCAGTACATTGCATAAAATCTTATTAGTGCTCTCAGCTTGACCATTAGCTTGAGGGTGATAAGGGGCAGACTTCTTGTGTATTACCAAGAATTCTTGGAGCAGATTTTCAATCACTTCGTTCAAGAAATGAGTGCCTCTATCACTTACAAGCTCTATGGGTAGTCCATATCTCGTGAATACATTCTCAAACAGGAATTTGGCAGTTGTTTGAGCATCGTTCTTGGTTGTAGCTTTTACCTCTACCCACTTGGTGAGATAATCTGTTGCCACAATGATGTATTCCGCATGAGAACCTTTCGCTGGGGGATTAATAGGACCTACGAAGTCTATTCCCCACTTAGAGAATGCACGTCCACCCATCATAGGTTTCAGTGGCATCTCATCTTTGCGTATAGGATACTGAGTCCTTTGACAGATATCACACCGTTTCACATAGGTATGTGCATCCATGTGAAGGGTGGGCCACCAGAAGCCCGCAAACAATATTGCCTTGATCACCCGATCTGGTCCAAAGTGTCCTCCTGCTACACCTTGGTGAGCAGTTTCTAAGATCTTAAGATATTCACTCTCATGGACACACAGTCTCAGGTAACCATCCTTACCGCGTTTGTATATATTATCACCAATGAGTGAGTAATCCAAGGCTTCTTGTTCTAAACTCCTTTTCCTAGCCAGAGTCATGTCTGGAGGGAATGTGTTTGTCCTCAGGAATGATACTAGTGGTTCGCTCCAATCTGGCACAATGGATACTTGATAAAGAGTGGCATGTTCCACTGGTGGTTTAGTGCAACAGATTGGGCATTCCTTGCACAACTTTTGGACATCAGCTTCCATAGTTGGCCAATGTACTCCGAGTCTCCTTAGAGTCTGTAACGTTCGTTGCTTTGAATGGTGTTGCTCTAGTGCACCTACATGTGCTAATTGCAACCATTTAGAATACTCATCCTCTTCTACGCAACAAGCCAAGATCCCTTGGTCTGTGTGCTTGTACATGTTCCCTGCCATGATGTGGTACTTCTGGGCTTTTACAACCTCTCTATTCCGTGTGTTTACGACTGGATGATTAGGCCCGTATGTCAATACTGGTACTATTGGCTTGGCCCACTGCGGCACCACTTCCAAATTAAACAAGTAAGCATCAGGAAGATCATCTGACACTCCTTGTGGGGCTTCTCCCGATGTGAGCCTAGAGAGATGGTCTGCTCTCAAGTGGGTTCTACCTTTTCTTACCACAACCTCAAAGTCATATTCCATTAGCAAGAGAAACCATCTTACTAATCTACCTGTATTGCATGGCTTGTTTACTAAGTACAACAATGCCTGATGGTCCGTAAAAAATTTAAACTTATTTGCAAGCAAATAATGTCTAAACTTTTTAACCGCATATACCATACCTAATCCTTCGCGCTCTGTAGTGGTGTAATTCCGTTCAGCCGCATTCAATTGTCTACTGGCATAGGCAATTGGAAGATCCATATTACCTTCACCAGTAGGTTGTGCAAGCACACATCCAATAGCATAATTGGATGCATCCACATGAACATGGAATGGCTTATTCCAATCTGGTGTGGTCAAGATTGGTGCTGAACACAATCTTCGTTTAAGCTCCTGGAAGGAATCCTCACATTCATCCGTCCACTCAAAGTTTGTCAGAAGTCCGTACATGGGCTTTGCAATGACAGCATACATGTGTATAAATCGTCGATAATAACCACAATGCCCCATGAAAGCTTGTACTTCCTTGACATTCTTTGGCCTAGGTAGCTCTGCTATGGCTCTCACTTTCTCCTCGTCAGTAGATATGCCATTCTTTGACACTATGTGTCCTAGAATCTTGCCTTGCCTGACCATAAAAACGCACTTCTCTGGGTTCAGGCAGACTTGATATTCTCTACATTTGTCAAAGATCTGTCTGAGTTCCGGGATATGAGTTTGTCTAACATTGGAATGAGCACAAAGATCATCAACATAGACTTCTAAACTCTTCCTCAGGAATTCCTTAAACACATGGCACATCAACCTCTGGAAGGTAGCTGGTGCATTGGTAAGCCCAAATGGCATTACTCTAAAAGCAAAAATGCCCCATTCTGTGGCAAAGGCTGTCTTATGCTGATCCTCTGGAGCTATGGCTACTTGATTGTAGCCCGAAAATCCATCAAGGAAGCTGTACACTTCCTTGCCTGCCACTCTTTCTAAGAGATGCTCTGTGATGGGAAGCGGATAGTTATCTCGAATTGTGGCAGCATTAACCTTTTTCAAGTTAATGCACACACGCAGTTTGCCATTCTTCTTGGGCACCACTACGATGGGGGATACCCATTCAGTGTGCTCAATTTCATAGATAAATCCAGCTTCGACCAGTCTATCTATCTCTTCCTTGATCTTAGCAGCGTAATTATCGTTATATGTATAAGGCTTTTGCTTAGAGGGTTTGGCATCTGAGGTCATGGGGATGGTGTGCGAGCATATGTCCGGGTCAACACCTTTCAAATCCTTGTAACTCCAAGCGAATACATCTCTGTATTCTCTTAGCAAGGCAATCAACTCTTGCTCTTCTTCTTCTGTCAAGTCATGGCCTATATACGTGCATCTCTCCTCTCCTTCTTCTATGGCCACTACTATTTTCTTAGTGGTTTCTTTGTTATCATAGGCCTCTCCTGATTGTGCCTCTCGTTTAGGCATTCTTATCATGACTCTCCTGTCATCTATCTCATACTTCTTAAAATTTTCTGGGACCTCAAACAAAGATTCTTCCTCTTCTGGTAAGGCTTCTCTCTTCTTTCGTTTCTTTCCTTCTTCCTTAGGGGTCATATGCGTTGCTAATCTTACATCATTTGTTACCTCTCCATGCCTCTGCGGTTGAAATTCTACTTCATGGAAATATTCTTCATCTGATGCAAATGGAGGGTCCATAATGATTGACTCTAGATCGGAGTCACTTGCATCCTCAAATGCATCAGGGCTAGGTTCGCATTCTTCTAAAACTGCCTCTCCCATGATTGGCTCTATGGAGAAGACTGAAATATCATAGCCATCCTCATCACAGTGAGGTGTCCATTGTTCTTCATTGATGGCTACGTCCATTGTTGCTAAAATTTCTGCCCAGCCATGGGGTTCAAATTCCTCGTCTGGGAAAACTACAGGTGCATAGGCTGGGTCCTGAATGGGTCTATGGGTTTCGTTTGCACCTATTTCTCTGGCCTTTTCTCTCTTCTCTTCTTCTACTGCTACCTTGCACATCCATAAGTGAGTATCTTCATGCATCCATGAGGATCCAGACCCTAGGGAATGCACCGATTCTGTATCATCTTTGACTCTATGGATGGGATTCCATTGGATAGGAGGGACATCTCTATGAGAATAATCCTTGAGATTGACTTTGGTTGTAACACCTAAGTGCTGCAGGTACAAAGAATTGGTCCCCCAATCCTGTACCACTTGCAATTGTCGCATAAATGGCCTTCCCAAAATCATCTCATAGGCATGATTTTTACTGAAGTCACAGATAGCAAAACTATGTTCAAACTCGACACCACAAGTGGTGAGAGTTATTCCTTCTAGCAATCCTAGGGGTCTCTCTATGTGACCATCGGCCATCTGCAATTTCATCCTCGTTGGCCTGAGTGCCGGCTTGCCCCAACGCTTCCAAAGGGAAGTGGTGGCAATTGCAACTCCTGCACCTGAGTCCAAAATTGCCTTAGTGGTGTAGTCCTGGTAGGTAATGGGAAGATAGGTGTTCCCTTCTTCACCTTCACACATATCTCCTATCTTATCCAAGGGAATTTCTGGCACTGTCCTATGGGATCCTACCTTGGAACGAGGTTGTGCAACTTCAGCTACCTGACTGTCTACATATTTCCGCGCGTTTGGTCTATCCTCAGACAGCTCTTCCAAGGTGAGATCGCGTTGCACCTTGGTGTTTGTTACTACCTCCGTGTTCCTCGGTAGGACTGAGTCGTCGTTCCTTACCATGACTGTGGGTGCTCTCATACATGTGGACTTTGCTTCCCATGGGCCTGTGAAGTGGGGTAGCTCCTGTATGGAATTAGACTCAAAGTCCAATCTCTCGTGAGACTGAACGCTCTCATGCTCCCCGTAAATAGATGGGATGTCTTGTGGGAATTGGTCGTGTGCATCGTCCACAAGTTCAAAAGGAGGGACGACCTCGCTTTCGTTATCCCATTTGTCTTCTTGAATCTCTCGTAGGAAGTCTGGGGCAAACCGATTCATAGAAGAAGAAGTGTCTGGCTCCGTAGAATTGGGCGCATAAGCAACCTGTGAAGGAGGGCTGATTCTATTGTTGACTCTCTCCTCGTTCTCGCAAATGGCTGGAGCACAAGCTTCTTGGGGAGGATTACTTATTCTATTACTTTTCCGAACAGGCTCATACGCTCTCTGGGGAGGAATGTGGGTTACCTGTGGAGGTACATATGCTTTCGAGGAGGGCTCCTGTGACCTTTGGGGAGGAAGATAGGCTCCTTGAGGAGGCACATGGGCTTCCTGAAGAGGCTGGCTTATCCGTTCTCTTGCCCTCTCCTTTAGTTGCGGGGCAGGTTCCTTCTCTGATTGTGCAATTAACTTCTCTATTCTTTCCAGCAGTCCATCAAAGTGTAACTGCGTCTTAGCTGAACTAGAAATGTTAAATAGGCGACTGGCCTCAAACATGGTCTGAGCCAATTCCACCATTTTGGCACAAATCTTAGTTCGTTCAAGCTCTAGCTCGGCTCTAGGGTAGCACTTTTCATGATCGGTGATGGTTGGCCCTTCTTGGATTCTGGCCTGATATGCTTTAAGCATCATATTAAGGTCCTCGGGAGTGGGGTCAGCTAGGACTGATCCTACTCTAGGGGGTGGTGGGATTTGATGAGGCGGTGGGGAAGGTGGTGGGTCGGATGGAGATGGGAGTGGTGGGGGCGGGGTAATGTGAGAGGGAGTTGGAGCTGTGAGTTCAGTTATCCTCGCTTTGGTTTCTCTTATGCTTTCTTCAAGTTCGTTTATCTTTTTTGCCCATTGTCTTTTCATTCTTTCTCGACTATCTTTCCATGCTCTAGTTCTTTTCTTTGTTACGCTCTCGGTTTCACTCGCCTCTGAGTTCTTTTCCTGGTCTACCCCTTGATTCTGCTGCAAGGCTTGAGCACGAGTGACTACCTGCACTGGTGCAGTGGAAGTGACACTTCCTGAGGCATCCACAACCAACCCAATCACATTGATAGGAGTGATTTTTGGCATGTTATTGGGGTTCTTTGGGCAATCTCGTAAGAGATGCTCTTTTCCACAATCTTGGCAAAAGCCTTGGATCGTCACGGACTGATTTTGTGTAGGTGCAGGTAAGGGACAATCACGAATGAAGTGATCCCCCTGACATCGGTAGCATGGTCCTCTAGGAAAGGGTGGTCGTACCTGCCTAGGTTGAGGCCTAGGGTTGGGGTTTGCATACATGACGTTCGTGTAATCGGACTCCCAACTAGGTTCACTTGGTTCCTCACTATAGTAGGACTCACCATGTTCTGGAGACTGCATGTAGTAAGCTTGGGGACTATCGACATGTGTAGAATCAAAGCTATGGTCACTTGGGTCACTTTCCGAGAGCAATGGGGTTACTGGTACTATGGCCCTATTCAGGTTTTCTTCTGCAACAGCATACTTCACTGGAATCACATTAGCGGGGTTGGGAGGCTGTTGAGCTAGTACCGGTTGGGGTCTCTGTTGGGCTTGATATTGTGGTTGGTAGGTTTGTTGGGGTCTAGCATATTGTGGTGGTGGATTTTGGTTCTGGTATCGGCCTTGTTGGTAGGGCTGCGGATAGGGTTGCCTAACTGCCTGCTTGTTGTATGGGCAATCTTGTGCGGTGTGATTGGTGTATCTCCGTTCTATGGTGCAGTACTGGCTACTAGGGTTTACTTGGGGTTGAGCCATAATGGGACACACATTTGCCATGTGGTCGCCACCGCATGTATAACACCTCTTCACAGGGGCAAACCTTGGGATTTGTTTGCCAGTGACACCTAATTTCTGAGCTACCTTTTCGGCAAGTTCCTCAATTGATGTGGATTGCGTGGAAGAGTGACTAGATGCACTATCTGAATCTTTGTAGATTTTGGAGAGCTCTAGTTCTTCCCCTAGGTTATCTTCAATGTCAATGCACATGCGTACACACTCTTCTATAGTCCTAGGGTCCTTCAGGTACACATAGGATCTCAATTTTGTACTCAGCAATCCATCAAGGAATAAGGCTACTTGTTTAGCAGATGTGGGTAATTCCGAAATAGGGCACCTTTCGAGATATTGTCTAAATCTTCTTCCTGCAAGTCTGACAGTCTCTTGGGGGGTCTGTTTGAAGCTGTGAATCAATGAGGAGGTATTGTGCCTTATGCCACTCTTAGAGAACTCTACAATGAAGGCCTCTAGGAGTTGGTCTATGCACCTGAACTGACGCTCATCCAATGGTTGAAACCATGTAAGTGCTGTGTTCCTAAGGGTTAGACCGAAGGCATTGTACTGCGTGAACAGATCTTCCACTTGTTCAGCTCTCAAGACTTGCTTGAACTCTGCCACATGATCATAGGGATCTCCTGTGCCGTCAAAGTAATTCTTCATGGACTTAACTAGCTGGGTGGGTCTCAAAGTTCTTGTATGCTCTCTAGACCTCGGCAGAGGGAATCCATCTACATTTCTTTGGTTCCTGTGGGCTCTATGCATCTCAGGTTCTACCCTATTCGTATCTGTTCTCGTTCTTTCTCTGCCCACTGGGTTGGCAAAACTCACTTCTGGTCTATCTCTACTTCTGTCTCTTTGCGTACCATGAGCTTGGGAAGTTCCAGCCCCAGAGTGACCATAGGATACATTTGATCTTGGTTGGGGGAAAATAAATTCACCCTTCCAAGTGTAGGCATGCCTATCATTTTCTGTCACCACAAAGATCCGTTCTGAAGCATGATCTAAATAGGTCGCTCTGCCTGGGCTGTCCGGATCCTTAAACTCATAGACCATGATATTTCCTATGTCTGTCGGCTGATTAGACTTATACCTCCAAAAGGCTTCATCAGTTTCTCGATTGAGGAGCAATTCTATGCTCTTGTTGTCTTGGGGGACCCATTCAGGCGTGATAATCCTAGTGAGAACTGATTTTCCTCGAGGGGTTCTAGGTTCCGCACCCATGTTCCCTTGCTCCAGGTCACCTAAGTCCGCTTCTGAGATTACATTCCCAAAGTCATCGGTCCTATCAGGGTGACTAGTGACTACATATATAGTTCCTTCTTTGTCCAGGTATGCACCATTTTCAAACTTGACAGCTGGGTGCTCTAGTCCAATGGATTGGTCAGGGTTTTTAATCTGGACCACCGATCTTCCTAGGCCGTCCTCATAGATGCTAGCACCTAGTCGGTTGGTCCTAAGATATTCCAGCTGTGTTTTGTAAGGGCCTTCTACCCTGTACAAATAAGGCACACCTGAACTTCCCGTAGGTCTCTCCATGCCTTGAGACATTTCTGACTCACTGGTCTCAGAGCTAGGGTAGTATGAGTGGTGGCTCAACTGCTGGGCCCAAGACCTTGCAGTGTGATTGACACTAGCCTCTGAAGACCTAAGGCTTTGTCTCTCTCGTGCTAGGTGTCGTCCTGATCTAAGGTTCATATGCCTAACTGATTAGCCCAATTTTTTTCAGAGTACAACCTCGTTGCCGATTAATTGGTACCAGTCACTTAATTTTTTTTTTGGTTATTTATTGTGTTTATGGTCTTGTCTGATATCACGTCGTCGGAATACTTGAGTGTTCTTCGTAATTTCAGGTTGATCGTTCCACGTTAGGTTCTTTTCCTTTAGGTTATCGACAGTACAGTAACTAAGTTTTTAGCTTGAACTTGAGTTCTTTAATAGTCTTCAACTTGATAACTGCCTATCGTCGTCCTGACTTACTCCTATCTCTACTCGTTCTTAGCTTGAGCTAGGAATTGACAGAGGGAGTTGAGAATAATCCAACCTTACTTGTTGATCCCTTGCTTTATGGTGCTCAAGAACCCGGTTCTCAAGCTTGCAAGGAAACCTTGCTTTGTACGCTCTCAGCTGCTCTCAAATGACCTATAAAAGACCCACGGTTAGCTCAATGCTTATATTCAAAGGACAAAACCAACAACTTTCATTCATGTAACATAAACACATATTTGCATTGTGACTTTTAGGAAAATAATTCTAAAGACCCCTGACTTTGAGCCCCCTGGGTATGGTCAACTTCAAGATACCCTATCTAAAAATCAATGCAATATCTTTATAAAAAACAGTTGAGGGCGTGTAGTATATGCTACGAGCTTTCCAACGAGCCCTAGAGCTCAAAAAATGGATCTCGTATGAAAAAGTTATGACCGTTCAGGGTTCTAGGGTTACGACAGGGTTCAAACAGGATAACTGTGCGACAGGTTTTCCCCAAGTTGTTTTCCTAAGGCTTCCCCATGTGCTCAAGAGCATAATATTTGTGCCCAAAATTAGCCCAACTTTTCAATTAACAAACCTTAAAAATTTTGGCTAAAATTGGCTGTCAATCGCGATGGATAGGGCTGTCAATCGCGATGGACACTCAGTCAATCGCGATGGACAGAGAATTCAGTCGGTCGCGATGGATACCCAATTCGATCAATCGCGATGGACAGGCAGTCTGTCGCGATGGTCAGAGACTTCAGTCAATCGCGATGGACACCCAGTCAATCGCGATGGATAGAGGGTTCAGTCGGTCGCGATGGACAGGCAGTCTGTCGCGATGGACAGGCAGTCTGTCGCGATGGACAGAGGGTTCAGTCGGTCGCGATGGACAGGCAGTCTGTCGCGATGGACAGGCAGTCTGTCGCGATGGACAGAGGGTTCAGTCGGTCGCGATGGACAGGCAGTCTGTCGCGATGGACAGGACTGTCAATCGCGATGGACAGAGCTGTCAATCGCGATGGACTGAAATTTTGCAAGATTTTCAAAAATTTTAGTGGGAATGTGGTGTGCAGGGTCTCTAGTCCACTGTGGTGCACTCAGATTTACCAACAAGTGAAAATTTCTGTCAATCGCGATGGACAGAAGGCGGCGACTGCGAGACAGTTTCGTCGAGTTCCGTACCTGCGCGGAAAGCTGGAGATGGTGATGTGACCTGTACCTGCAAGACAGCTCAGAAAACATGCAAAAAGCAGCACATGCAAATTCGCTCTCTTGCTCTCTCTCACAAGTGAAATGAGGGAAATGAGGTGGAGGTGGGGATATAGTCAAAAAACTGAAATTTTCGCGATGACGGATATGGAGGTGGTAGGTGGTGATGATGATGATGGTGATGGAGATGGTGAAGAAAGTAAAAGAAAATCTATGAGAGTGAAGAAAATACCTACAACTCCAACGCGTCAACTCTACGTCTTACCATCACACGCTCGTCCTCAAAGCTCGATCCCCGGCAACGGCGCCAAAATTTGGTGTAGCTCAATGATGAGTAGCACCTCCTTTAATGTCAATCCGGGAAGACGTGAGGATGGTATGAAGACCTCGAGCAAGTGGCAGCACAAGTGCGTGAGTGAGAAGCACACAAGCATGCACACACATACACACACACGCGCACACAAGGCAAGACAAAGAGTGAGAATCAATGGAGCTTTTAGATTACTTTCAAAATGCTCTTACAAGTTCGTTTCAATTACAATCTAACCTCAAAAATGAGCTCTCTAGCTCTTTTTATAGTTTTTGACTAGCTTTTGGCCCTGTCCAGACCTAGTGTCCGGCCTAGTTAAAAATTAGGTTCCAGGGCCAATTTGAAGGCTCAAACGGAGTCTAAAAAATACGAAAATTGATATGTAGGTACTTCTAAGGCTCCTCAAGCTCAAGGACTCCTTGGCTTGCACAAAATGGAGCTACAAAAATATGAAATGGTATTTACAATGATTGTTAGTGATAAGAATCACTGTTAAAAGATGTAGATTGGAAAAATTGAAGGGCCTATCTGCCAGATTTGCGTCGACTGCTTTGTCTACTTACTCCTTCACCTTGTTCTGACTCTCTCCGTTGGCTTCCTTGTCTCGTCAATCCTTGGGTTCCCTGGCTTCCTTGTCTAGTCAGTCCTTGGGTGCCCATACTGCTCTCAACAATGCTCTTATCAGAGTCTCCAGACTTTGTGATTTTTTGGTCTCTTCCTGAGTCTGTATATTTTGTGGTTGGTTATTGTTTGACTGTTCCATAGCCTCTTCTTCCAAATTTTTACCCATTCTCATTTTTCTTTCCCATCTCCCTTTTTGTCTTTTTTTCTTTTCTTTTGGAAATGGAATTTTCTTATGTTCCTGTGTATGTGTCTCCTTTGTTGTTTCTTGTTGTTTAGCTTGTGCTCTTGTTATAGCATTTACAGTTACCTGGTCATGGTCACTCAATTTTTCTTGCTCCATTACGTTAACTGTTTTTAATGGTATGTTACTAAATGTGTTCTATTGTTTTTGAGGGTTTCTTGGACAATCTTTTATTAAGTGTTCCCTGCCACAATCCTTGCAATAGGCTCCTTCTATTCTTAGTGTAGGAGGTTGTGGGTAGTCTCTAATGAAATGTTCTTCCCCACATCTATAACAAGTTATCTTTTGACTCCCTTTGAATTGAAGTTTCTGATTGGACATGTAATTATTAGTTATATACATGAATGTGGCTGTGTCCATTTCAATTCTCCCATTTCCCAAATCCAAGGCTTGCAGTTCTAGTTCTCTTTGTTCATATCCCTCCCAATCTTCTTGATATCCTTCATTCCAATGATAATCCTCTCTGTAAGATGATCTAAGTCTTGAGCTCTCTTCTTCTATTGGTGTGTATTTTATTGGTACTACATTTGTTGGTAATGGTGGTTGTTGTCCCAGTACCGGTCTTGGTTGCTCAACAAATCCAGATTCTCTTTGTAAGTTGTGTTGGTTCACATATTCTCTTTCTTTAATGGGTTGTTTATTGTAGAAGCATTCTTCTATGGTATGATTTGTCCATTTTCTTTCCAATGTACAGTATTTGAGTGTTTTTCTATCTTGCAAATGTTGTGGTTTTTGATAAGGACATTGTTGAACCAAATGATTTTCTCCACAGTTATAGCATTTTTTATTTGTTACTATCCTGGTGTTTATCAAATTTTACTTGGTGTTAACTTCTAGGGCTTTAGCAATGTCTTGTGCTAATTCTTCTACTGGTGGGATTTTATCTTCATTTGTTCTAGGTTGATCAAATGCTAACAGATCTTGTCCCCTGTTATCCTCTAAGTCTACTGCCTCTTTCACACATGCTCCTAGGTCAGGACATCTCCTATCATACACCAAGGTTCTTAATTGTGCACTTCTCAGTCCTTCTATGAATAGAGATACTTGTCTTGCCATGGATGGTACCTCCTCTCTGGGACATCTATCAATGTATTGCTTGAATCTCCTAGCTGTCTCTCTGACATTTTCATCTTTTTGCTCTTTAAAATTATGTATCAAAGTAGCTGTACTATGTTTTATTCCAGTTTTTGAGAATTCCCCTATGAAGGATTCAAGGAAAGATTCAATATCTGGATACATTTCCTTTCTCAAGGGAATGAACCAAGATAGTGCAGGTCCAGTTAGGGTTAGACCAAATCCTTCGAATTGCGCTTTGTAATCCTCTACTTCTTTTGCCCTAATTAATTGTCTAAATTCTGCAGCATGAGCATGAGGATCAGAATGTTGGAGATAGATGTCTGCGGAAGCACGCGAACAACACAAGGAAGAAGAAGAAGCTTGGAGCACAACACACAAGACTGAATGTATTACTAGAGAATGTACAAAGATAAGTAGCCCATTAGGGCAATAGGCGTATATACAAGCCGAGGGAAAAAAACCTCCTAAAGAGGGAAAAAAGTTTCCTAGTGGTCCTAGTGTGTTCACACACATCACTACCTAAATATATCAACAAATCCCCCCTGGGAGTGATGCGGTGAACAAGGAGCTGGCACTCAAGTATAAGGAAGTGCCAAGCTATGTGGAAATCACTCCACAAAAGGAAGTAAGCCCAAAGCTTTGCGGAAAGCTTCAAACTTCTCCCTAGGCAGAGCCTTTGTGAAAAGGTCTGCTATTTTCTCCTGCGTGGGCACATATGCCAAGCTGATCTCCCCAGCAGAGAACTTCTCCCTGACATAGTGATAATGCACCTCAATGTGCTTAGTGCGAGCATGGAACACAGGGTTCCTTGCAACTGCCAATGCGCTCTGACTGTCAGTGAAGATGGTGGTGGCAGAAGACTGGCCAACAATCAAATCAGCCATAAGGCGTTTGAGCCACACAAACTCAACAGTTGCTGTGAAAGCTGCGCTATACTCAGCCTCACAACTGGAAGTGGCCACAGTAGGCTGCTTCTTGCTCAACCAAGATATACATGAGCTACCAAGCATGAAGCAAAAACCACTGGTGGACACATGAGTGTCATAGCAACCAGCCCAATCTGAGTTAGAAAAAGCATGCAAATCTGGCAGTAGTGATCCCCCCTTGGGATAAAACAACCCAAGTAGCCGAGTACCACTCAAGTAGTGAAAGCTGCACTTAACCGCCTTCCAATGTGTGACTCCTAAGCAATGCATAAACCTGCTCATCTGTGAGACAGTAAACTGAATATCTGGTCGAGTAATGCATAAGTAAATCAAGCATCCAACAGCCTGTTGATAGAGAACAACATCAAATGCATCTCCAACATCATGAAGACTCAATCATAAACCTGTCTCCATAGGAGTGGCAATAGGCTTACAGTCTTCAAGGCCAAAACGCTACAATAATGTGTCAATATATTTCGTTTGACACAAAGCCATTCCACCATCAACTTGCATAAACTAAATGCCCAAATAGTGATGCAAATGCCCCAAATCAGACATCTCAAATGAGGCATGCAAATCAGCCTTGAAATCAGCAATATACTTCTCAATAGGACCAGTGAGCAGCATGTCATCAACATAGACAACAATGATTAAAAGTACATCATTAGCACGCTTAACATATAAGGTGCTTTCAGTTGGACTCTTCTCAAAACCATGTGCAACTAGATAGGCATGTATCTTCTCATACCAAGCACGTGGTGCTTGCTTTAAACCATATAATGCCTTCTTTAACCTACACACCTGGTTTTCATGCTCTTTCTGCACAAAGCCACGGGGCTGAAAAACATACACTTCTTCATGCAAGTCACCATTCAGAAATGCCGTTTTAATGTCCAACTGATGTACATTCCAACCTTGATGGGCTGCAAGTGCACAAATACTCCGAACAGTAGTCATACGGCATGTAGGTGCAAAGGTCTCATCAAAGTCAATGCCTCTTTCCTACGCATAACCCTTTGCAACAAGCCTAGCCTTATACCTATCAACTGTACCATCAGGTTTACGCTTCAGCTTGTATACCCACTTAGTGCTAATGGCCTTCTTGCCAGGAGGCAAGTCACATAAAGACCATGTACCATTCTTCATTATAGCATCATATTCAGATTGCATAGAAGCCATCCAATTTTCTGAATTCTGTGCTTCATCAAAAGAAACAGGCTCATTCTCATCACAGAGACTAGATGCAGCCATAGCATAGCAATCTGATGCAAAGGAGCCACTATGAGAGCCTGAACGAGTACGATATGACAAAGGTGCATCTAATTTGTTGTCACGCAAAGTCTGCACCAGCCATTTTGGCATAGTTTTTGCCTGCTCAATATCAGCTCTCTCATCAACAAGTGTGTCATGTAAATCTGCATCAGAAATGGAATGATCTGCATCATCATATGAAACCTGCAAAGGCTGAGAAGTTGCCTCATTAGGACCAGCACTAGACTGTCCACCTGTAAAAAGAGGCATCAAAGTATCATACATGTCTTTGGAGCTAACAGATGTCTCCTTAGTACATGAAAGCAATGGCTGAATAGCATCTTCCACAAAGACAACATCACGGCTAACCAGAATGCGTTTAGTCTGTGGATGATACAGACGATAGCCTTTACTTTCAGAACTGTACCCAACGAAAATACATTTTACTACCTTATCATCCAATTTTTTGCGATGTTGTTTAGGCACTAGTGCATATGCCAAACAACCAAAAACACGAAGATGAGCAACAGATGGCTTGCGGTCATGCCAAGCCTCATATGGAGTGATAGACTGCAGCGCTTTAGTGGGACACCTGTTCAGTACATATGCTGCACACATGACAGCCTCAAGCTAGAAACTATGAGGTAAAGCCTGACTCTTGACCATACACCTCGCCATCTCCATGAGAGACCTGTTCTTCCGTTCAGCAACTCCATTCTGTTGAGGTGTATACGGCACTGTACACTGGTGTTTTATCCCACGTTCAGCCAGAAATGCATTAAAATCAGAAGACATATATTCCCCCCCTCGATTAGAACGGAGGGTGCCCATTTTACATGCTGACAGATTTTCAGCCAAAACCAAAAATTGTTTAAAGCACATGAACACCTCGGACTTTGCTTTGAGTGGATATACCCATGCATGCCTGGAAAAATCATCAATGAAAGTCACGAAGTAAAGGTAATTTCCAAAAGAGGGTGTATGCATAGGACCACAAACATCACTATGTACAAGTTGCAATTTCTGTGTAAGCTTGGGCAAAGAAGACACCATATCAGATTTCTGCAGGTGTAGCAAACTAGCAAAATTTAGATGACCAAAGCGTGCATGCCAAAGCTTTGCATCTAACATAGCCTGAGAATCATGAACTGCACATGCCGAATCATTCGCAGATCTTCCATAGACTATGAGCTTATACAGCCCACGACATAAAATGCCAGAAGCAATAATAACATCGCCATTTGACAGATCATGAACTATACATCTGTCATCAATAGATTTCACAACCAAGCCAATCTTGGCTGATGCAGAAACTGATAACAGATTCTTCTTGATCCCTGGCACAAATAAAGCATCTGACAAGGTGAAAGAACTACCATCAGCAGTAGTCAGAATGATCTTACCAACTCCCTTAACAGGATAAGAGGAGTTGTTGGCGCATGTGACAATATTCCCTGTATGGGCAGGCTCGAGTGAAGAGAAGAAACTGCACTGCGAGGTAACATGTTTGGTCGCCCCACTGTCAAAGTACCAAACATCTGAGTCCACTGCAGACATGCACTGCTCATGAGAAGATGGGTCAAAACTGCAAACAGTAGTAAATGCCCATTCTTCTTCCTGCACAAGATTAGTAGACTCTGTTTTTGGTGTAGAGGCTTCTGCAACAACCATTCCAACCTCCTTTTTCTTTGCCTCTTTTGCAGCCAGTTTTGGACAGTTCTTTATGATATGATCATTCCCTTTATAGTAATTGCAAAACAATTTCTGCTTTTCTGATTTCTTCTCATCTTTATCCTGGTTCTTCGAATGTGCAACATTTGCAGATTTCTGCTTACTAGTAGAAGAGCTCTATTTTCCTTTGCCCTTCGGACTAGCCAGGAAAGCTTGATCTACAACACGCATAATGGACCTGTTCTACCTGGACTGATCTTCCTGCAACAGAACAGAAACTAACTCCTCAAATGATAAGGCATTCGGATTACCTTTCATCATCAACCGAAGAGTAGAAGCAAAACTCTGATATGAATCAGGAAGACCATTCAGAACGGTCTGCACAAGTGAGCTATCTGGTATAACCTCATCAACAGAAATCAACTGTTCCTTCAAATCTTTGATCTTCGTCAAGAAACTGTCCATAGAATCACCTTCATTCATGTGCTCACTCTCCAACTGTTTTCTTAGGTAAGCAACACGAGCCTCATTCCTAGCTTGGTACAATGTGGTAAGTGTATCCCAAGCATCCCTAGCTGTTCTGCAAGAGCGAATATGAGGAATAATGGCACGTTTGACAGACAAAGCTATCAATGCATGTGCCTGGGCATCTCTGCCATCCCAACGAATCTGCTCTATAGTAGGTGGAGCAAAAACAGCAGCACGAACAGGAATCTGTGGAGTATCATCTTCGACACCATCTTCATCAGCTCCAGCACCTGTATTTGCAGTACCTGTAGTCAGAGGTGTAACAGGACGTCTTTCAACACCCTGCACAATGTTCCACAATCCTTTTGCAACCAATACATGGTGCATCATATAAGCCCATAACGGGTAGTTTGTACCATCCAACTTATCCTCAACAACCAACCTACAGAATACATCACTGCTTTCAGCCATGGCCGGTGACTAAAATACCTTGATGCAGAAAATTGACTGTATCTCAAAAAGTTGAACAAAACTGCCCAGACGAGTTCTGCTAGACCTCTAGCAGACTTTGAGACACTTATACTGGCGAACAGAAACTGGTAAATACCTTTGGCACAAATAGACGAAATAGCCTACACAAGCGCTGCGATAGTGCATTCGGAGGCCGAAACGAGCTCAGATCGTGATTTCGGCACCACAAAGCAAAGCCGTTTTGATCTCTGAAACACCTTGAGTATGCTCACCAAATTTCATGCGAATCTGAGCCTGCAAACGGAGGAGTGTCGACGGCGCCCTAGATGAAGCGATGACCTG
This sequence comes from Ceratopteris richardii, assembly GCA_020310875.1. Lineage (NCBI taxonomy): Eukaryota > Viridiplantae > Streptophyta > Polypodiopsida > Polypodiales > Pteridaceae > Ceratopteris > Ceratopteris richardii. The sequence goes on from CM035433.1 coordinate 106,544,526, forward strand.
CTCTGATACCAATTGTTGGAGATAGATGTCTGCGGAAGCACACAAACAGCACAAGGAAGAAGAAGAAGCTTGGAGCACAACACACAAGACTGAATGTATTACTAGAGAATGTACAAAGATAAGTAGCCCATTAGGGCAATAGGCGTATATACAAGCCGAGGGAAAAAAACCTCCTAAAGAGGGAAAAAAGTGCCCCGGCAGTCCTAGTGTGTTCACACACATCACTACCTAAATATATCAACACAGAATATCCTTTATATTGATTCTTCATGCATTTAGCTACTTGATAGGGCCTAAGCATTCTTCCATGATTTTGCCACTGATGTCTCCTTCTAAATGGAAAATCATTAATTCCTTCTGCTTCTCTTTCAAAAGGATTTGGGGAAGTATGTATTCTTCTACCTTGTTGTTGTTCAATATTATTATGAGTTTCATTTTGTCTTAGCAAGTCTGGTTACCATAGGTTTTGTTCCCAAGGTCTCTTGTCTGCACATTGCCCTAAATCATTAGAGTTTTTTGGATCCTGTGAGAAGATGTATACACATCCCTGTCTATCCTCATATCTGCCATCCTTAAATTGTGCCACTGATGTTATATTTAAGGGAACTTCTAAGTTTCTCAACCTAATGAGAAACTTATGCATCCCATCCTGATACACATAGGTTCCAAACCTGTTTGTATACGTATATTTGAGAATATTTCTATAATCACTAGTTTCAGAAGGTTCATTGGTTTCATTTAGGTTTTCCATGTTATTTTCCTACCCTAAATCTTTTTCTTGTAAATTTCCTATTACTAGCTCTCTCTCCTTCTTTTTTGACTCTTGTTTATCAGGTGTGAACAATTTATTACTAGATCTCAGAATCATCCAACTAAATCACGATTATGTGAAGAGAATCATGTTTTCCACGATCTTGTGAATAGAATCATCTTTTCTACGATTTTGAGAAAATTCTAGATTTTCTCACAATTCTATGAAAAAGATTTGTCTTTTTCACGATTCTTTGGATATTCCAAATTTTCTATGATTCTGTGAATGGAATCGTGTTTTCACGATTCTGTGAATAGAATCGTGTTTCTCACGATTCTGTGAATACAATCGTGATTTTCACGATCTTGTGAAGGAAGTCGTGATTTTCATGATTTTGTGAATACGATCGTGATTTCCACGATCCTGTGAAGGAGATCGTGATTTTCACGATTTTGTGAATAGAATCGTAATTTTCACGATTCTGTGAAGGGAATCGTGATTTTCACGATCCTGTGAAGGGAATCGTGATTTTCACGATTTTGTTAAGAGAGTCGTGGTTTTCACGATTTTGTGAATAGAATCGTAATTTTCACGATTCTATGAAGGGAATCGTGATTTTCACGATTCTGTGAAGGGAATCGTGATTTTCACGATCCTGTGAAAGGAATCATGATTTTCACGATTTTTTTCCCAGACAATCATGATTGCTCACAATCGTTAGAAACAGGATTTTCTTATGAAAATCGCATTCTGGGAATCGCGTTTTTGAGCTCGGAATCGTGATTTTGTGTTTGATCTCAAAATCGCGATTCTGAGCAGATTCTTAAAATTTTTTGGTCCTAGATTTTTTAAGTTTTTGTTTCTCTAATAGAAGCGCCTTATTAAAATATTAACATGCAATAAAAGATTTTGAACAAAAATATTATTTTTTCTCAAAAAAAATCAAAGAACTAAAAATCGCGATTCCATGTTTTTTACAATTTCTTGTGTTTTTGTGCTCTTATCATTATGTGAAAACTTGAAATCATGCAAATATTTATTGGAGGACTATTACTTTGCTTGCTTGATCAAGAAAAATCCAAGAACTTTGTAGTTGCAGGACGTCGCGATTCTGCCAGGTTCTCTCACTCTCTCTCTCTCTCTCACTCAAATGAGCCTTTTTTATGAGATTTCATGCTTTTATAGTCTTCAGACAATCGCGATTTTGTATGAATTTCTCAAAATTTTCACTTTTCACTGTATGATCCTTATCCCTTAGCAATTTTGTCGTTTTGATTCATAATTCTTATCTTTTCAACAAAATTTACTCCCTTTATCCTACTGATGAAAATCGCGATTTTGTACCCAATTCTCAATTTAATCACTTGATGCTCAATTCTTACTGATATTTTGAAATTTGATTTTCCTTACTCCCTCAAATTTATGAAACCTCTTACAATCACTTACCTCAATACCCAAAAGTGCAAAATAAATCAAATTCTTTTTCTTATAGAAAATCGCGATCCTGTGAAGAGAATCGTGTTTTTTCTGAACTTCCAGCTTTTGCACTTTTTGACTTTTCTTTCCTCCTAGTACCCTTCAGTGTTCTTCACCAACTCCATATCACTTGTCACCTGCAATTATACACCATCAAACTCATTTTAAAAAGTCTTTTTGAAAAATTTAAATAACAACTTCTACTCTAGATATTTTTTATTTTCTTTCATATTTCAGAATTTTTTTTCCCACTTTTTCTCCTCCACTTTCAACAATAATCCTCCAGTCCAACTTTCTAAGAAAAAAGGATATTTTTTTGAATTTTTTAATGGATTTTATGAAATTTTTTTAGTATTTTGCCCTAAATCAAGGTAAACACTTCACATAGGGTTTTCTTGTTTAAAGATCCATTGATCTTTTGTTTCATGATTGGTTATACTCTTCTATGCTTGCAATCTAATCAGTTTAGGAGTAAAGCTTTCCAAGGAAATATGTGCTAAGAAGTGCAATTATCAATTCATGCAAAGATAAACTCAAAAATTTATTTCTTTTCAAGATGCAAATAAATCTTCTCTCAAGATTATTGCTTTGCCTTGGCTAATCAAATGGATCTTATTTATTTGCATATAGCTACTTTACTTGACTTTCCTCAATGCAATCATGTCATCTTTTCCAAGATTAATAAATTTGCTTGGTACTTGGTCAAAAAGCACTCTACAAATGCAAAGATAGTCACATTTTACCTTCCCTTCAACAATCTTGATTCAATTTTTCACACACTTGCACTTTAGTCTTAAAAAATGATATGAGCAACTATCAATTTGCAAGAATTTCACAACTTCTTTATCTCAAAAGGTTAACTCTTGCTTTCTTTTCCCAAAAGACAAGCAAAGAAACCTACCTTTCCATGTTTCCTTTCTTGATTAAAGAGTAGTACCTTTTCAATGTGTTCAATACCATCAACAATGGAAGATCCAGCAAGGTCCAAACTTCAATGAAGCTTTTGCTTTGTTCCCCAGCAACGACGCCAAAAAATGTTTGTTGTTACCCTTTGGAGTTGTCCTCTCCAATCATTTTAGCATAAAGGATCAACTACACATCTTTAAATTGTCAATCTGAGAAGTATGCAAAGACCACAACCCCTTCTTAGTTAATGGAATCCATAAATAAGAGGAAAATGACTGTTTTTCTGATAAATGATGAAGATGAAGAGAAATTTCTAAGGTTTTGATTATCTTGAGCACTACTACATCATTTTCAGTAATCTTTGTGCCTAAAGTGTGTTATTTTCTCAGCAGAACTCAATTATGAAGTCAGAATTCAAAAATGATACCTATAACCCTCAGATGAGACAATCGTGATTCTGTGAGCTTTGATAATTTCCATCTCCAGCTCTATTCTTCAGCACTTTCTCACTCAATACTCTAAGAATCACCTCTCTTCATACACAGTAATCATAAATACACAACTGAAGCTCACAAATTCCATGGATCACACATAGAATAGACTCAACAAATCAAAGAAAATCACATGAAAGTAGAAAAGACGATTTTCTGCAGGAGAGCTCTTCACATTACTTGGATAGCAAAAATAATACAACCAACCCTCTCAAAATAGAGGAAATTATCTTTTATACATTTCCAAGTGTCCCTTTTCACACTTGAATTTTGGTCCTTTTCCCTTCTAGTCTAAAAATATGCTATCAAAGAGCTTCCAAAAATTCTAGAAAAAATACATATGATCCTAATTTACATGAGGAAGACTCTTCCTCATTTTTACATCATTTGCATAAATATTTCTACAATTTTTTGATATTTTACAAATACTTTCCTTCAAAAAATGCTTCTTCTAACACTTTGATTTGAAGGTGTTGGTGATGCCCTAACGAAAGTGACAACCTATTTTGATACCAATTTACTACAAGAAATAGGGGGGCATAGTGACGCCGCGAAACCGAGAAAAAAACAGGGACCGTCGCTTATGCGACGCTAACGTCACATAAGCGACGGTCTTGTTTTCGAAATTTTGATTTTTAGGCGGGGTACGTCGCAGACTAAAGCTTGCGTCGCTTACGCGATGCTAATTTTTGCACCGCAAATAGAGTCGCTTGCTAGCGACGGTATGGGCGACGTGGGCAAACTGCAGAGCGTCACATATGTGTCGTCCTTTCGAGAGCGTCGCATAAGCGATGCTCTAGAATGTTCAAAAAAAATTTCGATTTCTCCCGGAACATTTGTGCCGAGATCTGGACGAAAGTAAGAGAACGAGAGCGAGAGAGAGAGCGTGCAAGAGAGAGAGAGACCAGGTATGCGCACACACACTTACACACACATACATATGCATACAGACACACATATACACACATAGACACACACACACACATACACATATACACACACACATACACACACAAATACACACACATATACACACACACATAATGTTGCATACACACACATATACATACATACACTCACACATATACATGCACACACACATATATACATACACACACATATGCATACATAATGCACATGCAAACATACACATACATAATGCATACACATGTACACGCATATACACATACACATACACATACACACACATACACACATATACACATGCATACACACACATACACACACATACACACACATGCACACATACACACACATATATGCATACACACACATACACATACATGCATACATATGCATATGCATACATATGCATATGCATACATATGCATATGCATACATATGCATATGCATACATATGCATATGCATACATATGCATATGCATACATATGCATATGCATACATATGCATATGCATACATATGCATATGCATACATATGCATATGCATATGCATACATACATACATACATACATACATACATACATGCATACACACACATATGCATACACAATGCACATGCATACATATACATACATAATGCATATGCATACATAATGCATATGCATACATAATGCATATGCATACATAATGCATATGCATACATAATGCATATGCATACATAATGCATATGCATACATACACATACATATGCATATGCATACATAATGCACATGCATACATACACATACATAATGCATACACACACATATGCATACATAAAGCATACACACACATACACACACATATGCATACATACATGCATACACATACACACATAGACACATACACACACACACACATACATATGCATACACACACATATACACACATAGACACACACACACACATACACATATACACACACACATACACACACAAATACACACTCGTATACACACATAATGTTGCATACACACACATATACATGCATACACACACACATATACATGCAGACACACATATATACATATACACACATATGCATACATAATGCACATGCAGACATACACATACATCATGCATACACATGCACACACATATACACATACACATACACACACATACACACATATACACAATACACACACATACACACACATACACACACATACACACATACACACACATACACACACATACACACACATACACACATACACACACATACACACACACATACACACACATACACACATACACACACATATATGCATACACACACATACATACACATACACACACATATATGCATACACACACACATAGAGAGACATGCACACACATACACATACATGCATACATATGCATATGCATATGCATACATACATACATACTTACATGCATACACACACATATGCATTCATAATGCACATGCATACATACACATACATAATGCATACACACACATATGCATACATAAAGCATACACACATATACACACACATATGCATACATACATGCATACACACACACACATAGACACATACACAGACATAGACACATACACACACATAAACAGATCCACACTCATAGACACACACACATACACATAGACGTGCGCACACATACACACACATATACACACACACATACACACATAGACACATACAACCTTAATCATGCATTCACACACATACAGATGCATACACACATACAAATGTGTACACACATACACACATAATGATGCATTCACACACATACACATGCATTCACACAGGGATACAGGTCTTAAATATGACCTTTCTCCCTGGTATAGAGTACACATATTTAGGCAGTGTAGTTGTGCATGACAACGAGATAATGTCCTGTTTGCAATAAATGGTTAACAGATTGCCATATGTGTGTGTCTATGTGTCTATGTGTAAACCCACAACCTACCTACTGATACTCAACGAGTTTCTCATGAAAAGAGATATAAGCTTATCTATGTGTATGTGTGTGTATGTGTGTGTCTATGTGTAAACCCACAACCTATCTATTGACACTCAAAGAGTTTCTCATGAAAAGAGATATAAACTTATCTGTCTGTACATGATTTAACTCAAATAGAATTTTCTCCTGTGAATAATTCACATAATTCACTGCTAATGCTCCCTTGTATATGCTTCTCCTTTGTTGATGGACCCACAATGTAAACCCACAACCTGTCTACTGACACTCAATGAGTTTTTCATGAAAAGAGATATAAGCTTATCTGTCTGCACATGAATTAACTGAGATAGGTTTTTCTCTTGTGAATAATTCACATAATTCGCTGCTAATGCTCCCTTGTATATGCTTCTCCTTTGTTGATGGGCCCACATTGTAAACCCACAACCTGTCTACTGACACTCAACGAGTTTCTCATGAAAAGAGATATAAGCTTATCTGTCCGCACATGAATTAACTGATCAAATAGGTTTTTCTCCTGTGAGTAATTCACAAAATTCGCTGCTAATGCTCCCTTGTATATTTTTCTCCTTTGTTGATGGACCCACGTTGTAAACCCACAACCTGTCTACTGACACTCAACGAGTTTCTCATGAAAAGAGACATAAGCTTATCTGTCCGCACATGAATTAACTGATCAAATAGGTTTTTCTCCTGTGAATAATTCACATAATTCGCTGCTAATGCTCCCTTGTATATTCTTCTCCTTTTTTGATGGACACACGTTGTAAACCCACAACGTGTCTACTGACACTCAATGAGTTTCTCATGAAAATAGATATAAGCTTATTTGTCTGCACATGAATTAACTCAAATAGGTTTTTCTCCTGTGAATAATTCACATAATTCGCTGCTAATGCTCCCTTGTATATGCTTCTCCTTAGTTGATGGGCCCACATTGTAAACCCACAACCTGTCTACTGACACTCAACGAGTTTCTCATGAAAAGAGATATAAGCTTATCTGTCCGCACATGAATTAACTCAAATAGGTTTTTCTCCTGTGAATAATTCACAGAATTCGCTGCTAATGCTCCCTTGTATATTCTTCTCCTTTGCTGATGGACCCACGTTGTAAACCCACAACCTGTCTACTGACACTCAACGAGTTGCTCATGAAAAGAGATATAAGCTTATCTGTCTGCACATGAATTAACTGATCAAATAGGTTTTTCTCCTGTGAATAATTCACATAATTCGCTGCTAATGCTCCCTTGTATATTCTTCTCCTTTGTTGATGAACCCATGTTGTAAACCCACAACCTGTCTACTGACACTCAACGAGTTTCTCATGAAAAGAGATATAAGCTTATCTGTCCGCACATGAATTAACTGATCAAATAGGTTTTCCTCCTGTGAATAATTCACATAATTCACTGCTAATGCTCCCTTGTATATTCTTCTCCTTTGTTGATGGACCGACGTTGTAAACCCACAACATGTATATTGACACTCAATGAGTTTCTCATGAAAAGAGATATAAGCTTATCTATCTACACATGCTTTAACTCAAATAGGTTTTTCTCCTGTGAATAATTCACATAATTCGCTGCTAATGCTCCCTTGTATATTCTTCTCCTTTGTTGATGGACCCACGTTGTAAACCCACAACCTGTCTACTGACACTCAACAAGCCTACATGAAAAGAGATATAAGCTTATCTGTCGCACATGAATTAACGATATGAAAGATATTGACACCAGCATTCACGAGTTCACTGTCAAGGATCTAGTTGACAATGATGTGGATAGAAATCTGTGGAGCATGCACAAGAGCAAGGCTAAGTGGCTCAGGATCTTGGGTGTTCTGTCGGGTATGATCGCCGTTGGGAGGTGGTTTTCTGATATTTGCAGATGGAAGAACCCTATCACCACAGTTCTCGTCCATTTCCTCTTCGCTGCTAATGCTCCCTTGTATATGCTTTCTGTCAATGGTGCACACTGATATCTCACCCGTATGCGTGCCTACATGTAAACAAAACCTCATTACACCTCAAACAGTGATCTAATGTAATATCAGAGATTATTAAATCTAAGCAAAGAACTTGAGCTGAAAAACGTGTCTTCTGCTTCCCATCAGTCCAGGCATATGGATTGATGTTCATCTCTCCATAGCTATCTGCCTCAGAAATACCATGCAACTTTTTATCAATGTAATTAAACAAAAATAGTGGCATCCCTGGTTGGACATTCTTTACATAGATGATATGAGAAGCTCGAAGGCCTGGACATGCAGAAAAGCTGATGATCAAGCTATTGTTCATGCATATGGTTTAAAGGGAGAGACGTATATCTGTGATAGAAAGTAAGAGGATAGATAAAGTATACCAAACAGAAGTTGTGTGACGCATTCATTGTAAGTCGCATGGTCACAGCCAAAAATCACAGCAGCAAGCTCCTCCGCCGGAAGGTTCAAGAACGGGAGCGGTGATGAAGGAGAATGGCATTGACTTGGCTCATATATACTTTGGACAAAGGAGACTCTACCGAAATTTTTTCAGAGACATAAAAATTGAGTATATAAGTGCATAGAGACGCAGGGAGTGCTTAGAACAAGAGGGAAACCATTGAGATTACTTGAGAACATTCAGTTTTTGGTGCATATATCTAGAAAAACAGTCGAAATGCTGCCGATTTTTTTCTAGGCCTCGCCATAAAATTACCATAGCATAGAGAAGTGCTTAAATTATAAGGATGGGTGATAATATTGTGCAAATAGCTGATGATAAGTTGAATAAAGATAATTACCACATATGGTCATATAGGATGGAAAATTTCTTGATGGGAAAAGGTCTATGGGAACTAGTGAATGGAGAGGACGAGTGTCCTGAGTTTCTAGAGAACCCGAATGTAGAAGAGCAAAAAGAACATAAAATATGGATAGAAAAATCTAGAAAGGTTCTCCATTGGATCTCGATATGTATATCAGAGAGCCTGATTCCACATATTATGAAGGCTAGCATACCGAAGGAAGCTTGGGATATAATTCATAAGATATATGGTACGTTGACAGAAGCTAGAAAAATTCAGTTAAAGCAAAAGTTGCGTAGCATATGGCGTGGAAATAGATCCATAACGGATTATGTGGCTGAAATTAGGAAGATCACTGATGATTTAGCTTCCATAAATTGCACAGTCAATGTTGATGATATGGTTTTAATTATGCTAAATGGTCTAGGACCACAATACAAGAGCTTAGATACTTCTATCTCAGTAAGAGGCACTATGCCAAATTTTGACAAGTTGGTAGCTCTTTGCATGAGAGAAGAAGTAAAACTTGGTTTGAATGCATCTGGAAGTGGCAATTCAAGAGATCATGAATTCTTTCAGCATAGAGGAAGAGGTTCTAGTTGTGGACGATCATCTTCTAGAAATGCAAACACAATGGATATGTCAAGTGATAGAGGAAGATCAAACTCGAGACGTAGAGGAGGATTACAGGCACCTAGGAATTGTTACCATTGCGATAAGTATGTCCATTTTGAGAAAGATTGTTATTATAAATAGAATAGTCAAAGAGGAAGAGGTAGAAGCCATTATGCAGCACATGGAAATTTCTCTACAAAAAGTTCATATGGAGACTATGGCAGAGATAATATATTTGCGATAGAGCATGTGTTGAATAGTATGTCAAAACCTGGAAACGATATGAACTGGTACATAGACTCTGGTTGCACAAATCACATGATGAGCATTGGAAATTGGTTTGAGTCAAAAGAGGCTTTGAAGACTAAAGAGCATGTGGCAACTGGTGATGCCTTACACATGATTAAGAATGTTGGGAATGTACTGCTAGTACAAAGAAATGGTGCTCAAAATACATTAAGTGATGACTTACATATGCCTAGCATTACAAAGAGTTGAGTTTCGGTTGGTCAGCTAGTGGATCAAGACATAGAAGTTATTTTCAATAAACATGGCTGTTTTATACATGATTTCAAGTATGGCAAAAGAGAAAAATTACTTGGTCATGGAAAGAAGATGGATAGATTGTTCATGTTTGACATGGATACACTTCTATATGAGAACATGTATGCCAAGAATAGTAAATACTTGGATATAGATGAATTATGGCATAAATGAATCGGTCATATCAATTTATTTGGTTTTTATGTACATATACACATGCATACACATATCTACACACATATATACATACACACACACATACACACACACATATATACATACTTGTGCACACCTTGCACCAAGCTTCCACAAAGGGGGAGGAGTGACTACCTTCTGTCGGCACGCACCCACTGCAATGGGACCTTGAGATACTTGGGGAACTAGCTTAGCACCCTCTGCACAATCCCTTAGGCACTCCTTATGCACTTCTTCACTTCCACTTCTCTGCGTCGTCGCACTGGTGACTCTTGCACTTCTCTCTCTTGCTCTCTTAGACTATGCTCTCTTGCTTACTCTAACCTTTTTCCAAGAATGGCCCTTGCCTTGATTTGAGTGTGTCGATCACGTACGCTCCTAACTGCAATGGTATCTTGGTGCTCACTTTGATGTCCCAAGATTGTCCTCACAAGTGGCAGCCAACGACTCACTGTTTTGTCTTGTAGTGACTTTAGACTAAAACCAAAAATTTTAATGGGAGGCCATACTTTCACCTGTGCGTACACTTTGCCGCTTCACATACCTTCATGTTTCCTTTTAAGTCTTCACTTTTGCACATAAGAGGGGGTTCACCTGAACCTTCCAAAACACTTTAAAACACACTTTGAACCTTAGGGAAATTAGAGAAAATACTTCTGCAACCTGCAACCCATTTTCTCCAATTTACCCTTTGTGGACAATTCATTGTGCACTACCTGTGCACTTTGACACCTGCACTTACACACTTTGACTTTGCACCTACTGACTTTGACCTTGACATTTGTTGACTTTGACCAGTTGACTTTGACCCGTTGACTTTGACTGCAGTTGACTTTGACCAACATGACTTTTATGGGCTCAACAGTTGCCCACCACCTAATGTGCTCTCCGTCCTGGAGAGCTACAACCAAAACTTTGAACATAGAGGCCACCATGAGAATATAGCTGCAACAACTTGAAGAGAACATCTGAGAACATCCACCCGAACAAGCACCAGAAAAGAACAAGAAGTGGGATTTTGTTATGGAAAAGCAAAAGAGGGGCAATGGGAGGTTACAATGGAATGGGAAGGGAGGGCTGAGGGTATGAAGATGGATGGGGCCGGGAGGGTGAAGGATGTGGCTGGGCAGAATGATAAAGGGAGGGGTTGGAAGTAGGAATCCTGGCCTGGGGGGCTAAAATGATCAAACTGGAGGGCTACAGAGGGTATAGATGGAATATTATTAAACATAAGGAAAGATAAGGTGAGAATGGACCATGTGGGCAATGTGGGTAAATAAAAACATGTGATAAATGTGTTCAAATAGTGAGGGTTTTGACCAAAACTCAGAGAAAATGTGGGAATTTGGAAAAATAAAGCCAAAAATTGAGTCCAAAGGTGCCAAAAAACATGAAAATGACTCCTTTTTTGTAAAAAACGGCCAACCGAGGTACAATCCAGAGCCAAAAGCTTTTAGCCATGAAAATGAAAAAAATAAAATAAACAAAAATAATAATTTTTTTTTTATTTTTAATATAAATGAACGCCCACTAAAATTATCAATAAAATAAATAAATAAAATAAAATAATTAAAAAATAAGAAAATTAATAAAATATATATATATATATATTTTTTTTAAATACGAAAATAAACAAAATGAAATAAAAAAAAAAAAATAAAAAAATTGCGGGGGGGGGGGGGGGGTGGGAGGGGGGGGGGGGGGGGGGAGGGGGGGGGGGGGGGGGGGGGGAGGGGAGGGGGGGAGAGGGGGGGGGGGGGGGGGGGGAGGGGGGGGAGTGGGGGGGGAGATTTTTTTTTTTTTTTTTTTGGTAGAAAAAACGCCTTGGGGGCTTTTTTTTTTTTTTTTTTTAAATTTTAATTATGAAAAAAACTGAAAAAATACATAAAAAATCCAAAAAAATGGCAAAAAATTCCAAAAAAACTCAAAAAAAAAAAAAAAAAAAAATTCCCTACTGGTTGAGGCCACTTTTCTCACTCAAACCCACAGAGAGCTTCCTTTATTCCTCCAATTTGGCAAGAAAAAGACATATGAAAAAGGAGAAAAATGCTAGAAAAATTCGAAAAAATGCTTGAAAAATTTAGAAAAAATTTTCTAAAAATTCCCAAAATTGTACCTTTGCAAAGTTGATGAAATGGCTGCTAGATTTGCTAAAACTCAAGAAACAAACATAAAATGGATAAAGAAAACTACTAAACTTAAGTAAAAAATGACGAGAAAAGACTATGTACAACCTGGATAACTATTGCAGGTTCCAGGGGATCCATAAAACTTCAGTTGGCTTGATGATAGGCCTTGAGCCTTGTATTGTTGACTCAGAGAGACTCGTCCATAATTTGCATTTGTACTGCACTTCATTGATTTTGTCTTCTCCTTGGGCACACTGATCATCTGATAGGGGTACCCTAAATGCTTCATTATAATGTTAGCTCCTCCAGCAACTTTATGACTTAATCTGCAAAATTCCATTTTTACTATTCCAGCAACTTCATCCAATGGAACCCTCTGTTTCCAAAGACTTGCAGGTGCTCCTTCCGCAGTCTTGTAAAGCCCTGCACTTGCTATCATTAAACTTGACATAACAATTGATATCCATACCAGGATCCATAAAACAGTGGCCATTGACATATGATTTGAAGCATCTTCATCAGGGCTACACTTAAGGAGTACCTTGCTTTTCTTCTCTTTTCCATGGCTTTTGACTGAGACTGTTTCAACCTGAGTGATTTCCTCTTTTTCTTCATAGGCTTCTTCTCTACTTGAGTTTGGGAAAATTCCATAGCAGGAAGATGGGTCTTCTGCATGGAGCCAAGCCAACATGTTTTCATCTTCATATAAATCTGCTCCTTCAAATAGATCTGCTTCTGGGTTGTCCACCACTTCTTCTTCCATACAAATACCAATTGTCTGCATCATACTAGTATTTCTCTGATTGTCTGGTCCTTCTTCTAAAATTATCTGCTGCAACTCTTTTCCCTCCTGCTTTACCCACATTGTGTCTTTGCCCCAGTCATGCAACACATTGGCATGCCTTAACCAAGGTCTCCCAATTAACAGGGGGAAACTTCCTTCTACCTGTGGCAGCCTTAAAACAACAAAGTCCAGGTTAAAGATGGTACCTTGTATTTTGACTGGAACTCCAGGGACCACACCAATAGGCCTTACTATGCTTTGGTCTGCCATTGTTACAGTGAAGTTGGCAGGTCGTGAAGGGTATATTCCAATCTTTTTCATGGTATATTCAGGCATCAAGTTAATGCCAGAACCACCATCCACAATAACTCCTTGAAACTCATGACCTCTAATAGAGACTGTTAGCCGAGGGCTCTTGTAATCTGTTAGGGGTGCTTCCCCTAAACATCTATCTTTATGCATAACAGCAGCCTTTGCCACTAAACTTGTTGTGGACATTTCATCAATTATCTGCAAGAGTTCTGACCTGAACTTCCCATCCATCTTTATTAAATCAAAAATACTAACCTCCTTTTTCATGGACTTGAGTAGTTTGGAAGCTTCTGATTCCTTAAGAGCATGGGCTGCATTTGACTTATCAAACTGCTCATGAGCCCTGTTGAATGCATATTCAATGGCATCACTGGTACCTGTGAAATTTTCTTTTTGCCTTATATTTGCACTTGGGTTGGCTTTTTCTTCAGACACACCTTTGTCTCTGTTTAATCCATTAATCATTGATTCTTGGCCTATTTCCACTGGAGCCTTCCCCTTGCTTCTTGTCTGCACTGTAAAAGATTCAATTTCTTCTAAATGCACCACCCTGGTAGATGGAGATGGCACCTTAACCTGATCTACCCTTTCTTCTTTCTGCACAGAAATCATTTGAATGTGGGGCCCAGATGAAGAGGCTTGATTCTTAGGACAACAATTTGTATAATGGTCTCTGGCCTCTGGGCAGTTTCTGCAAGGAGGGGCATTTTCTGGAAGAGTGCACCTACTTTGATAGTGCCCACAGTCTCCACATCTGAAACAAATAATTGGCCTTCTAGGCCCATTTCCAAAATTATCCCTCTGTCTAGGGTTATAAGTGTTACCTTGATTGGGGGCAGCAGCCATCACATTTGTGGTTGGTAGGGATCCTCCTTGTGTCCAGTATGTCGTTGCAGGCATTCCCCTTGATTGGCATTCATGGGCCTCATGACCAACTTTTCTGCATAATTGGCAAGTTACACTTAACAGAGGACACTCACTTACTATATGCCCTTGTTTGCTGCACATGGAACACCAAAGTCCACTCTTGATGCCACCTCCTTTGAGCTCCTGCAACTCCTGTCGCAACTGAGCCAATTCCTCTGCCTGGGCCTCCTCCTCCTTTTGGAGCTGTAGTGCTTCAATCTCTCTTCTCAACTGAGCAACAACATTCTCTTCCTCTTTGTAGGGCTTATTTCTCTTCAAGCCCTCCAATTCCCTTCTTAACTGGCTCACTGGGTCCTCCAGTTCTGTACCATATGATGGTTGGGAAGAAGTTGCACCATACTGGTGCCTTATCTGTTCCAAGCGTGTGGCCGTATTGATGAACTCCTCAACAGAGGCAGTAGGTAGCACTAACTCTTTTATTTTGCATTGGGTGACCACAGGTAGAGGTTTGGCTAACCATTTCTTGACAAAGAAGTCGTGTGGTGGATCCGGTAATTTAGCCATTAGTGCTTTGGCCCTAGTCACGAACTCTAGGAACTTTTCTCCTGGACCCAATTTCAAGTTTTCCAATTCTTCTATAATGATCTCAGCCGTGTTGCCATGCTGAAATTGATTTTTAAAAGCCTCTTTCATCAAATCCCAAGAGGTAAAGTGATTTTCAGCAAACTGGCTAAACCACTTGTCTGCCAGACCTTCCAATGTGGCGGGGAAGAGTATCAAGAAAGCATCTTCCCTACCCATTAGCCCTCTAGTCTTACATAATGCAAGAAATCTTCGAATGTGCTCATCTGGGTCCTCATGGGCTAAACCTCTGAAGGAGGGAAATTTTATGTTTAATCTGGAGAGCAAGATTTCTAGGTCCACTTGTCCTGCCATGCTTCCTACCGATGAAGTCGATGAAAGTGGACTCGATGATCTTCTGTTCGTCTTTCTTCTTGTCTGCTTGCACTTGATCCTCAAGGTTTGTGACCGGGTCGCGGTCATGAGCTATTCATAGTCCACTTAAAATGAGACACTTGATAAAAATATGTACCTTTTGGCCCACTGGAGTAGTGTTGTCGACACTGGAATATTGCTCTCCAATGGCAATATATAGTCTCCTATGCTCAAATCTCCTTGGAAGTCCCACCGTGCGTGCCAAATTTTGTTGGTGGATTCTTAGACAAGAAGGAGTTTGAGGGTTTGTAGGAAAAAAAGGGGAAGAAACAAGAAGAGAAAATACACCTGGAAGCTTCTGCCGATTGATTACAGTAAGACAATTACAAGGTTTGAAGTACAAGACAAGCCAATACCTCTGTGCACAATCCCACAGGGTGCCCAATCACAAAATACCAAATATCCCAAAGTCTTCTTGCTGCCGACTCCTCTGCACCAGACCTCCGCCTGCTTCAAGCTTATCCTTGTGCACACCTTGCACCAAGCTTCCACAAAGGGGGAGGAGTGACTACCTTCTGTCGGCACGCACCCACTGCAATGGGACCTTGAGATACTTGGGGAACTAGCTTAGCACCCTCTGCACAATCCCTTAGGCACTCCTTATGCACTTCTTCACTTCCACTTCTCTGCGTCGTCGCACTGGTGACTCTTGCACTTCTCTCTCTTGCTCTCTTAGACTATGCTCTCTTGCTTACTCTAACCTTTTTCCAAGAATGGCCCTTGCCTTGATTTGAGTGTGTCGATCACGTACGCTCCTAACTGCAATGGTATCTTGGTGCTCACTTTGATGTCCCAAGATTGTCCTCACAAGTGGCAGCCAACGACTCACTGTTTTGTCTTGTAGTGACTTTAGACTAAAACCAAAAATTTTAATGGGAGGCCATACTTTCACCTGTGCGTACACTTTGCCGCTTCACATACCTTCATGTTTCCTTTTAAGTCTTCACTTTTGCACATAAGAGGGGGTTCACCTGAACCTTCCAAAACACTTTAAAACACACTTTGAACCTTAGGGAAATTAGAGAAAATACTTCTGCAACCTGCAACCCATTTTCTCCAATTTACCCTTTGTGGACAATTCATTGTGCACTACCTGTGCACTTTGACACCTGCACTTACGCACTTTGACTTTGCACCTGCTGACTTTGACCTTGACATTTGTTGACTTTGACTAGTTGACTTTGACCCGTTGACTTTGACTGCAGTTGACTTTGACCAACATGACTTTTATGGGCTCAACAACACTCTACCCAAAAAAAGTTTTGCAGATATGGTCGTTGGTATAGGCTTTTTAGGGTTCAGGATTAGGGTTTAAGGGTTTTCACATAGATACACATGCATACACACACACACACATATATATATATATATATATATATATATATATATATATATATATATATATATATATATATTCACATACACATATATAGAGGATTATGAAGGAGAATGGAGAGACATTGGATATTACCTGAGTGCTTTACAACCTTTACCAAGTTGGTCAACAAATCGATTTCGAAACATCAGAAAGAAGTCTTTCAACTTCTTTCTGAAAGATTGATGTCTTTGGCGGCATGCTAAAGAAAATGTGAAAATTCATAGAGCATTTTAGGATTGAGAAATCTTAAGGTGCAATTCATGAGAGACATGCATGAGAGCTTATGGGTAGGCCATAAGGGATTTGTTGCAACATATGAAAAACGTTTGAGAAAGCTATTGGTGACCAAGGATGTACATAAATGTTAAGGAATTTGTGATCACATGTGCCACATGTCAGATTCATTCCTTGGTCAAATATAGAGATCCCTTGCACCCAACTTACCCACCTTGTATTCATTACATGTGGGTAGTTGATCTTGTGACTATGCCTAAAAATATTGATGATATGAGATATATTGTAATTGCATGGGAAGATTTGATAAATCATGTGGAAGGTCGTGCACTTTGATCTGACACAGTTTATAATGTATGTTTATTTCTTTTAGAATAAGTTATATCCAGATTTGGATATGTAGAAAAACTAGTTGCAGATTAAGGAGAGTTAGATGCTAGAGAGCCGAGGAAATTCTTTGATCATCATGGAATTCTCTTATCTCTTAAGACAACTTTTAAGCCAGAAGAAAATGGGAAAATTGAGAGAGATCATCCTTCTAAAGTGAAGGCACGTGATGGAGATATCAGGCAATGGCCAAGATATCGTTTGTTTGCTTTATGGGCAGATAGGATGACATATACAAGTTCAACTAGATATATGTCATCTGAGCTCATGTATTGTCAAAAGCCTATTTTTTTATACATACTCAGATAATAAATTGGGTAAGTTTAGACTAGAAAGATTTTTCATGCAAATAGTTATTAGCTTCGAGAATTAAACAACTTGAACAAGGGAAAGAAAATATGAAAGAAGCTATTAAGAAATTAAAGGATCCATGTTTAAAAAAATAAGATCTATTTTGATAAGAAACATCGACTTAGGCCTCGATTGATAGAGTCAGGGGATTGGGTACTTGTCTATGATAGTACATTTGATACCCAATAAGATGCATGGCATAAATTAACTTAAAGATGGTTTGGACCTTATGTTATTGTTTCTATTTTGATACAAGTATGTATGCTTTATGTGATCTTGATGGAACTTGTTTGAGAAATTTGGTTGCGGGAAAGAGAATCAAGCTATTTAAACGAAGATCAAAAAGTGACTATGAAATTGATGAAGAGCTCTTAGACAAAGATGAGGTGGATGAAGAATGATGTGAACACTAAGCAAAAAGATAAATAAGGTGAAACATTTCTTTACTTTAATTATTTTTCAATTTTTTGTAAAGTTTTTTTTTCCATGCATTTCATGAAAAAACGAGTACATCATTCTGACATGTAAAGTAAATGTTTAAAATTATGAAAAGATGAATTAGGAGCTTAAGTAGGAATGAGTATGAATTGGAGATAGGAATTAGAGATCCTATGCCTATTGTAAAGATGGAATAGGGAAATCTTAACTTGCAACTCCTAATAGAGGTAAAGCTTATTTTATATAGATAGATTGCCTTAGTCTCTAAAATCACTTAGCTAGTGAGATCTTGGTTCCAGCTGTAGCATGCCTCTAGATCCTCTACTCTGATTAGGGGTTAAGCCTTTTCCCTTTAACAAAAAAGTTACGAAGAAAAAAGATAAATATAAAAGAAGGAGTACATCAATGGTTGTTGCAAAGTGAAAACAAGAAAAATAAAAATTAAAAAAAGAAAAATAAGAAGGAGGAAAAGATAGTTTTTATGACTCAAATATGATCTCAAAACCACTTTTGAGATTTACTAAGCGGATTATATGAGGTAGATGTATGTTGTAGAGGAATTGATTAGTAGCATCTTATGGCAAGTGACCAAAGTGTTGATATATTTAGGTAGTGATGTGTGTGAACACTCTAGGACCACTGGGGCACTTTTTTCCCTCTTTAGGAGGTTTTTTTCCCCCGGCTTGTATATATGCCTATTGCCCTAATGGGCTACTTATCTTTGTACATTCTCTAGTAATACATTCAGTATTGTGTGTTGTGCTCTAAGCTTCTTCTTCTTCCATGTGTTGTTCGCATGCTTCCGCAGACATCTAACTCCACCAATTGGTATCAAAGCAGGTCATCGTTTCATCTAGGGCACCGTCGACACTCCTTTGGTTGCGGTCTTAGAATCGCACGAATTTTGGTGAGCATACTCAACGTGTTTTTGGGATCAAAACAGCTTTACTGTATGGTGCCAAAATCGTGATCTGAGCTCGTTTCGGCCTCCGAACGCACTATCATAGTGCTTGTGCAAGCTATTTCGTCTTTCTGTGCCAAAGGTATATACCAGTTTCTGTTTGCTAGTATAAGCATCTCAAAGTCTACTACAAGTCTAGCAAAATTCGTCTGGGCAGTTCTGTTCAACTTTTTGAGATATAGTCAATTTTTTCCATCAAGGTATTTTAGTCACCGACCATGGCTGAAAGCAGTGATGTATTCCGTATGTTGGCTTTTGAGGATAAGTTGGATGGTACCAACTACCCGTTATGGGCTTATATGATGCGACATGTGTTGGTTGCAAAAGGACTGTGGAACATTGTGTAGGGTGTTGAAAAATGTCCTATCACACCTGCAATTGTTACAACTGCAAGTACTGAAGCTAATGCAAAAGGTGTCAAAGATGATGATATTCTACATATTCATGTTCGTGATGCGGTTTATGTTGCACCTACTGTAGACCAGATTCGTTAGGATGGTAGAGATGCCCACGCACATGCATTGATAGCTTTGTCTGTCAAACGTGCCATTATTCCTCACATTCGCTCTTGCAGAACAGTTAAGGATGCTTGGGATACACTTACCACATTGTACCAAGCTAGGAATGAGGCTCGTGTTGCTTACCGCTGAAAACAGTTGGAGAGTGAGCACATGAATGAAGGTGATTCTATGGACAGTTTCCTAACGAAGATCAAAGACTTGAAGGAATAGTTGATTTCTGTTGATGAGGTTATACCAGATAGCTCACTTGTGCAGACCGTTTTGAATGGTCTTCGTGATTCATATCAGAGTTTTGCTTCTACTCTTTGGTTGATGATGAAAGGCAATCCGAATGCCTTATCATTTGAGGATTTAGTCTTTGTTCTGTTGCAGGAAGATCAGTCCAGGCAGAACAGGTCCATTATGCAAGTTGTAGATCAAGCTTTCTTGGCTAGTCAAAAGGGCAAAGGAAAATGGAGCTCTTCAACTAGTAAGCCAAAATCTGCTAATTCTGTGTATTCGAAGAAGGAAGATAAAGATGAGAAGAAATAAAAAAAGTAGAAATTGTTTTGTAAGTATTGTAAAGGGAATGATCATATCGTAAAGAACTGTCCAAAACTGGCTACTAAAGAGGCAAAGAAGAAAGAGGCTAGAATGGTTATTACAGAGGCCTCTACACCAAAAACAGAGTCTACTAATCTTGTGCAGGAAGAAGAATGGGCGTTTACTACTATCTACAGTTTTGACCCATCTTCTCGTGAGCAGTGCATGTATGCAGTAGACTCAGATGTTTGGTAGTTTGACAGTGGGGCGACCAAACATATTACCTCGCAGTGCAGTTTCTTCTCTTCACTCGAGCCTACCCCTATAGGGAATACTGTTACATGTGCCAACAACTCCTCTTATCCTGTTATGGGAGTTGGTAAGATCATTTTGACTACTTTTGATGGTAGTTCTTTCACTTTGTCAGATGCTTTATTTGTGCCAGGGATCAAGAAGAACTTGTTATCAATTTCTGCATTAGCCAAGATTGGCTTGGTTGTGAAATTTATTGATGACAGGTGTATAGTTCATGATCTGTCAAATGGCGATGTGATTACTGCTTCTAGCATTTTATGTCATGGGTTGTATAAGCTCATAGACTATGAAAGAACAGTAAATGATTTGGCATGTGTAGTAAATGATTCTCAGGCTATGCCAGATGCAAAGCTTTGGCATGCATGTTTTGGTCATCTGAATTTTGCTAGTTTGCTACACCTACAGAAATTGGAAATGGTGTCCTCTTTGCCCAAACTTGAGGCACCTGGAAAACATGTTTGTGAAGGCAGTATTTTGGGCAAAATGCAGCATTCGTCCTTTCCAAAAGATGGTTCAGTTCGGGCTACTCAAAAATTGCAGCTTGTACATAGTGATGTCTGTGGTCCTATGCAGACACCTTCTTTTGGGAATTATCTTTACTTCGTGACTTTCATCGATGATTTTTCCAAGCATGCATGGGTATATCCCTTGAAGGCAAAGTCCGAAGTATTCATGTGCTTCAAACAGTTTTTGGTTTTGGATGAAAATCTGTCAGCATGTAAAATGGGCACCCTCTGTTCTGATCGAGGGGGGGAATATATGTCTTCTGATTTTAATGCATTTTTGGTTGAACGTGGGATAAAACACCAATGTACAGTGCCGTATACACCTCAACAGAATGGAGTTGCTGAACGAAAGAACAGGTCACTCATGGAGATGGCGAGGTGTATGGTCAAGAGTCAGGCTTTACCACATAGTTTCTAGCTTGAGGCTGTCATGTGTGCACCATATGTACTGAACAGGTGTCTCACTAAAGCACTGCACTCTATCACTCCATATGAGGCTTGGCATGACCGCAAGTCATCTATTGCTCATCTGCGTGTTTTTGGTTGTTTGGCATATGCATTAGTGCCTCAACAACATCGTAGAAAAATTGGATGATAAAGCAGTAGAATGTATTTTTGTTGGGTACAGTTCTGAAAGTAAAGGCTATCGTCTGTATCATCCACAGACTAAACGCATTCTGGTTAGCCGTGATGTTGTTTTTGTGGAGGATGATATTCAACCATTGCTTTCATGTACAAAGGAGACATCTGTTAGCTCCAAAGACATGTATGATACTTTGCTGCCTCTTTTTATAGGTGCACATTCTAGTGCTAGTCCTAATGAGGCAATTTCTCAGCCTTTGCAGGTTTCATGTGATGATGCAGATCATTCCATTTCTGATGCAGATTTACATGATGCATGTTGAGCCCATACAAGTCATATTGGTCAAAGTCAACCATAGTCAAAGTCAACCACAGTCAAAGTCAAAAGGTCAAAGTCGAACTAGTCGAAGTCAATAAGGTCAAAGTCAACTAGTGCAAAGTCAAAGTGCTAAGGTGCAGGTGTCAAAGTGCACAGGTAGTGCACAATTAATTGTCCACAAAGGGTATATTGGAGAAAGTGGGTTGCAGGTTGCGGAGGTATTTCTCTAATTTCCCTAAGGTTCAAAGTGTTTTTAAAGTATTTTGGAAGGTTAAGGTGAGCCGTCTCTTAAGTACAAAAGTGAAGAGTTAAACGGAAAATGTGAATGTATGTGAAGCGGCAGTACGCAGAGGTGAAAGTATGCCCCCCAATATTGTATTGGTTTTTTTAGCCTAAGGTCACTTCAGGACAAAACATGGATTCGTTGGCTGCCACTTGTAAAAACAATCTTGGGACATCAAAGTGAGGACCAAGATACTCTTGCAGTTAGGAGCGTACGTGAACCAACACACTCAACTCAAGGCAAGGACTATTCTTGGACCATTCTAGTGTAAGCAAGAGGGCATAGTCTAAGTGAAGCAAGAGAGAGAAGTGCAAGAGACACACAGTGTGCGACGTAGAGAAGCGAAGTGCAAGGTGTGCATGAAGAGTGACCAAGGAAGTGTGCAGAGGAGTGCTAAGCTAGTCTTCAAAAGATCCCAAGGTCTTATTGAAGTCTGCACGTGCCAACAGAAGGTACCCATCCCTCCCCCTTAGTGGAAGCTTGGTGCAAGGTGTGCACAAGTGCAAGCTTGGAGAAGGTGGAGGTTTGGTGCAGAGGAGGCCGGCAGCAAAAAGTCCCTTGGGTATTTGGTATTTTGTAATTGAGCCCTCTGTGGGATTTTGCACAGAAGCATTGGCTTGTATTGTGCTTCAATATTGTATTTATCTTATTGTAATCAATTGACAGAGGCTTCCAGTGTGTATTTTCTCTTTTGTCTCACCTATTTCTCCTACAAACACTCAAATCCCTTCTTGTCCAAGAATCCTCCAACAAAATTTGGCATGCCCGGTGGGACTTCCAAGGAGATTTGAGCTTAGGAGAAACCAAGTGCAAAGTATAGAAGAGATCAAGTGTGGACAGTACTACAGTGCTACTTCATCAACCAAAAGGTAAATATTCTTATCAAGTGTCTCATATTAAGTGGACTATGAGCAGCTCATGACCGCAACCCGGTCCCAAACATTGAGGGTCACCTGCAAGCAAACAAGAAGGAAGGTTGTTAGAAGATCCTCCAGTCCACTATCTTCAACCTCATACGTAAAGAGCATGGCAGGATAGGTAGACTTGGAGACCTAACTCTCAAGATTAAATATAAAATTTCCTTCTTTCAAAGGCCTAGCTCAAGAGGATCCAGATGAGCACATTAGAAGATTTTTGGCACTATGCAAGACTAGAGGTTTAAAAAGAGGATCGTGAAAATACTGCTTTTATCACACCTTGGGGAACATATGTGTATGTCTAATGCCATTTGGGCTCAGAAATGCTCCAACCACCTTTAACAGAACGGTCAATCTCATTTTTGGTCCCTTATTGCTGGAATCACTTAGAATCTTCATGGATGACTTCTCTTCATTTTCAGGTTCTCATAAGGAGACTCCTTTAGATTGTTTGGACCATCACTTGCGACAGCTGCAGAATGTTTTCAAGAGATGTAGGGAGACTAAGCTAAAGCTCAATCCAAACAAATGTCATTTCCTTGTGACAGAAGGAACTCTCTTAGGACATGTGGTGTCGGTTAAAGGTATGGCCCCAGATCCTGACAAAATCATTTCTATATTAAAGTTTCCTAAACCTAAATCTCCTAAAGAGATTCAGAGTTTCTTGGGGCATACTGGATACCATAGGAGGTTTATAAAAATGTATGCAGAGATAGCCAGACCATTGGCTAGACTTACAGGTAAGGAAATACCTTTTAAATGGGAAGAAGAGGAGGAAAAAGCATATCAAACATTACGGTCAAGGTTAGTGTCTCCTCCCATTTTGATCACACCTGAGTGGTCAAAAATATTTCATATACATGTAGATGCCAGTGCCTATGCAGTGGGGGCAGTTTTGACACAACCCAGTGAAGAATGGAAGGTGGACAGACCAATTCAATATGCCAGTAGAATTTTGACTAAGGCTGAAAGGAATTACATCACCACAGAAAGGGAAGCCTTAGCCATGGTTTTTGCTGTCCAAAAATTTTGTCATTACTTATTGGGAGTAAAATTTGTTATTATAACGGATCACCAACCACTAAAATACTTGCTCAACAAACCACAAGCCACTGATAGAATATGGAGGTGGTTATTGTTGTTCCAAGAATTTGATTTTTCTGTAGTCCATAGACCAGGTAAAGAAAATGTTATGGTGGATCACCTATCCAGAATCAATATGATGGATCAAGCTAGTGGAATCAATTATGATTTCCCAGATGCTCATCTGTTCGCTGTACAAGCTCAAGGTTGGTATTATGATATCAAGAATTTCATTAAAACTGGTGTGTATCTAGAAAAGGCTAGTGTTGTGCAAATAGGCCATATAACTTCATTGAAGATAAATTATATAGACAGGGAAAGGATGACAGGTTTAGGAAGTGCTTGGAAGAAGAAGAAGTGAGGGAAGTCCTTCACTTTACACATGAAGGAACAGGTGGTGGGCACCTTCTAGGGCATATTATGAGTCAGAGGATACTGGATGCTGGTCTATGGTGGCCTACACTCTTTAAGGATGCATATGAATGGGGAAAGGCATGTGACGTTTGCGAGAGGTGTGGACCTAAGCCAACAAATCAGAGGCATAACCCATTGATTGTTTCCACTTCCTGGCAACCATTTGAGAAGTGGGGGCTAGATTTTGTAGGGCCCATCTACCCTCCGTCGATTCCAAAAAGAGAGAAGTATTTATTGATAGCCACACATTATGCGACAAAGTGGGCTGAAGCTATTGCCTCCCCCGACTGCACGGCCCAAACTGTTGCTGATTTCATTTACAGTAGCATCATTTGCATGTTTGGATGTCCTTTTGAAATTTGCACAGACCAGGGTACTCATTTTGTGAATAAGGTCCTACAGGAAATTTTCAACAGGTATAGAATCCTACATAGGACCTCTTGTGCCTACTATCCAAGAGCCAATGGACAGGTTGAATCAACCAATAAGGTTTTAATTTCCATGTTAAGGAAGGAATGTATGTTACAGCCCACTTCCTGGGCATTTCTTATCAAGGCACCCTATGGGCATACAGGCTAGGTTACAAAGAGGCCACAGGCTATTCTCCATTCCAACTGTTTTATGGCATATTGCAAATTGAGCCCTTTGAATTTTTACATGGATCACCTAAAATAGCATCCATGCAGGGAAAGAAAAATTGTGATGTCTCTGAGAGGCTTGGAGCACTACATAAAGTGGAGGAGATTTGTCTATTGGAAACAAAACAATTGATAGAGACTCAGATGAAGAGGAAGGAGGCACATGATCGACATCTGTGGAACAACAACATAGAACCAGGCATGTTAGTTCTTCTTCATAGACCTCATATTCAAACACAAGTGAGAGGAAAATGGCTTCCACACTAGGAAGGACCTTATCGAGTCAAAACAATGCTCAGTTGGGGTGTTGTGGAGTTAGAGACGCTGAAAAGAGAGGCCTTGCCACCGGTCAACATATCAAGGCTCAAGGCCTACCTTCAACACACTTGAAGAAGTAGGGATCACTTGGAACTGTAAAATATGTCCAGGTTGTAAATAGCTTTCTCATTTTATTTTGCTCAATTTTAGTAGTTTTCTTTAAAGTTTTCAATATTGCTCTTTGAGTTTTTAGCAAACCTAGAAGGCATTTCATAACATCGGCAAAAGTACAAATTTTGGGTAAATATGGCCTCTTTTTCCGGCATTTTTTTGCATTTTTCTAGGATTTTTCATCCCTTTCAACAGTCATTTTCTTGCCAGATTAAAGAATATAGGAGGCTCTGTATGGTTTTAATGGAGGTTATTGCCTTGGACCCTATCCAGAATTTTTGGAAAATTTTCCTACATCTTTTGGATATTTTGGTACTTTTCCACATTTTTTTCTTTTTCTCTAATTTTAGGCATTCTGCCCAAGAAAAAAAAATCTTCCCCCCTCCCCCCGCCCACCATCCCCGCCCGCCCGCACAACCCCACCCATCCGCCTCCCCCCCCCTCCCCCCCCTCTCCTCCCCCCCCCCCCTTCCCCCCCTTTCTCCCCTCTCCCCCCCCCCCTCCCCCTCCCCCCCCCCCCTCCCCCCCCTCCCCCTTCCCCCCCTCCCCCGCCCGGCCCGCTCGCCATCTCTGCCCACCCGCAGAACCCCACCCACCCGCCTCCCCCCCCTCCTCCCCCCACCCAACCGCCCACCCGCAGAACCCCGCCCACCTGCCTCCCCCCCCCCACCCGCCCGCCCGCTCACAAAACCCCGCCCACCCACCCCCCCCCCTCACCCGCAGAACCCCGCCCACCTTCCTCCCCCCCCTCCCCCCCCCACCCCCCCCACCTATAAATATCCCCTCAACCTTCCCCCCCCCCCCCTCGCGTGGTGCTTCCTTTCAGGTAAGTTCTATTTATTTTTTTAATTTATTTTATTTTATTATTTTTTTTATATTTTTTATTTTTTTTATTTTTATTTTTTTATTATTTATTTATTTTTTTTATTTTATTTTCATTGTTTTCCTTCAATTTATTTTATAATTCTTTTATTTTATTTTTCAATTTTTTATTTTTTATTATTTATTTTTACTTTATTTTAATTTTCATTTTTATATTTTATTTTCTTTTTATTTTTTATTTTTTTCTATATTTTATTTTCATTCTTTCTCTTTGTTTTTATTTTTCTACTCATCTTTCCACTCTCCACCCTTATCTATTTTCTGCGTTTTTTAGGTCCTTCTTAGGGTTTTATAAATGTAGATTCAGATTTTGGCCTCAATTTTGGTCAATCTCTACACATACAGTGTGTATCATTGCCTCAGTGCTTTCCTGGCCGTCCCTTTCATTACAGAGAGTCCGTTTGTCGTGACGTTCGTCTGCATTCGTAGTATGGCTTCCTCCGTTCCACAGCCGGCTTCTTCCAGGGCTACAGAGGAGTATTCGGAGCTTCCGCCGTCTGCCCTAGGTCTACCTCAGTCAGATTCCCAGGCAATTCAGACTCCCTCTGCTCCACCCGCCAGTCTTCCAGCCCCGATCATACCCCCCATTGCCCCCTCCCATCTCGTTGCCCCAGCCTTTTCCAGCCACTCACTCTCCGCCTCATCTTTATATAGCCCTACACATCCCCCACCAGGTTTCCACTTCCCCGAGCCGTCCACAGTTCAACCTTCCATTCCGTCAGTCCTTTCAGTGCCTGCTATGAGTGACTCGGGCTCGGCTTCCTCCCAGCGGGCGTGCACTTTCGAATTCGACATTCCATCTTCTTCCCTTCGCCTCCGTCTTCATCTCGCCCTCCCCGATTCTTCCCTGTTCGATCTCTTCACTTAGGATTATTTACTCATGGAGGGTATTCATAGTCTGGCTTCAATCATGTGGTCGGCGCCTCAGGGTCAATATACTTATTCAGCCTTCACTTCGTTCCCCCATTTCCCTTCCGGCACTATCTCCCCACAGTCCATTGCAGTTGGTATTGGTTCTTCGTTGACCACATATCAGCCACCTCCCTTCCTTTACTCTGGTCTCTCTCGCGAAGAGACTATCGCTTTCTGCTCTCATATGTTTAGCCCTTCCACAGCTTCCCGCAGGATGGTGCAGCTCCTGGAGGCATTCATCTTCCATTTCCTTTTCCGCAGCCCGACTTCCCACCAGCCCCTTTCCGACATCCGTATAGCCGACCCCCTCTATTGCTTTGTCCATGGGCGGCCATACCCCTATGCCTACCTCATGTTTGCTTCTTTCCAGCTGCGCTGTCGTCGCTTCCACGAGGCCATCTCCCGCAGTTCTAGATCTTTTTCGGTCTGTTCATCTCCCTCCTGGGTTGGCTCTTTCATTTTCTTGGTCAGGTCTCCATAGCCCCATCTGCCACACCTTCCCTAGCTCACCCTCCTATCCATGTGATTGATATCACCTCACCTTCACCTACGAGCCTTCCCCCCCCTTCTTCCTCCACCCCGTCCACTCGTCGGGTACGCCCTCGGATTGCATCCTACTCACTCGACACCACCCACGCTAGCCCCCTGTCGACCAGTTAGCCCCACCCCACCCTATTCCTGCCACCTTAGCCCCTTCCCCTCCTCTTTCCGTAGACTCCGCATCCGCCCCGCCCTCCCGTTCCCAGCCGCCACAGTCTCCACCTCGCACCATCAGCCCACCTTCCTCACCGCTCGCGACCCCGCGTCCCTCATGTGATGACGTTCCCCAACCTTCTCTGGACCCTCCCTTCCTAGACTGACTCCGTGATGCGAGCACAGTAGCCCTGGATGGAGCAGACGCAGCACGCCTATCACTCGATTTAGTTACAGCGAGTGCCACCCTACATTGCCAGTATGCATCTCTCATCGAGCGCATACATGCTTCAGCTGCGGCCGAGTGGCAGACTTCTCTAGCCACTATGAGGACACTTCAGCAGGAGCGAGACAGGTTCAGGGATGAGGTCGATTCTACGAATTGGGCTCTTTTGGAGATGCAGCAGCGGGCTTCTTTGGGCATCTACGACAGCCCTGCTTGTAGACGTTCGTCGCAAGCGCGACCATCTGTGCCAGTATCGGAGCATGGTTGCTGCATGTACGGAGCAGGCAGCTATCATTCCCCCATTGTCATCGGACCCGCCTCCCCAGCCTCGAGATGCTCCCCATGAAGGGGGTTCTCCCTAGTCCCCATGACACCAGTCCGACCTCGCCCACTAGTGGCTTTTTTTTGCTATATATGTAGCTGCCTCTCATCCCTTTTTGGTCACTCTGCCTCATTTTGGCTCTTAGAGGCTTTCATCTTCGCACTCATATAGTTTGCCTTCCTGTTTTTTCTTTTACCCTTCCTTCGATTAGATTCTCTCCCCGGTACTCCAGGCCATTTTCATGGCTCTTTCATGTATTCAGGCCTTTTCTAGACTATCGTTGTATCTCATTTTGCTATATATCTATATGGGATTTTGGTTCTCGGTTTTCACTGTGATCTCTTGTCTGGTTATTGCTTGTGTCTTTCTGTTGATGTATATATTTCTATTTCACGGCTTTGATTTATTCTATACAGTTTCTGCTTTTTCTTTTCCCTTAAACATTTCCTATTCCCTTTTCCCTACCCTTATCCCAACCCCCCTTCCAGTCCACCCACTCCACTATACAACGTCACCTTCCATGTCCCTCATTATCACCACCATTTTCTCCAAGACTGGTTTTTCAAGCATGCTCTTCCAGAAGAGCTGATATTCTCACAGGTCTCAAATGTCGTCTCTACCCTGCCGGAGTTTTGGGCTGTAGCTCTCCGAGACGGATAGCCAATTAGGTGGTGGGCATCTATTGAGCCCATACAAGTCATATTGGTCAAAGTCAATCGTAGTCAAAGTCAACCATAATCAAAGTCAAAAGGTCAAAGTCGAACTAGTCAAAGTCAACAAGGTCAAAGTCAACTACTGCAAAGTCAAAGTGCTAAGGTGCAGGTGTCAAAGTGCACAGGTAGTGCACAATTAATTGTCCACAAAGGGTAAATTGGAGAAAGTGGGTTGCACGTTGTAGAGGTATTTCTCTAATTTCCCTAAGGTTCAAAGTGTTTTTAAAGTATTTTGGAAGGTTAAGGTGAGCCGTCTCTTAAGTACAAAAGTGAAGAGTTAAAGGGAAAATGTGAAGGTATGTGAAGCGGCAATACGCAGAGGTGAAAGTATGCCCCCCAATATTGTATTTGTTTTTTAGCCTAAGGTCACTACAGGACAAAACAGGGATTCGTTGGCTGCCACTTGTAAAAACAATCTTGGGACATCAAAGTGAGGACCAAGATACTCTTGTAGTTAGGAGCGTACGTGAACTGACACACTCAACTCAAGGCAAGGACTATTCTTGGACCATTCTAGTGTAAGCAAGAGGGCATAGTCTAAGTGAAGCAAGAGAGAGAAGTGCAAGAGACACACAGTGTGTGACGCAAAGAAGTGAAGTGCAAGGTGTGCATGAAGAGTGACCAAGGAAGTGTGCAGAGGAGTGCTAAGCTGGTCTTCAAAAGATCCCAAGGTCTTATTGAAGTGTGCACATGCCGACAGAAGGTAACCATCCCTCCCCCTTAGTGGAAGCTTGGTGCAAGGTGTGCACAAGTGCAGGCTTGGAGAAGGTGGAGGTTTGGTCCAAAGGAGGCCGGCAGCAACAAGTCCCTTGGGTATTTGGTATTTTGTAATTGAGCCCTCTGTGGGATTTTGCACAGAAGCATTGGCTTGTATTGTGCTTCAATATTGTATTTGTCTTATTGTACTTATTGATGAGAGAGCTGATATTGAGCATGCAAGAACTATGCCGAAATGGCTGGTGTAGACCTTGCGTGATAGCAAATTAGATGCGCCTCTGTCATATCCTACTCAATCAGGATCTCATAGTGCCTCTTTTGCATTAGATTGCTATGCTATGGCTGCATCTATTCTATGTGATGAGACTAAGCCTGTTTCGTTTGATGAAGCACAAAATTCAAAAAATTGGATGGCTGCTATGCAATTTGAATATGATGCAATTATGAAGAATGATACTTGGTTTTTATGTGACTTGCCTCCTGGCAAGAAGGCCATTGTCACTAAGTGGGTATATAAGGTGAAGTGTAAACCTGATGGTACAGTTGACAGGTATAAGGCTAGGCTTGTTGCAAAGGGTTATGCACAGGAAAGAGGCATTGATTTTGATGAGACCTTTGCACCTACATGTTGTATGACTACTGTTCGGAGCATCTGTGCAATTGCGGCCCATCATGGTTGGAATGTAAATCAGTTGGACATTAAAACATCATTTCTGAATGGTGACTTACAAAAAGAAGTGTATGTTACAAGCACCACGTGCTTGATATGAGAAGATACATGCCTATCTAATTGGACATGGTTTTGAGAACAATCCAATTGAAAGCACATTATATCTTAAGCATGCTAATGATGTGCTTCTGATCATTGTTGTCTATGTTGACGACATGTTGCTCACTAGTCCTATTGAGAAGCATATTGCTGATTTTAAGGCTGATTTGCATGCCTCATTTGATATTTCTGATTTGGGGCATTTGCATCATTATTTGGGCATTCAGTTTATGCACGTTGATGGTGGAATGGCTTTGTGTCAAACGAAATATATTGACGCATTATTGTAGTGTTTTGGCCTTGAAGACTGTAAGCCTATTGCCACTCCTATGGAGACAGATTTACGATTGAGTCTTCATGATGCTGGAGATGCATTTGATGATGTTCTCTATCAACAAGCTGTTGGATGCTTGGTTTACTTATGCATTACTCGGCCAAATATTCAGTTTATTTTCTCACAGATGAGCACGTTTATGCATTCCCCAAGAGTCAAGCATTGGCAAGCGGTTAAGCGTTTCTTTAGCTACTTGAGTGGTACTCGTCTACTTGGGATGTTTTATCCCAAGGGGGGATCACTACCACCAGATTTGCATGCTTTTTCTAACTTTGATTGGGCTGGTTGCTATGACACTCGTGTGTCCACTAGTGGCTTTTGCTACATGCTTGGTAGCTCATGTATATCTTGGTTGAGCAAGAATCAACCTACTGTGGCCAGTTCTAGTTGTGAGGCTGAGTATAGGGCAGCTTCACAATGACTGTTGAGTGTGTGTGACTCAGACGCCTTATGGCTGATTTGGGTGTTGGTCAGTCTTCTGCCACCACCATCTTCACTAACAGTCAGAGCGCATTGGCAGTTGCAAGGAACTTTGTGTTCCATGCTCGCACTAAGCACATTGAGGTACATTACCATTATGTCAGGGAGAGGTTCTCTGTTGGGGAGATCAACTTGGCATATATGCCCACGCAGGAGAACATTGCAGACCTTTTCACGAAGGCTCTGCCTAGGAAGAAGTTTGAAGCTTTCCGCAAAGCTTTGGGCTTACTTCCTTTTGTGGAGTGATTTCCACATAGCTTGGCACTTCCTTATACATGAGTGCCAACTACTTGTTCACCGCATCACTCCCAAGGGGGATTTGTTGATATATTTAGGTAGTGATGTGTGTGAACACTCTAGGACCGCTGGGGCACTTTTTTCCCTCTTTAGGAGGTTTTTTTCCCCCGACTTGTTTATACGCCTATTGCCCTAATGGGCTACTTATCTTTTTATATTCTCTAGTAATACATTGAGTATTTTGTGTTGTGCTCCAAGCTTCTTCTTCTTCCTTGTGCTCTTCGCATGCTCCCGCAGACGTCTAACTCCAACATAAAGAAGTAAGTGATAGAACACTTATATGAGATAAACATTACTTATGAACAAAGTCAATAGAATGAAGAGTACCATGACTATCTAAATGATTTCTGTAGAGTTTCCTAACACTTATTTTCAATTTCACACATTGAAAAAAAAAGTTTTAATACAAGCTTGAGTAATCTTAAATTTTCTTTACTCTCAAAATATGTATTTTCATTTAAAAGCATATTTGATACACCATTTGGAAACATTCAAAAATAGTTCTTTTTTTTAGAATTCGATAATGCTTTCCATAATCAACAAGTTAGCCCATCAAGGCGATGTGCAGGTTTAGTAGGGGTGGATGTCGGAAGGATTCCTCCACTCCAACTTACATTCTGAAAAATTAAAATCTTCTTCAAAAGTGATGAACTCTAAACCTCTCCAAATATATTCTACCTGATTTTTTTATTTAAATGATCTCTTTCTTTAGTACTTGTAGGCGGAAAAAAGATGAAGATTTGCTCCGAACATAATATGAAGGGATATATGAACCCTCTGCACATAGCCATGGATATAAATATATGCTATATGAGTGTGTATATGTATACCATATATATATATATATATATGATAGGGTTTTGATGCCGTAGGAAAAAGTGGTTTTACGAGACTTTATTCGGTTTAAATCCCTCGCAATCAGTCTACTGGATCACCTAGAGCCCACAATTATCTCACAATGCTTCCCGGCAAATGCACCAAAATGATAGGCTCCTAAGCCCAAGGAAAAAGTGATTATACGAGACTTTATTTTGCTTAACCCCTCGCAATCAATTTACTTAGATTGCTTGGAAGCTGCAAAAATATCTCTGATTGATGATTTTATGCCCTCACCTTTCCCAACTTCCTTTCGCTCATGCGCATACATATGCTTACACACACTCTTTTTCCACACTCTTATACACTCACACACCAACACACATACGCCTTCTCACATACCCTCATTCGCACATTGCACTCATCTGCACACACATATGTCTGACCCTTCTCTCATGCACTCTCTCTTTCTCTCACTTACTCGCAGACCCGCTCAAGAACTCTACTAACTCGTCGTACAAAAACACATCATTAGAAATCCTATAAACTTTTTCATTTGCACCATCTCATAGGAACTCTATCTGACAGACTGCACAAGATTAGCTGATCCAGAGCATTAGTCACCTAGTGGAGACGCTACTGCTGCATATTATCAATCCATGCAACTCGTACTCTAGCATTCGGTAAAGACGATCACTATTAAACTTAACTTCCAACGAAAGTATCATGCACTTGCCATATGCAGTTTTCACGCCATACTCACCAAAAAGATCATACAGACAACCAGATATCGATACGAATACAAAAGAATAATCCATAAAACAAGGACTAATGAACGGGTACCCAACAAGAAGTAAATGAAAATACACTGAAGATTATGCACAAGCTGATAAACTTTTGCATTCAACATTTATATGCGCAACTCATTGTGCATGCCCTATGATTTTTTCATGAAGGTGCTGGTTCTTGCAGCGAGTGCACATGTGTGGAGCATGTCTGATACACATAGATGCGAACATCATTGTGTACGGCCCGATAGATTCTGCATGCCTCTTTTGGGGCTCAACTTGAAGTCCTCAACTTTTATCAAGCATTGAAGCATCTAAGTTAATTTAGAGAATAGCAGCGGAAGGCCAGGTGGGCTCTATATTTTGCAAATCGTCCTTTTCTTCAAGCATCTCATTAGATGGATAGCGTTGGAGGTGATATTCTTTTCTTGCAGACATTTACGCAACTAAGGAATAACAGTGTCACATGTACAGCAATGCTCACGAGTTGGAGATACCCTGCTGGCGGAACACTGTTGCATTCCCTAAGCCGGATGTCCAAAGCAGACAACCATAGAGTCCATTTGGACAGTGGGCCATCACCTCCAGCTCTACAGCACTATACTTACAGAAGACAATCCACACATGAGCGACGGTCGCACAACCGCGTAGTACTAGCTGCCGGGACAACCAATCACTTGTACCGTTCAATTAGTTCAAGCTTAACCGGAAGACTAGATCTCAATGAGCGAACGAAAAAACAAAAGTGTGTGAAGCACTAAGAGTTGGCAGGCGGACTGATTATATTCACTTACCCCCAGGATAGGTAATGTTACGCTTGGTGAAAGCAAGGGAAGAGACAGCAACGCGAGACACAAAGAGAGAGAGAGAGAGAGAGAGAGAGAGAGAGAAGAGCAGCTGATACCATCAATTGAGGAGAAAAGACCTACTCCTTACCGGGGAATATAAATTTTAGAGTTTTTATCTGTAAACAACTGGGACTTTGGTTTACTTGCGAGGGAGGAGCAGAAAGATGAGATTAACTTATCACATACACAGTCATAGAGAAAGAGATGGAGAGAGACTTACGAACGGGGCTTCCTTCCCACATCGATAGTTAATGGTAAACACTTTCATTCATGCTGATGTAGAGACCATGTGGATGCTGAAAAATGGATCCATACTTTTGACAAGCTTCACCGACTGTTGGAGTATAAACTATTGGGAGCATCTCTTCCACATTGTCAATCAACACTCTCTAGAACAGTCTTGTATTGCGCTCCTGTAGCCCCCTAATAGCTATGTACTTCTGTAGTGAATCAGTGTAACTGCGAATATTTTCCATTATCTTTTCAACCTGGCAACTGCACGGCTCCAAGGAGTGACCAGCTGATTCTCTGTTGCATAGTCCTCACCGAAAATGTCACGAACACCTCCCCCTATGCACGCAATTGGGGTCTTCTTCTGTGGAAACGCCTCTAACGATGATCCCCTCGAATGTTAAGATGGGAAGGGAGACAGCCACGGCTGAAGTGTACTTCAATCTGCGGTATGAACCAGTCCAGTAGCACAGTTGAGTCCATGTGATGCCCGATCAAACGATGACGGAGTAGTAGAAAAGGCTCCATTGGCTGGGGTAGATCAAGTACAGGCTTTGGACCTCCTCTTCATACGTGCTTGCAGGCCTTAGATGTTGCCTCCCATCTTGTTTTCCCCATGTTGTGAATCCTTGGTGAACTAGCAATTTTTTTGTAGTCATGATACTGCGGTCGCCATTTAGCAAGTCCTTCCTTTCAAGCTCTGCCTGCCTATTCCACAAAAAAAATCATGCATCCATACTCTAGTACTGCTATTAACACAGCGTTCAGAGATTCCCGTGGGATGAAAGATGTCCAATCTCCTTCGTTTCCCTTCTTCAGCTTGATAATAGCATCCACTCGTCCCCTCCCAGAGTTTCCTTTCGAGTTTTTGATAAAGTCCGAATCTTCTCTCCTTCATCTACACCGAAGGCACACAAAAAGAGAGCAAACAATGCACCCCTCCTCGATGCTCCTCTTCTCTATCACGTGCACAGAACAAACAACAAGAAAAAGATGCCCCCAAAAATTCCCCCCCCAAAAGAGCAGCCGTTGCCTCCTCCTCCAAGACCTTCAAGTTGTTCTAATAGTATCTGACTAGCAACTTAACTGTATGTCCAATAGCTCCTATTTCTCTGTTGAGCTCTTGGTAGTAATTTCGGTTGCAGACAGTATGGCTTTGAGTATAGGTAAAATTCTATGTCCAACTTGCGCTCAGCATCCTGTTACTGTGCCCACTACAGTACAACTCTATTCCAGCTGCTCATGGAGACGCAAATGTTCAATCCTCTGAGTCCATAATTAGAACCTCTTTATATAGAGGGGAAAACACTTATTCTAGAAGTTATCGTGAAGGACAAAAGCTCTGCATATTAATTTCTATGTTGTTCTATGCCATATTGGCATTTCAGACCATCCGACAAGATTGTTCTCTTCATGTGAGAATGACGCTTTATGAAAATAAGCAGATTCCCTTCACATATGTTTTCATCCTCTGTAATCCGAGAGCAACTCAGAACTGTGAACAAAATATAGAACACATCATTCAAAAGTTCTTATCCATAGTTTGAAGTAAGGCTCCAAGAGCTATTTGATGGATTTGTTGACCGTTCGTGTGCGCAAACCAGCTACACGTTTCCTTTGTTGGAGTTCATGGATTATCCTTCGATTACTATAAGGGTTTGTGTCATCCGAACAAATGAGATCTTCTCTTTATACAAATACACCTCACTTCAAACAAAATATCCTTCATCAGTTCCCTTGTCTGTACATCGATTTCCTTTAGCCTCAGCCTGCTATGACATACAACTATTCATACTAATAGCTTTGCTCTGTGCATTTTCCAGGGATTTTTTTCTTCCAATCCAAGAGAGCGCAATCACCCCCTTTGAATGGTCATTGTCATTGTGCTTGGTGGTTACCACGTCTTCTCGGCCACTAAATATACTAGGTAGAAACCAACTCCGATGTGCCCAATCATACTGACATTGGTTCCAGCTGCCAATGCCTCCATTTATCCCATTATCCAAGCTCTTCAGTCCTGTTGAACGGGCAGAAAACCAGAGAGCTTCACTTCACAGGATGCCGCTTTCTTAAGCTCTGGCTATCCTTCCCCATCAACTTGCTCTCTTCAGGGTGTTGATCTTCTACCTCTTCAAGACAGAGATGCCACAATCCCGCCCTTTTCAGTATCCAAGCTGTAGGATTACTCCAGCAGTATCCAAATTCCTCATGTGATCCTTCTGTTCCTCAATGCTTAAGCTGAAGCCTTACTGTCCCTCTCTTCCACCAGAGCAG
Organism: Ceratopteris richardii; assembly: GCA_020310875.1. Classification (NCBI taxonomy): domain Eukaryota; kingdom Viridiplantae; phylum Streptophyta; class Polypodiopsida; order Polypodiales; family Pteridaceae; genus Ceratopteris; species Ceratopteris richardii. The sequence continues at coordinate 106,581,872 of CM035433.1, forward strand.
CTTCACTTCGTAGGGAGTACTTATGAGGCCAAGAACACCATTAAGAGTTTCTCCCCTCAGCAATCGTACCCGCGACCCCCAATAGCTGTGATGACCTCTGCAATTGTTGAATCATACCTCCAGCTGAAGAAGAAGAAGCACTCAAATGTGCCTTTTCCCCCCCCGTAATGTTTTCACAGCACTCCCTGTGTTTGTTTCCTTCCTATGCAGTTGACCGACAGTGGTAACTCCCCACTTTCTCTCTGATGCGCGACCCCTTAGCCACCGAGAGCAGACGAGAAGAAGCCCTACTCCCAAAACGTGCCCCCGTTCACAGCCCGCTTCCCCGTCGGGATACCTGCACAAAAACAAAAGAAGAACCAAAAAGAACCTCCAGCTGACTGTCTCTACGAGAGCTACCCCCCCCCCTTTTTTCAGCACGCAACTCTTTTTTCCCCTGAGAGTCCACAGAAGAGAGCTCCAAGAACAGCCTCCGCTGAGAAGAAGCGGCCTGCAGACCATCACCCCCGTCCTACACTCCTCTGATCAGACCCCCCCCAATTCCTTGACACTCCCACGATCCCCACTCACCCACTCCCCTGACATCTGACCCCTGACATCCCATTTCCCCCCACTTTCTGTCTTGGAGGAGCCCTCGATTCATCAGAAAAAGATACTGCAGGAACATGAAGTGTAATCCTTGCAGACTTAACCTCAGGAAATTCCAATGCAACTTCTGAAAACCCCGGGAGCTTCCAAAGGAAGAATATTGTATGGCTGGAAATCTTCTGAGTTTTTGGCATCTGACTCCATGGCTTTCTTCAACTTCTCTATGTCACCAAATTCGATTGAATTTATCGCTGCTGAGCAGCATCTCTCCTTGCAAGACACCTAGAATCAACATGTAACCTACAAAATGCAATACATTAGTGCACAAAAATCAGTAATTTTATGAGCTAACATACTCCCCTCCACTTATTTGTGAAGTCATCCTCGACGAGCCAATTAGCATCTGCAACCACACTGAATCAACATCCATTAATCATAAAAAATGAATCACTTCACAACCAATTTTGTATGCCGTTTCATATCTTCACCTATCATGTCCACCTGTCTACAAATTCACCAAAACATTAGACCATTTTTCATCAAATATCTACAACCGAAATGAAAAGACAATCATATCAATCATTCACATCACACCAGACATACGCAACACACACATCATGATCCCGCATCACACATGCATTATTGTCGCACACAACATACCCATGCCCATAGAAAGGGGAACCACATTTCCCCACATTTCCTTCCCGACACTCTTCTCGGCTATCCAATCAATACCTCACGAATCTCCTATTCCACATGCATACTCAACCTACTTTTCACACGCACCATATGTATGTAAACAAGTACCATTCTTAAACTTCATTTTTCTGATGCCCTACCCGGCTATACTGCCACCTCCCCAATTCTTCTTTTGTTTCTCATTGAGTCCTCCTCTCTATTTGTCATGCCTCTTCGACCTAGGGTTTCCTATTCCCACTTGCATTCCTATCTATCTCTCGTTTTTTGCTTGCTCATCGACTAGATCATATGCTAGGTCACCACCACACCACTTTAACTTGATGGATACACGATAAGGACTACTCAAGCCTAACACGAGCTCACTCTAACAAGATCACTCATCGTCGATGCGATTCCAACCTTCACAAGTCATTGCACCACCTAAGAGCCAAACTGAACACTTCCGGAAGGTTTGCAGACAAACAATGCAACTAGCACGATTGGATTCCTCAAGTCCAAGCTTTCCATAGACACATCGCAACCAGAACCCTAGCCGAGCTTAAGCTTCAATTTGACATGTTTCATCGGGAGTCCACACATTCCCATATCCCCACAACACAAACACAGATATTCCCATCCGAGCATCATGCTCTCTCACCTCTCTTATGTCCCCCCTCGAGCGAGGAATTCTTCTCATTCATTTTTTTCCACATTTTTTTCATCATTTTTTTTTCACATATTTACTCACACTTGCCGGCCTACGCTGAAGCTGGATGCGACTCGTGGACTCGACCACCCGATCGAGTTTGTTCCACCCATCTACCAACCCAATGCAGCGCACGACACACAGACAGCTAGCCCTATGTGAAACCGACGTCGGTTCGTGGCTTTGACCACCCGGCCAAAGTGGGTCCACCCACCTATCGGCCCACATAGGCACGTAGCCACACTCACACATACACAAACATATATTTTTTCATTTATTTTTTTTTTTATTCTCGCATCTCGAGAATTAGGAGACAAAAGAAAGGACCTTTTCCCAACCCATCCCAATCACGACACACACATATAGACCCCCTGTGGACATCCCAATAAGACACATCTCCTCTCTGCTGCTACTCAAGCCAAAATCCAGCCACTAATGCCATGGTCAACCCGTCCTCGCAAAACCCGCACACACTAATTACTTTGCCGACCTGAAACCTCAAAAAGTGTCACTTCAGTCCTAAGTGTACAGCCAACTCGATCCATCCGTCCTCACATCTCTGACTCGCAATCTGCAAAGCAAACCCTAATCAGACTCAAGCCGTCCTAACCCACATCCATCGCCTCGTCTATTCTTTTCATCTCCAACCTCTGCCTCGCAGAGATTCCACATGATTCGACAGCTTGCTGATATTGTCCTCTAGCCAGGCGATACGGTCTGGAAGGCCACCATTCATTACTACACCTCTTAATGCTTCGAGCTTCAAAGCTAAATCCCTTATCCCTTCTTCTTTTCGCTCATCACTGCCTTGGAGTCGAAAAATCTCATCATCCACTTGATGGAACCGACCCCACATTTTCTTCTTCTCCTCTTCTAAATGACTCATCTTTCTTTCTATTTCCAAAGGAACCTCCTCGCTCCTCCCGACTTGGCCAGACAACTTTTCAACCTCTTCTCGAATCGACCTCTCCTCCGAGATTCTGCTCATATTTTCTACTTCCAGATCATCCACTTTTTTCGACAATTCATTCTTCGTTCTTTCTAACTCTGCTCCGAACACATCCAACCTATCCAACACCGCTTTCAGCTCTTCCTCCAATTTTCCTACTTTTGGGTCCTCTACTCGTTCTCGGGTCTCATCGTCTTTCTGATTCATCCACCTACCGAGCTTGCTACTCAGCTTTGCATTCTCTTTTTCTACCCGTCTCAATTTCTCATGGCTCTCTGCTTGGGCACTTTTCATTCTTTCTAATTCTAGGTGGAACTTCTCACATGCCTTACCCGCTTGATCACTGTATCGACGGATTATGCTTTGTACCTTCTCGATTTCATGCTCCATTCTTTCGACTCTCCTCATTAGGTCATCCTCGTCTCTTGAGAGCTCTTCTTCGATCGCAACTCCAAAGCAGTCGGCTACCATCAAGCCGGATCTCAAGTCCCAGACCACGTTTTCACTCTCGGGCTTCACAAGATCTTGCCTCCAGCTTTTGTTTACTCTTTTCCACTCCTTGTTTTCGCTTTTCAACACTTGTACTTGCTTTTCCCAAGTTTCTAGGACCTCGGCCATTTTCTCTTGATTTTCCTCTAATTTCGCTATTTTGATCCTCTCGTTATCTCGCTCCACATGCAACCAATTGACTTGACATTCCAAGCTCTTCACAAGTTCTATCAAGTCTCGATCATGAGATCGAGTGTCCTTGCTTCCACTTTCTCTCGCAGTCTCCGTCGACGAAGTAACTCCACCCTTGTCAACTTCCACATACAAAGAGGATAAGCACCTATCTGGTTCATTCGTTGTGACCTTTACGCCAGTCACCTCTTTTGAGCCACACACGTGCTCGCATAGTCTCTTTCTCCCGCAGTCCTCACATGTGGGGACTGTAGCTCAGTGATGAGTAGCACCTCCTTTAATGTCAATCCGGGAAGACGTGAGGATGGTATGAAGACCTCGAGCAAGTGGCGGCACAAGTGCGTGAGTGAGAAGCACACAAGCATGCACACACATACACACACACGCGCACACACAGCAAGACAAAGAGAGAGAATCAATGGAGTTCTTTAGATTACTTTCAAAAGCTCTTACAAGTTTGTTTCAATTACAATCTAACCTCAAAAATGAGCTCTCTAGCTCTTTTTATAGTTTTTGACTAGGTTTTGGCCCTGTCCAGACCTAGTGTCCGGCCTAGTTAAAAATTAGGTTCCAGGGCTTATTTGAGGGCTCAAACGATATCTAAAAAATATGAAAATTGACAGGTAGATACTTCTAAAGCTCCTCAAGCTCAAGGACTCCTTGGCTTGCACAAAATGGAGCTACAAAAAGATGAATTGGTATTTACAATGGTGTTTAGTGATGAAAATCACTTTAAATGGGTGTAAAGGATTTGAAAATTTAAAGGTTGCCTTAGTGCTAGATCTGTGTTGAGTGCTCGTACTTGCTTCTTCATGAGGAAAATTACTGGCCTATTTGCCAGATCTTCGTTGACTCCCTTGTCTGCTGCTAACACCCCCCCCTCTCTCGCGTCTGTCGTCCCTGACAGACCCTTGTTGAGAGGGTTTTTGGATGTAGTACTCGACGACGTCCTGCGCTAAATGATGTTCAGCAATTCGCAACCCTTTAGCCAAATCTGTCAGAAGAGCATCCCAGTCTACTAGCCCAGGAACCTTTGGATGTGGCATACGTAGCTTTTCGGAGTGGAGAGCTTGTTCCACTGCAAACAACTGCAAGAGATGGGATGGTCTGGGAATGAATATCTCGGAGTGATATTCCCAGAATCCCGTGACAAACATCTCTTCGAACGTTTGTTTGAAGCAAGCCGGTAGATATTTGATGCGAGCGTGCCATGCATACACAACATTGATCGATGGAGTTGTGCTCATGTCGTATACAAGGTCCTGGTTCCCTTCATTAAATCCTAGTGCTGAGAGATGCGGTTCCTTGACATTTTTGAAGGTCCTGAAGGTGACCAGCATAAGTTCAAAAATTTTCAGGCACATCTGAGTCATGATATCAGGAACATTCTTGAAACGGACCCCCCAATGTCGGATCGTTGAAATCATATAGCCAATTGTAGGTGCGCCTTTAGGGGGTGCGAAGTACACGTAATTTAGCCACTTCTCACATCCTTTAATCATCAGCACTGTATGTGTGTACTCCGGCCAGGATCTCCTTCGAAACACAGGGCAATAACATGGATTATATTTGATGTACAATGGCATGTTGTTCCATGTTCTTACCATTTCCGGGTAGGTTTCGAGCAGCCGAATTCTCCACGTTGGTTGGCGGATATGTCCTTGCTTGGCACTCTCTGGGATGTCATCGGGTGCAAATTGGGTGGCAGAGGTGGGTTCCCTTGAGGTGTGGCGCTTGATCTCCGCATTATAATCCGCCATTAGCACGCAAAAAGGTACATACAGATCATCCGATGGGCCGATCCACCTATGGTGTGAAAGATTCTAAAAATAATCAGATTTTATTACCACCTCTTCCAGTTTTGACATCAATGCGATTTGGACTGCCACCCTGTCATCATGCGTCGTGGCTACTTTCTCTAACTTTTGCATCCATTCCGGTGCCTCAATCTCAATTGTGTCCATTCCCTGTTCTGTGCGTTTACCGTCGGGTGTTGGCATTGGTACATAGGGATCCTCGAATGTTTCTTCTACTTCAATTGGCACCAGATCGTCAGGCTCGGGGTCTACCAGAGGGGAGGGCTGACGCTCATATTGCATAACCTTGCTGCGTAATTCCTCAAGTTTGGCCCGGAGTTTAGTGACCTCTTCAGCTGTTTCTTCTGCGGTTATGCTCGGGCTGGGTTCTGTCTGTCGAGTGGCCAACTGTCTTCGTAACTCATCTCTTTCTTTTTCTAAAGCGGCATGGGCCTCCATTAGATCTGCATGAGTTTCTAACACCACCTGCATATTCTCAGAGGGAATTGCCTTGAATCGTTCTGGGTCAATCTCTTGTGGGGAACCCTCCATGGCCGCCTCCAGATTTTCTTCGTTCTGTTTCTGTAATCTTTTATTCTCCTCTAGCGCTGTAGACATATGCTTGCGGAGGAGGCCCAAGTTTCGTCGAAGTTTCAGGTTTTCCGTGATCTGAGAATGTAGCAGCTCGTCCATATGTCGTCGTTCTTCATCATCTGCTTGGGGTGGGTTGGCTTCTAATTGTGCGTATTGCTCCTGTAATGTCACGTGCTGCTGTTCGAGTAGCTGCTTCTGCTCTTCAAGATCCCTACATCGTGCTTGGAGATCTTCGTGGCTTCGGAAGAGCATTGTATGTTGGTTGTCCAGGTGTTGGTAGTGTTGCTGAAGTTGGGCCATGCATTGATGCATATTATTAAATAAGTTACTGAGAGGAATAGTGTTGAATGCAGAGGGGTAGGGAAAGGGGAAGGGGATGGTGGATGCAGTACTGGGGACGGGTGAGGGGGGAGGTGGGGGAATGGGAGATTGTGGGTACATGGGGGATGGGAGAGGTGCGGAGGTGGGTGACACCTCCATGAAAGTGGGGATCGTGGTGGGAGTGACTGTGAATATGGGGATTGTGGTAGTGGTGAGGGTTGTGAATGTGTATAGAGGTGTGTGTAATTGTGAACTTCTAGGAAGTGTGCTCGGGGTAGTGAGGTGCACCGTGGCTGTAGTTAGACTTATGTTTTCAGTGGAAGTAGAGTGTGTGGGTTGGCTGATGGTTTGTGCGTGGGTGTGTGTAGTAGTTTCAGAGGTGGTGACAGTGGAGGTCACAGGGGTAGAGGGAGGTGAGTGAGGTGGATGTGGGGGGGAAGGTGGCAAGGGAGGTGATGGGGGTGCACTCGATGTGTGGGCTTCCTCGGTGTCGTGAACTGTGTGTGCTGTGCCAGTGGTTGTGGGGGTGCCTTGTGGTCCTGAACCTAATACATTCATTCGTTTTCCTGTTCGTGGGGGGCGTCTTCCATATCTTCTCTCTGTCCTTCGTGATTGCGCTAGTGCGGTATGCACTGTTTCCGGTACTCCCAAAGCATCTGATATCATTTCCGGTACTCCCAAAGCATCTGGTGGCACGGTATTGCTCGTCCACACCTTCCTCCTCCAGAATCTGGTTCATGAGAGCTTTACCTGCAGCTAATGAGAGCCTGTGTTGCTCTTGAACTCGGTTCATTGTATCGTAAAGCTTTTTTAACGCGCTAGTGTAGGCGGGGGCACCTTCCAGTACTTGTAGGGCTTCTTGATCATATTCTTGTACTTCTGCTTCTGATTGTCCACCCTGTGTCTCCCCATGAGCTTCTTCTTCATCGTCCACGTTGACTACGTCCGGTTGGCTGGGCTGTGCTTGGTCTGGGGCAGTTTGCTGTCCACTGGCTTGCTCTTCTTCAACTTCTGCATTTACAGCTTCGATGATTCTTGCAACTTCTTCGTCCGTTAGATCCTCCAGAGTGAACCCATGCGAGAATTCCAGATCAGTCGGTACTGGTGGAAATACAAGATTAGGGCCATCTGTGCTGTGCCTGGGTAACCTGATAGTAAATGGTTGCACTCGTCGTGGAAGTCTTGGGGTTGTCTCAGGCGTCAGGGTTGCACCGCGAGCTTGTGCACAAGGCATCTGGACGGCTCCTCTCATCTTCTTTGAGGGAGGCCCTACGGCTGACAATCTTCATTGAAATTCCTGTGCTTTGGACCAGATCAGAGCCCTCTGCACCGGTACATCATATGCGAGACATCTGTATACAATTCTTGTGAGTGCACAGCAACCATACAATACAGATTTTTGCTTCTTGTACCATCTCTGATGAGCCATATGAATCTGGTCGATAATCCAGTGGGGCATATTGATGGTCAACTCAAAAGCATCCGCCAGGTAGAGGCTAAACCAGATCTTTTTGGGAGGCATTGTGAACCTCTCCTGCGCGGGGAAGGCAAAATGTTGCATGACCATACGTAAGTGGATGGCGATCGTGGGCGTCATTGCAACCATGTCCTTCAGCTTCGTCAGGTTCCGGTTCTTCATGTTGTCTGGAACCATAGTCTCTTTCTCTGTTGGAATGTGCATACCCTGCATGTCGAGTGCTTCTCTTACCAGATTGATAGTTAAGCGGAAACGCTTCAGCTCGTTGCCCCTTGTGAGTGATGGGAGCACAAAGGAGCTGTATCCTTTCTTGTCTTTGCTGGGGGTGAGGGTACTAATTAGATATGAGCATCTTAGGAAATCTGGCTTTGGTAGTTGGGACTTGAAGTAGTCATAAAGCCCTGCCTTCTTCCAGATCGGCTTCAGTCCTTCGTTATTCTGTAGCCTTTCAAACTCCCTGGTAAAGAAATGGTATCTGCCCCATCGTCCATTGAATTCGACCTCGGACTCCCACATATATGTGCCTTCACCCAGAGGTCCAGCAACATCACTGAACCAATGTGAGGTTTTGCCCACCGGCATTGTGTGACCCTGCGGAGGATTCTGAATTGGTATGGCGTGCAATGCCCGTAATGCCGCTGGTCTTTCCTTTAATTCTTCCTCAACCGGAAGGCTTTCGATGTCCACCACTTGGGGGCTGGTGCCTGCCTGGGAGCTAGTTCCTACTGTATCTGCCATTTTACTTCTTGCTGTCTGTCTCTGTGAGAATATACAAACATGTGTTAATATTGTACAGGACAAGGGAGGACCGTTGTTGTTCCCATCACAATATTAACATGAGGGTCGGGAGCGAATAATGGGTTAGTAAGTGTTCGGTGCACGTGTGTGTAGTTAATGCTTGGGTAGTCCTAGGAGACTAATGAAGTTAGTAAGTGGGGATGAATTTACAAATCGGGGTCGGGGGGCTTATTACAGGTCTTAGGCTGCCAAATGCAGTGGATGGGCTTTGCTTTCGGTTCCGTAGAGATACTAGAAAGCTTTCTAGGTGTCGCGGTTTGAAAATGAGGCCTTTTAGGGACCCATTTACAAGTGATTACATGCGCGCTCTTGGGTCTTGGTGTGTTCTTGAGTGTTGAGAACGAGTGAATACTGGCAGTATGCGTAGCTGCGTTATGCTGTTTAGGTTGTGGCCTCGGCGTAGCTACTTGTGCCCTCAAGCAAGCCTTAGGCACCCAAATTTGTCTTGATTGTGGGCTAGCCTTCATCGACTTCTTGGGCACCCAAATAGATTTCACGTTAGCAGGAGAATTTCTGCAAGACTTCTTATTAATGTCGTGTTGTTGGTTATTAATAAGAAACTTCGCCCGTGTAGTTGACGGTGGTGCCACCGGTTGTTCGCCTTTCCGCACCCACACATGGTTTATTTTCTGGGACATTCTACTGCATAGGTACTTTTGATCTCGGACATAGGTAGTACTCTGCTTCTTCTGCCTTTGATCCACCTTGGGTTGCTGCCCCCTTCTGGCCTTTGGAAAAGAAGGGAGTTCCGTTGCATCCTTGACTCCTTTTTTACAAATATCATTCCTCTCCAACACATGGTTTTGAACAAGAACAGCATGATCATCTTCATGTGTACCCCTGGAAGGACCAGGAGTCTTTGCCTTTCCTAGTTCCTTGAGTGTTCCATTATCTAACTCTACTGTAATTCGACTATGATTGACCCATACCTGAAGAAGTCCACTTCTTAGGTTCAAGTTGACTGCTTGGTCATAGATCCAGTCTTGACCCAAGACAAGGGGTTCCGTGAGGTCCTCATCTTGACACACCAGTACTTTAACTGTCATTGCCTCATCATGAATGTAAAGGGGAAGTTCCACCTCGCCCATGCAAGGGGTTTCCACTCCTCCCAATCCTATAAGATATGCTTCCACAGGATTGACAGTCAACTGTAATTCTTGGCAGTAAGACACTCTAACAGCACTAGTGGCTGCGCCTGAGTCAATCAAGGCTCTTACGTTTCTTGCACTCTTTCCTTGTCCTATATCTAGGGTTATGAAAGGACGTCTATCAATTATCCTATGCGAGCTTATTCCTGCAACTTCACACATGGCCATAGGAAATCCTTGATCTGCATAGTCATTCGCTCTAGGCTGATCTCTACCTTGCCTTCGTAATTTCATCCTTCTGATGCGTTCTAAAGCTTCTGCTTGAGCTTCTTCTCTAATTCGCTTTTCTTCCTCTTTGCGTTTCTTAGCAGTGTTGAGTCGGCTAAGCATTTCCTCTGTGAGGGGTTCTTGATACAACTTGACTCTGCAACCGCTGATATAGTTAGGGAGAACATCACCCTCTAACGTGGCCAGTTGTACTGCTCCACTCGTGGAGATCCTATTGATGATCATAGGTCCGTAGCCTCTCTTTTCTAGTTTCCTTGCGTGTTGTTTCAGTGTATAGACTAAGACTAGATCTCCTGCCTTCAAGCCTTTATCCTTCACATGGGCATCAAAGTATGCCTTCTGTCTCTTCTTGGCTGCATATATTCCTGCAGCTGCTCTCAGTCTTGTTTCTCCTAATCGTTCAAGGTCAAAGATCCTAGAGGAGAGCTCATGACCTGTCCATTCATGCTCTTGTGCTACTCTCAATGTATGGATCAGGAAGTCCAAGGGCAGCACAGCGTTTTGGCCGAATACCATCTGAAAAGGGGTGGCTTGGAGTACCGTTTTGTAGGCAACTCGATATGCCCAAACAGCATGGTGTAGCTGTTTGTCCCAATCAGAGCGTTTAGTGTTTACTAATTTCGTCAGTACATTGCATAAGATCTTATTAGTGCTCTCAGCTTGTCCATTAGCTTGAGGGTGATAAGGGGCAGACTTCTTGTGTATTACCAAGAATTCCTGGAGTAGATTTTCAATCACTTCGTTCAAGAAATGAGTGCCTCTATCACTTACAAGCTCTATAGGTAGCCCATATCTCGTGAATACATTCTCAAACAAGAACTTAGCAATTGTTTGAGCGTCGTTCTTTGTCGTAGCCTTTACCTCTACCCACTTGGTGAGATAACCTGTCGCAACAATGATGTATTCCGCATGAGAACCCTTAGCTGGGGGATTAATAGGACCTACGAAGTCTATTCCCCACTTAGAGAATGCACGTCCACCCATCATAGGTTTCAGTGGCATCTCATCTTTGCGTATAGGATACTGAGTCCTCTGACAGACATCACACCGTTTCACATAGGTATGTGCATCCATGTGAAGGGTAGGCCACCAGAAGCCCGCAAATAGTATTGCCTTGATCACCCGATCCGGTCCAAAGTGTCCTCTTGCTACACCTTGGTGAGCAGTTTCTAAGATCTTCAGATATTCACTTTCGTGGACACACAATCTCAGGTAACCATCTTTACCGCGTTTGTATAGATTATCACCAATGAGTGAGTAATCCAAGGCTTCCTGTTCTAAACTCCTTTTCCTAGCCAGAGTCATGTCTGGAGGGAATGTGTTTGTCCTCAAGAATGATACTAGAGGTTCACTCCAATCTGGCACAATGGATACTTGATAAAGAGTGGCGTGTTCCACAGGTGGCTTAGTGCAACAGATTGGGCATTCCTTACACAACTTTTGGACATCAGCTTCCATAGTTGGCCAATGTACTCCGAGTCTCTTGAGGGTCTGTAAAGTTCGCTGCTTTGAGTAGTGTTGCTCTAATGCACCTACATGTGCTAATTGCAACCATTTAGCATACTCATCCTCTTCTACGCAACAAGCCAAGATCCCTTGATCTGTGTGCTTGTACATGCTTCCTGCCATGATGTGATACTTTTGGGCTTTTACAACCTCTCTATTCCGTGTGTTTATCACTGGATGATTAGGCCCGTATGTCAATACTGGTACCAATGGCTTGGCCCACTGCGGTACAACTTCCAAATTAAACAAGTAAGCATCAGGAAGGTCATCTGACATTCCTTGTGGGGCTTCTCCCGATGTGAGCCTAGAGAGATGATCAGCTCTCAAATGAGTCCTACCTTTCCTTACCACAACTTCAAAATCATATTCCATTAGCAAGAGAAACCATCTCACTAATCTTCTTGTATTGCATGGCTTGTTTACAAGATATAATAATGCCTGATGATCAGTAAAAAATTTAAACTTATTTGCAAGCAAATAATGTCTAAATTTCTTAACTGCATATACCATGCCTAATCCTTCTCGCTCTGTAGTGGTGTAATTCCGTTCAGCCGCATTCAATTGTCTACTGGCATAGGCAATTGGAAGATCCATATTACCTTCACCAGTAGGTTGTGCAAGCACACATCCAATAGCATAATTGGATGCATCCACATGAACATGGAATGGCTTATTCCAATCTGGTGTGGTCAAGATTGGTGCTGAACATAATCTTCGTTTAAGCTCTTGGAAGGAATTCTCACATTCATCCGTCCACTCAAAATTAGTCAGAAGTCCGTACATGGGCTTTGCAATGACGGCATACATGTGTATAAATCGTCGGTAATAACCACAATGCCCCATGAAAGCTTGTACTTCCTTGACATTCTTTGGCCTAGGTAGCTCTGCTATGGCTCGCACTTTCTCTTCGTCAGTAGATATACCATTCTTTGACACTATGTGTCCTAGAATCTTGCCTTGCCTGACCATAAAAACGCACTTTTCTGGGTTCAGGCAGACTTGATATTCTCTACATTTGTCAAAGATTTGTCGGAGTTCAGGAATATGGGTTTGTCTAATGTTGGAATGAGCACAAAGATCATCAACGTAGACTTCTAAACTCTTCCTCAGGAACTCCTTAAACACATGGCACATCAGCCTCTGGAAGGTAGCTGGTGCATTGGTAAGCCCAAATGGCATTACTCTAAAAGCAAAAATGCCCCATTCTGTGGCAAAGGCTGTCTTATGCTGATCCTCTGGAGCTATGGCCACTTGATTGTAGCCCGAAAATCCATCAAGGAAGCTGTACACTTCCTTGCCTGCCACTCTTTCTAAGAGATGTTCTGTGATGGGAAGCGGATAGTTATCTCAAATTGTGGCTGCATTAACCTTTTTCAAGTTAATGCACACACGCAGCTTGCCATTCTTCTTGGGCACCACTACGATGGGGGATACCCATTCAGTGTGCTCAATTTCATAGATAAATCCAGCTTCGACCAGTCTATCTATCTCTTCTTTGATCTTAGCAGCGTAATTATCATTATATGTATAAGGCTTTTGCTTAGAGGGTTTGGCATCTGAAGTCATGGGGATGGTGTGTGAGCATATGTCAGGGTCAACACCTTTCAAGTCCTTGTAACTCCAAGCGAATACATCTCTGTATTCTCTTAGCAAGGCAATTAACGCATGCTCTTCTTCCTCTGTTAGGTCATGGCCTATGTACGTGCATCTCTCCTCTCCTTCTTCTAGGGCCACTACTATTTTCTTGGTGGTTTCTTTGTTATCATAGGCCTCTCCTGATTGTGCCTCTCGTTTAGGCATTCTAATCATGACTCTCCTGTCATCTATCTCATACTTCTTAAAATTTTCTGGGACCTCAAACAAAGATTCTTCCTCCTCTGGTGAGACTTCTTTCTTCTTTCGTTTCTTTCCTTCTTCCTTTGGGCTCACATGTGTTGCTAATCTTACATCATTTGTAAGCTCTCCATGCCTCTGGGGTTGAAATTCTACTTCATGGAAGTATTCTTCATCTGATGCAAATGGTGGGTCCATAATGATAGACTCGAGATCGGAGTCACTTGCATCCTCATATGCATCAGGGATAGGCTCGCATTCTTCTAGAACTGCCTCTCCCCTGATTGGCTCTATGGAGAAGACTGAAATGTCATAGCCATCCTCATCACAGTGAGGTGTCCATTGTTCTTCATTGATGGCTACGTCCATTGTTGCTAAAATTTCTGGCCAGCCATGGGGTTCAAATTCCTCGTCTGGAAAAACTATAGGTGCATAGGCTGGGTCTTGAATGGGTCTATGAGTTTCGTTTGCACCTATTTCTCTGGACTTTTCTCTCTTCTCTTCCTCTACTGCTACTTTGCACATCCATAAGTGGGTGTCTTCATGCATCCATGAGGATCCTGACCCTATGGAATGCACAGATTCCGTATCATCTTTGGTTCTATGGATGGGATTCCACTGGATAGGAGGGACATCTCTATGAGAATAATCCTTGAGATTGACTTTGGTCGTAACACCTAAGTGCTGCAGGTACAAAGAATTGGTTCCCCAATCCTGTACCACTTGCAACTGTCGCATAAATGGTCTTCCCAAAATCATCTCATAGGCATGATTTTTGCTAAAGTCACATATAGCAAAGCTATGCTCAAACTCAACACCACAAGTGGTGAGAGTTATTCCTTCTAGCAATCCTAAGGGTCTCTCAATATGACCGTCGGCCATCTGCAATTTCATCCACGTTGGCCTGAGTGCGGGCTTGCCCCAACGCTTCCATAGGGAAGTAGTGGCAATTGCAACTCCTGCACCTGAGTCCAAAATTGCCTTGGTGGTGTACTCCTGGTAGGTGATGGGAAGATAGGTGTTCCCTTCTTCACCTTCACACATATCTCCTATCTTATCCAAGGGAATTTCTGGCACTGTCCTATGGGATCCTGCCCTGGAACGAGGTTTTGCAGCTTCAGTTACCTGACTGGCTACATATTTCCGCGCTTTTGGTCTATTCTTAGGCAGTTCTTCCAAAGTGAGATCGCGCTGCGCCTTGGTGTTCTTTACTACCTCCGTGTTCCTTGATATGACTGAGTCATCGTTCCTTACCATGACTGTGGGTGCTCTCATACACGTGGACTTTGCTTCCCATGGGCCTGTGAAGTGGGGTAGCTCTTGTATGGAATTAGACTCAAAGTCCAATCTCTCGTGAGACTGAGTACTCTCATGTTCCCCGTAAATAGATGGGATGTCTTGTGGGAATTGATCGTGTGCATCATCCACAAGTTCAAAAGGAGGGGCGACTTCACTTTCGTTATCCCATTTGTCTTCTTGAATCTCTCGTAGGAAGTCTGGTGCAAACCGATTCATAGAAGAAGAAGTGTCTGGCTCCGTAGAATTAGGCACATAAGCAACCTGGGAAGGAGGGCTTATTCTATCGTTGACTCTCTCCTTGTTCTCATAGATGGCTGGAGCACAAGCTTCCTGGGGAGGATTACTTATTCTATTACTCTTCCGATCAGGCTCATACGCTCCCTGAGAAGGAATGTAGGCAACCTGTGGAGGTACGTAAGCTTTCGAGGGAGGCTCATCTGCCTTTTGGGGAGGAAGATAGGCTTCTTGAGGGGGCGCATGGGCTTCCTGAAGAGGCTGGCTTATCCGTTCCCTTGCCCTTTCCTTTCTTTGAGGGGTAGGTTCCTTTTCTGATTGTGCAATTAGCCTCTCTATTCTTTCTAGCAGTCCATCAAAATGTAATTGCGTCTTAGCTGAGCTAGAGATGTTAAAGAGGCGGCTAGCTTCGAACATGGCTTGAGCCAATTCCACCATCTTAGCACAAATTTTTGTTCGTTCAAGCTCTAGCTCGGCTTTGGGGTAGCATTTTTCATGATCGGTTATGGTTGGCCCTTCTTGAATTCTGGCCTGATATGCTTTAAGCATCATGTTTAGGTCCTCGAGAGTGGGATCAGCTAATACTGATCCTGCTTGGGGTGGTGGGTGGATTACGTGAGGTGTATTAGAGGGTGGAGGGATGGAGGGTGATGGGGATGGTAGCGGTGGGATTGTGTGAGAGTGCGGTTGGGATGTGATCTCTATGATTTTGGCCTTGGTTTCGCGTAGACTTTCCTCAAGTTCGCCCATCTTCTTTGCCCATTGCCTTTTCAAACGTTCACGGCTATCTCTCCAAACTCTAGTCCTTTTCTTGGTTATGCTCTCAGTTTCACTAGCTGTTGGGCTCTTTTCCTGGTCTACCCCTTCGTTTTGCTGCAGTGCTTGAGCTCTAGTGACTACCTGTACGGGAGCAGTGGAAGTGACACTTCCTGTGGAATCTACTACTAACCCAATAACGTTGATAGGCGTGATTTTTGGCATATTATTGGGGTTCTTTGGGCAATCTCGTAAGAGATGCTCTTTTCCACAATCTTGGCAAAAGCCTTGAATCGTCATTGACTGGGGTTGTGTAGGTGGAGGTAAGGGACAATCACGAATGAGGTGATCTCCTTGGCATCTGTAGCATGGTCCTCTTGGGAATGGAGGTCTTACTTGCCTAGGTTGAGGCCTAGGGTTGGGGTTTGCATACATAACATTTGTATAATCTGACTCCCAACTGGGTTCATTTGGCTCTTCGCTGTAATAGGACTCACCATGTTCTGGAGACTGCATGTAGTACGCCTGGGGACTATCAACATGTGTAGAATCAAAGCTATGGTCACTGAGGTCATTTTCAGAGATCAAGGGTGTCACCGGGACTATCGCTCTATTCAGGTTTTCTTTTGCGACAGCATACTTTACCGGAATCACATTAGCTGGGGCAGGTGGTTGTTGAGCTAGCACTGGCTGAGGCCTTTGCTGATTTTGATAGGGTTGCTGATAAGGTTGCTGTGGCCTACCATAGGGCTGTGGAGGGTACGGGTTCTGGTATCTTCCTTGCTGCGGGTATGGCTGAGGGTAGGGTTGCCTAACTGCCTGCTTGTTGTATGGGCAATCTTGTGCGGTGTGATTGGTGTATCTCCGTTCTATGGTGCAGTACTGGCTACTAGGATTTACTTGGGGCTGAGACATAATGGGACAGACGTTCGCCATGTGGTCGCCACCACACGTATAGCATCTTTTCACAGGGGCAAACCTTGGGATTTGTTTGCTAGAGACACCTAGTTTTTGTGCCACTTTCTCTGCAAGTTCCTCAATTGATGTGGACTGCGTGGAAGAGTGACTAGATGCACTATCTGAATCTTTGTAGATTTTGGAAAGCTCTAGTTCTTCCCCTAGGTTATCTTCAATGTCAATGCACATGCGTACACACTCTTCTATAGTCCTAGGGTCCTTCAGATACACATAGGATCTCAATTTCGTACTCAGCAATCCATCAAGGAATAAGGCTACTTGTTTAGCAGATGTGGGTAGCTCCGAAACAGGGCACCTTTCAAGATATTGTCTAAATCTTCTTCCGGCCAATTCGACAGTCTCTTGGGGGGTCTGTTTGAAGCTGTGAATCAATGAGGAGGTATTGTGTCTTATGCCGCTCTTAGAGAATTCTACAATGAAAGCCTCTAGGAGTTGGTCTATGCTCCTGAACTGCCGCTCATCCAATGGCTGAAACCATGTAAGTGCCGTGTTCCTCAGGGTTAGACCGAAGGCATTGTACTGCGTGAATAGATCCTCCACTTGTTCAGCTCTCAAGACTTGCTTGAACTCCGCCACATGATCATAGGGATCTCCTGTGCCATCAAAGTAATTCTTCATGGACTTAACTAGCTGGGTCGGTCTCAGAGTTCTTGTGTGCTCTCTAGGTCTCGGCAGCGGAAATCCATCCACGTTTCTTTGGTTCCTGTGAGCTCTAAGCATCTCAGGTTCTACCCTATTCGTTTCCGTCCTCGTTGTTTCTCTGCCCACTGGGTTAGCAAAGCTTACTTCTGGTCTATCTCTGCTTCTGTCTCTTTGCATTCCATGAGCTTGTGATGTTCCAGCTCCAGGGTGACCATAGGATACATTTGATCTTGGTTGGGGGAAAATAAATTCACCCTTCCAAGTGTAAGCATGCCTATCATTTTCCGTAACCGCAAAGATCCGTTCTGAAGTGTGATCTAAGTGGGTCACTCTACCTGGGCTATCAGGATCCTTAAACTCATAGATCATGATGTTTCCTATATCAGTTGGCTGATTAGATTTATACCTCCAGAAGGCTTCGTCGGTTTCTCGATTGAGGAGCAACTCTATGCTCTTGTTGTCTTGGGGTACCCACTCAGGCGTGATAATCCTAGTGAGAACTGATTTACCTCTAGGGGTTCTAGGTTCTACACCCATGTTTCCTTGTTCCAAGTCACCTAAGTCCGCTTCTGAGATTACATTCCCAAATTCGTCTATCCTATCTGGGTGACTGGTGACTACGTATATGGTTCCTTCTTTGTCCAGGTATGCCCCGTTTTCAAACTTGACTGCCGGGTGCTCTAGTCCAATGGATTGGTCAGGATTTTTAATCTGGACCACGGACCTTCCTAGGCCGTCCTCATAGATGCTAGCACCTAATCGGTTGGTCCTCAGGTATTCCAACTGTGTTTTGTAAAGGCCTTCTACCCTGTACAAGTAAGGCACTCCTGAACTTCCCGTAGGTCTGTCCATGCCTTGAGACATCTCTGACTCACTGGTCTCCGAGCTAGGGTAGTACGAGTGGTGGCTCAACTGCTGGGCCCAAGACCTAGCAGTGTGGTTAACACTGGCCTCTGAAGATCTAAGGCTTTGCCTCTCCCTTACTAGATGTCGTCCCGATCTAAGGTTCATATGCCTATTTCAGTAGCCCAATTTTGCCCAGAGTACAACCTTGTTGCTGATCAATTGGTTTCAGTCACTTGATTCCTTTTTAGTGTGTTATCGTGTTTATGACCTTGTCTGAAATTGCGTCGACAGGTATACTTGAGTGTATTTCCGCACTGTAAATTGATCGTTCCAGGTTAGGTTCTTTACCTTAAGGTTATCGACAGTACAGAGATTATGTGTTTATCTTGAACTTGAGTTTTTAGGTAGTCTTCAACTTGATAACTGCCTACCGTCACCCTGGCTGACTCCTATCACTAGTCGTTCTTAGCCTAAGCTAGGAATTGACAAAGGGAGTTGAGAATTTCCAACCTTTTGTTTCCTGCTTGGTTGCCTTTGGATGCCCAGGAAGTGTGTTCCCAAGCTTGCACTTACACTTGCTCAAAACGCCTTGCGATGCTCTCAATAGATCTGTAAGAGTTCCAAAGTTAGCTCAAGACTTAAACTCAAAGACAGAACCAATGATTTTCATTCAGGTAGCACAACACCAATTTTCACTATGATTTTTTTTGGAAAATAATTCTAGAGATCCCTGACTTTGATCCTCCTGGGTATGGTCCACTTCAAAATATCCTATCTGAAAATCAATGCATTATCTTTATAAAAAACAGTTGAGGGCGTGTAGTATATGCCACGAGCTTTCCGACAAGCCCAAGAGCTCAAAAAATGGATTTCTTATGGAAAAGTTATGACTGTTCAGGGTTTAGGGGGTTAAAACAGGATTCAAACTGGCTGACAGATCCTAGAGTTTTCTCCCAATTCACAAGTGTAGGAACCTCAAAAATGCTAATGGATTGACTATTGTGCCCCAAAATTGCCCCAAATTTTGAAATAAAAAACCCTAATTTTTTGGCCGAAAAAGCCTGTCAATCGCGATCGACAGGTCTGTCAATCGCGATTGACAGAAGTGTCCGTCGGGCCTGTCAGTCGCGATCGACAGTGTCAATCGCGATCGACAGAGTCGATCGTGGCTGTCAATCGCGATCGACGGTGTCAATCGCGATCGACACGTTTTCCGGGTTTTTCGCCGAAATTTCAGTCAATCGGGGGCCTATCAGTCGCGATGGACACGTGGCTACGCGTAAAAGTCAATCAATCGTGGAATTTCAGTCAATCGCGATCGACGGTGTCAATCGCGATCGACAGGGGTGTCGGTCGTGGCTGTCAGTCGCGATCGACAGTATCAATCGCGATTGACAGGGTCCTACGTGGCAGTCAGTCGGTCGCGGGGGTCTGTCGGTCGCGATTGACAGGGTCTGTCGGTCGCGATTGACAGAATCTGTCGATCGTGGCTGTCGATCGCGATCGACAGTGTCGGTCGCGATTGACAGGAAAACACGGAATTTTTGAAAACTTTTTAGTGATCTAGGATGTGCTCCTTGTGCTTGTTCTCATGGTGCACTTAGTTTTGTCAAAAGTTGAAATTTTCTGTCAATCGCGATCGACAGAGTCCTGCGACCGCGAGACAGTTTCTGAGATTTTCGTACCTGCGCGCAGCGTGCTAGGGATGATGATGATGGCAGTACCTACAAGAATCACAACAACATGCAAAAACAGTGCAAGCAATATCGCTCTCTCGCTCTCTCTCACAAGTGGAATGGAGGAAATGAGGTGGAGATGGTGATATGATCAAAAAACAGAAATTTTCGCGATGATGGAGATGGAGGTGGGAGATGGTGATGATGATGATGGAAATGAAGATGGAGAAGAAAGTAAAAGAAAATCGATGAGAGTGAAGAAAATACCTACAACTCCAACGCGTCAACTCTACGTCTTACCATCACATGCTTGTCCTCAAAGCTCGATCCCCGGCAACGGCGCCAAAATTTGGTGTAGCTCAGTGATGAGTAGCACCTCCTTTAATGTCAATCCGGGAAGACGTGAGGATGGTATGAAGACCTCGAGCAAGTGGCGGCACAAGTGCGTGAGTGAGAAGCACACAAGCATGCACACACATACACACACACGCGCACACACAGCAAGACAAAGAGAGAGAATCAATGGAGTTCTTTAGATTACTTTCAAAAGCTCTTACAAGTTTGTTTCAATTACAATCTAACCTCAAAAATGAGCTCTCTAGCTCTTTTTATAGTTTTTGACTAGGTTTTGGCCCTGTCCAGACCTAGTGTCCTGCCTAGTTAAAAATTAGGTTCCAGGGCTTATTTGAGGGCTCAAACGATATCTAAAAAATATGAAAATTGACAGGTAGATACTTCTAAAGCTCCTCAAGCTCAAGGAATCCTTGGCTTGCACAAAATGGAGCTACAAAAAGATGAATTGGTATTTACAATGGTGTTTAGTGATGAAAATAACTTTAAATGGGTGTAAAGGATTTGAAAATTTAAAGGTTGCCTTAGTGCTAGATCTGCGTTGAGTGCTCGTACTTGCTTCTTCATGAGGAAAATTACTGGCCTATTTGCCAGATCTTCGTTGACTCCCTTGTCTGCTGCTAACAGGGACAAAATCTAACGGGGTGCATACACGAGGGCAATATTTGGCTATATGCCCAATCTGCTCGCAACACCAGCATCTCGCATAATTTGATATCGGGCCAAATCGCCACCCTCGGTTCACATGATGTCTCATGGTCGGACGAGAATCTATCCATCTCCTATTTTGTCCAAAATTCGGTTGCCTCATATTGGCATTCTCCAAACCACATGCTGGCTTTTGTTGGGCCATTTCTTTAATGAAGGTCAAAGAAGATCTGGGATCGACTTGGCTGTGCCACACGATTGGGGCACCAAGCGAACTCGTAGCACTCTCTATGAGATGTGCTAAGCCAATTCCCGGCATACGCACCAAAATGTTAGGGTTCCGAGCCCAAGGAAAAGATGATTGTGGAAGCCTTTATTTTGCTTAACCCCTCGGGATCGGTCCAATTGGATCACCTGGAGCACATAATTATCCCTCGAGGAATCCTTCCTTTGTATATGTACTAGTTCAAATGCTTCCCGGCAAACGCACCAAAATGATAAGGTTTTGATGCCGCAAGAAAAAGTGGTTTTACGAGACTTTATTCGGTTTAAATCCCTCGCAATCGGTCTACTTGGATCACCTAGAGCCCACAATTATCTCACAATGCTTCCCGGCAAACGCACCAAAATGATAGGCTCCTAAGCCCAAGGAAAAAGTGATTATACGAGACTTTATTTTGCTTAACCCCTTGCAATCAATTTACTTAGATTGCTTGGAAGCTGCAAAAATATCTCTGATTGATGATTTTATGCCCTCACCTTTCCCAACTTCCTTTCGCTCATGCGCATACATATGCTTACACACACTCTTTTTCCACACTCTTATACACTCACACACCAACACACATACGCCTTCTCACATACCCTCATTCACACATATGTCTGACCCTTCTCTCATGCACTCTCTCTTTTTCTCACTTACTCGCAGACCCGCTCAA
This sequence comes from Ceratopteris richardii, assembly GCA_020310875.1. Taxonomy (NCBI): domain Eukaryota; kingdom Viridiplantae; phylum Streptophyta; class Polypodiopsida; order Polypodiales; family Pteridaceae; genus Ceratopteris; species Ceratopteris richardii. Next base: position 106,603,543 of record CM035433.1, read on the forward strand.
GAACTCTACTAACTCGTCGTACAAAAACACATCATTAGAAATCCTATAAACTTTTACATTTGCACCGTCTCATAGGAACTCTATCTGACAGACTGCACAAGATTAGCTGATCCAGAGCATTAGTCACCTAGTGGAGACGCTACTGCTGCATATTATCAATCCATGCAACTCGTACTCTAGCATTCGGTAAAGACGATCACTATTAAACTTAACTTCCAACGAAAGTATCATGCACTTGCCATATGCAGTTTTCACGCCATACTCACCAAAAAGATCATACAGACAACCAGATATCGATACGAATACAAAAGAATAATCCATAAAACAAGGACTAATGAACAGGTACCCAACAAGAAGTAAATGAAAATACACTGAAGATTATGCACAAGCTGATAAACTTTTGCATTCAACATTTATATGCGCAACTCATTGTGCATGCCCTATGATTTTTTCATGAAGGTGCTGGTTCTTGCAGCGAGTGCACATGTGTGGAGCATGTCTGATACACATAGATGCGAACATCATTGTGTACGGCCCGATAGATTCTGCATGCCTCTTTTGGGGCTCAACTTGAAGTCCTCAACTTTTATCAAGCATTGAAGCATCTAAGTTAATTTAGAGAATAGCAGCGGAAGGTCAGGTGGGCTCTATATTTTGCAAATCGTCCTTTTCTTCAAGCATCTCATTAGATGGATAGCGTTGGAGGTGATATTCTTTTCTTGCAGACATTTACGCAACTAAGGAATAACAGTGTCACATGTACAGCAATGCTCACGAGTTGGAGATACCCTGCTGGCGGAACACTCTTGCATTCCCTAAGCCGGATGTCCAAAGCAGACAACCATAGAGTCCATTTGGACAGTGGGCCATCACCTCCAGCTCTACAGCACTATACTTACAGAAGACAATCCACACATGAGCGACGGTCGCACAACCGCGTAGTACTAGCTGCCGGGACAACCAATCACTTGTACCGTTCAATTAGTTCAAGCTTAACCGGAAGACTAGATCTCAATGAGCGAACGAAAAAACAAAAGTGTGTGAAGCACTAAGAGTTGGCAGGCGGACTGATTATATTCATTTACCCCCAGGATAGGTAATGTTACGCTTGGTGAAAGCAAGGGAAGAGACAGCAACGCGAGACACAAAGAGAGAGAGAGAGAGAAGAGCAGCTGATACCATCAATTGAGGAGAAAAGACCTACTCCTTATCGGGGAATATAAATTTTAGAGTTTTTATCTGTAAACAACTGGGACTTTGGTTTACTTGCGAGGGAGGAGTAGAAAGATGAGATTAACTTATCACATACACAGTCATAGAGAAAGAGACGGAGAGAGACTTACGAACGGGGCTTCCTTCCCACATCGATAGTTAATGGTAAACACTTTCATTCAAGCTGATGTAGAGACCATGTGGATGCTGAAAAATGGATCCATACTTTTGACAAGCTTCACCGACTGTTGGAGTATAAACTATTGGGAGCATCTCTTCCACATTGTCAATCAACACTCTGTAGAACAGTCTTGTATTGCGCTCCTGTAGCCCCCTAATAGCTATGTACTTCTGTAGTGAATCAGTGTAACTGCGAATATTTTCCATTATATTTTCAACCTGGCAACTGCACGGCTCCAAGGAGTGACCAGCTGATTCTCTGTTGCATAGTCCTCACCGAAAATGTCACGAACACCTCCCCCTATGCACACAATTGGGGTCTTCTTCTGTGGAAACGCCTCTAACGATGATCCCCTCGAATGTTAAGATGGGAAGGGAGACAGCCACGGCTGAAGTGTACTTCAATCTGCGGTATGAACCAGTCCAGTAGCACAGTTGAGTCCATGTGATGCCCGATCAGACGATGACGGAGTAGTAGAAAAGGCTCCATTGGCTGGGGTAGATCAAGTACAGGCTTTGGACCTCCTCTTCATACGTGCTTGCAGGCCTTAGATGTTGCCTCCCATCTTGTTTTCCCCATGTTGTGAATCCTTGGTGAACTAGAAATTTTTTTGTAGTCATGATACTGCGGTCGCCATTTAGCAAGTCCTTCCTTTCAAGCTCTGCCTGCCTATTCCACAAAAAAAATCATGCATCCATACTCTAGTACTGCTATTAACACAGCGTTCAGAGATTCACGTGGGATGAAAGATGTCCAATCTCCTTCGTTTCCCTTCTTCAGCTTGATAATAGCATCCACTCGTCCCCTCCCAGAGTTTCCTTTCGAGTTTTTGATAAAGTCCGAATCTTCTCTCCTTCATCTACACCGAAGGCCACACAAAAAGAGAGCGAACAATGCACCCCTCCTCGATGCTCCTCTTCTCTATCACGTGCACAGAACAAACAACAAGAAAAAGATGCCCCCAAAAATTCCCCCCCCCCCCAAAAAGAGCAGCCGTTGCCTCCTCCTCCAAGACCTTCAAGTTGTTCTAATAGTATCTGACTAGCAACTTAACTGTATGTCCAATAGCTCCTATTTCTTTGTTGAGCTCTTGGTAGTAATTTCGGTTGCAGACAGTATGGCTTTGAGTATAGGTAAAATTCTATGTCCAACTTGCGCTCAGCATCCTGTTACTGTGCCCACTACAGTACAACTCTATTCCAGCTGCTCATGGAGACGCAAATGTTCAATCCTCTGAGTCCATAATTAGAACCTCTTTATATAGAGGGGAAAACACTTATTCTAGAAGTTATCGTGAAGGACAAAAGCTCTGCATATTAATTTCTATGTTGTTCTATGCCATATTGGCATTTCAGACCATCCGACAAGATTGTTCTCTTCATGTGAGAATGACGCTTTATGAAAATAAGCAGATTCCCTTCACATATGTTTTCATCCTCTGTAATCCGAGAGCAACTCAGAACTGTGAACAAAATATAGAACACATCATTCAAAAGTTCTTATCCATAGTTTGAAGTAAGGCTCCAAGAGCTATTTGATGGATTTGTTGACCGTTCGTGTGCGCAAACCAGCTACACGTTTCCTTTGTTGGAGTTCATGGATTATCCTTCGATTACTATAAGGGTTTGTGTCATCCGAACAAATGAGATCTTCTCTTTATACAAATACACCTCGCTTCAAACAAAATATCCTTCATCAGTTCCCTTGTCTGTACATCGATTTCCTTTAGCCTCAGCTTGCTATGACATACAGCTATTCATACTAATAGCTTTGCTCTGTGCATTTTCCAGGGATTTTTTTCTTCCAATCCAAGAGAGCGCAATCACCCCCTTTGAATGGTCATTGTCATTGTGCTTGGTGGTTACCACGTCTTCTCGGCCACTAAATACACTAGGTAAAAACCAACTCCGATGTGCCCAATCATACTGACATTGGTTCCAGCTGCCAATGCCTCCATTTATCCCATTATCCAAGCTCTTCAGTCCTGTTGAACGGGCAGAAAACCAGAGAGCTTCACTTCACAGGATGCCGCTTTCTTAAGCTCTGGCTATCCTTCCCCATCAACTTGCTCTCTTCAGGGTGTTGATCTTCTACCTCTTCAAGACAGAGATGCCACAATCCTGCCCTTTTCAGTATCCAAGCTGTAGGATTACTCCAGCAGTATCCAAATTCCTCATGTGATCCTTCTGTTCCTCAATGCTTAAGCTGAAGCCTTACTGTCCCTCTCTTCCATCAGAGCAGCTTCACTTCGTAGGGAGTACTTATGAGGCCAAGAACACCATTAACAGTTTCTCCCCTCAGCAATCGTACCCGCGACCCCCAATAGCTGTGATGACCTCTGCAATTGTTGAATCATACCTCCAGCTGAAGAAGAAGAAGCACTCAAATGTGCCTTTGCCCCCCCGTAATGTTTTCACAGCACTCCCTGTGTTCGTTTCCTTCCTATGCAGTTGACCGACAGTGGTAACTCCCCACTTTCTCTCTGATGCGCGACCCCTTAGCCACCGAGAGCAGATGAGAAGAAGCCCTACTCCCAAAACGTGCCCCCGTTCACAGCCCGCTTCCCCGTCGGGATACCTGCACAAAAACAAAAGAAGAACCAAAAAGAACCTCCAGCTGACTGTCTCTCTACGAGAGCTACCCCCCCCCCTTTTTTTCAGCACGCAACTCTTTTTTCCCTTGAGAGTCCACAGAAGAGAGCTCCAAGAACAGCCTCCGATGAGAAGAAGCGGCCTGCAGACCATCACCCCCGTCCTACACTCCTCTGATCAGACCCCCCCCAATTCCTTGACACTCCCACGATCCCCACTCACCCACTCCCCTGACATCTGACCCCTGACATCCCATTTCCCCCCACTTTCTGTCTTGGAGGAGCCCTCGATTCATCAGAAAAAGATACTGCAGGAACATGAAGTGTAATCCTTGCAGACTTAACCTCAGGAAATTCCAATGCAACTTCTGAAAACCCCGGGAGCTTCCAAAGGAAGAATATTGTATGGCTGGAAATCTTCTGAGTTTTTGGCATCTGACTCCATGGCTTTCTTCAACTTCTCTATGTCACCAAATTCGATTGAATTTATCGCTGTTGAGCAGCATCTCTCCTTGCAAGACACCTGGAATCAACATGTAACCTACAAAATGCAATACATTAGTGCACAAAAATCAGTAATTTTATGAGCTAACAATATATATATATATATATATATATATATATATATATATATATATATATATATATATATATATATATATATATATCACTATAACATATCGTCCATATATCGAGGCTTCTACTGAGGAAAATGAACGGGCATGATTTTGCCCCGACGTCGGTGTAAGGGTCGGTGTAGGCGTCGAAACCAAAGCATCGGTATAGGCATCAATATGAGCGTAGATATAAGCGTCAGTATAAGCCATGGTATACCCATGGGCAAAATAGTCAGTATAAGCATCGGTATGTGCTTGGGGATACCAACGCTTATACTGTCACCTATACCGACGACCATATCTGCAAAAAAAGATTTGGGCAGAGTGTGTTGTCTCTTGCTACAGCAACATTCCCATGTTGTTGTGTAGCAAAAGAAAATACACTCTGCCCAAGAAAAATCCGAGTACATGTGACATGTATGAAAGGCAACAAAAACATGATTCGATAAAGCAAAACATACTACCAAATACAAAAGACATGACTGAAATGAATCATGAACCATGTACAAAGAAATGAGACAGAGACATGATATTTATAAACAACAACTAGAACACATGTATATGTGTGTATGCCTGTGTATATACATGTGTATGTGTACATGTATTGTGTGTGTATATTTTTATATATGTAAATATTTGTATGCATGTGTAAAAACCCTAAAACCCTAATCCTAAAGACCTAGACCTAAAACATGTGTATGTGTGTATAATAAATTGTATAATGGGTTTGAAACATGAGGAAAGTGAAGGATCCATATTACATAGAAGACACAAGCTCCTAAGAATCTTCTCACTTCATTGACATTGCAACACACCTCTGAAATCATACTAATGGCATCAACTTTTTGTGGATATGGCCTACAACGATACTCTGCACACAAATGTCCAACGATAAAAACTTCATTCACATCAAAAATGGATTTCTCTAGAAGAAAGTCATTCCAACCTCTTTGAATCTTTGAAAGATTCTTTCACAATAAAACAAAATATGATTAGAGATAATTTTCCTACAACCAAATGAATCAATAACTGCATCTTTCTCCTTCTCCATACAACTTTTTATCAGAATGTCATCAATAAAAAGGCATAGTCACTTTAAGAATAAAGTCATGTAAGACCAGATTCATAGCATTCATCATATGATCCATAAAATTTGTCACTCATTGTGGCAAAGTACACATACATACTAGACTAAGTCCTCCTCACTTTCTTTTTTATCTTCTCCTCTCCTTGTTTCTTTTCATCATCCAAGATTTTATCAATACTTCGATTCTTTTTTTTATCATTTTGTTTTTCGTTAGTTTGATATCTTGTGATTTGTTATTCTCATTAAGTAGTTTTTTCCCTTCTTTAATCTCTTTTCTTTTTTTTCTCTTGATTCAAGGTTGCAGTATCCTCAAACTGCACCTTCCTTTCATCATTTTTTTTCTTCGTTTCTTCTTCTCTAAATTGTCTTCTAGTCACTCTTTGATCATCCTCATCAACTTCATCATGTATATCATGACGTTTCCTTTTTTCTTCAACATTAACTCTATGAGAATATATAAAAAATTGATCAACAGATGATTTCCATGAAGTTTTTTGCATAATCTCATCTATAGCTTTCACCAATTTTTCAATAGAATAGGTGGCATGACCCTCAGCTAAATGAAATCTTTGTTCTTCTAATGGCCCTAATTTAGTTGTTGAAGTGCTAGGAGATGCATTTATGATAGTTAGATTTTTCATATAGATTTTTCGTACCTCCCTTAACCCAATTGATAGCCAAAGAGAGTCGTATAAAAAAAAATCATCGACTTGCGTTCGATCCCCATCAGCGGTAGATTTCGCAGAAAAACAACTTTTATGTTTTTGCTTTATTAAAACATAGACAGCGATAGACGGATTCTTTTTCGATTGAGCAAACATGAAGAATAGAGTGTTTTTAGAAGAAATGCTCTCTGATGGCGATCGTGTGCTTTTAAGGTGCTTTATTCAAAAGCTTTTCAAGGGAACAATTTACTATATAAGAGTATGCTTGGCTCACTTGTATGCATCCTTCACCTAACTTTCAACACAAGCCTTGAGCTTGGACCTCAATAGAGGTGGTGTTTCTTCTAGCACATGGGGTAGCCATGGTGCTAACTTGAAGCATGTTGAGGAGCAGCTATGGAGTTCTTCTTGGAGATTCTTCTTGGAGAAGATGAAGGGTGTGCTCACACTCTAGCTCATGGAGAGGAGTTTATCTCTTGTTCATGGAAAGAAGACTTGGTCATTAGCAGCTTGATGGTGAGGATCGGGCATCTACATGTTGTAGTTGAAGATTTCCTTCTACATGAAGATTTCGGGCTACGTCAAAGACATTGGATGGTGTTTAACATAAGATTTACATCTTATGTTAAGTATTCATGTACATATTCTCTTTATGCACACAGGTACTACTTGAATTTTATGGAGGCAGTAGCATCCATATCAAGAGGAGTCCTATTCGGCATAGGTACAAGAGAATCAATACGTATATGCTTTATGCATATTTGGATGAGGTGTTTGAGAAGGTGTGTTCACATGACTTTGAGGATTTCAGGCAGCAAACTTGTTAGCATTCATTGCTACTTTTTAAGTATGTGATCTTTTCACACACGTATCTGAATTAGGGTCTTCCATAGCCTAAGGTTAGATGAGAGTTTGTTGATTATCAGTTTCACACTGATCCTTCCTCTTTCAGTCACTCATATTCACTCTTCTATAACCTATAAGGTCACACATTTCATGTGTATTCAGATTTTTTCCCATACATTTGAATATGTTGTTACATTTGTACATTCACTCTTCCATCTATTTCTCATCACATAGAGTGGTTGAGAGTTTTGCTCCCACATTGTACATTGAACATTGGTATATATGGTACTATGAGTAAGTGACGGCTTACGTAACACCTTACACATGTCGTCTATTCTTTCTCTATCTTTGTCTCATCATCTGTATGATTAAGTTGTGGTATGTTCATGTTTTTTCAATATTGGAAGATTGCTGGAATTAATGATGTATATGCTGGACCTATGGAACCATGGACCTGTGAAATGAGCTATGGGCCTACCTCATTTCCAACCTCTTGACTTCCAAGCCTTGAAGTCAATCTACTCTTCATCCAATGAGTTGATATCTTCTGCTAATTGTTGATCTTCTTGAGTGAGAGTTCTGAATTATTTTCATCAAACTCTACATCCCTACTAACTATAAATGCTTTGTTAGTGGGATTGTGCGACCTATAACCCTTTTGATTGTGATCATGCCCAATGAATATACATTTCTCAGCTTTAGGGTCAAGCTTCTCTCTAATTTGTGAAGGAATGTGTGCATAAGTAATGCATCCTAATATTTTGCAATGATCCAATGAGGGTCTCCTGCCATTCCATGCTTCCAAGGGTGTCATACCATCCAAGGATTTGGATGGGATCCTATTGACCAAGTAGGTGGCTGTGGAAACAGCCTCTGTCCATAGGTAATTAGGTAGCTTCTTCTCATTCAACAAAGACCTAACAGCTTCAACAATCAACCTGTTCCTTCTCTCTGCCACTCCATTCAATTCAGGAGCCTATATTTTTGTTACTTACCTCTTTATGCCTCTATCCGTTAGAAATGAATCAAATTCATGTGAAAAATACTCACCATCTCCATCAGATCTGATCCTCTTGAAGCTCCTTCCTGTTTGGTTTTCAACTAGTGCCAAGTACTTTTTAAAACATGTAAATACCTCATTCTTATGCTTCATGAAATTAAGCATTTTCCATCTACTGTAATCATCAATAAATGAAACATAGCACCTTGAACCTGAGATTGATGGATCTTTTCTAGGACCCCACACATCAATGTGTACAAGCTCCAAGTAGTCTTCATGAATGTATCCTTTCCTATTGAATGGTTGCCTATGAGCTTTGCCAAATTGGCATGCTCCACATTTGAGTTGGTGCATGACAACCATCAATAGATGTTTTGGATGAAGGATTAAAGTCAAAGATTGAAGAAAATATTAGCCTATGAAGCTTGAAGATAGTGCACATTTACGAAATGAAGACTTGTATACAGTTCACTTATACTTTTGTTATGGACATGAGCTTGTATATATGCCTTTATATACAAGTAGAAAGTCAGGGCAAGTATGAAAGAGCATGAGATGAGAAGAATTATAAGTTGTAAGATTCATTAGACACTTCAAAATTGTAGAAGATCTCTCTCATCATTCAAATGTAAAACTTTTACAGAGAAGAAGAAAAATTGCACGTGATCTTTTGCTGAGCACTCCATTTGTGTTTAATCTTTTGTGAAATGCTTTTGTACAAGTCTAAGTTTGTAGCTGATTGACCTTTGTACAAGTTTTCAAATCCTAATTGTGATCAGGCTGAGAGAATTGAGAGTAGGAACATTTACATGTGTAAATATGAAGAAATGAAGTTTGCAACTAGTGCAAATTCGATGCTAATGTTTTGGTTAGTTCTCCTTCCATAGTGTAAATTTTTGAGCAAGTAAGCACTCATTCTTTAAGATCAAAGGTAAGCTACCTATGGCTAAAAGCATTTGAATAAACGGGTTAAAGTTTCAGAGAACTATGCATTAAAAGTTACAGGTATCAAAGTCGACTGTAGAAAAGTACAGTTTTAGACATAGGTGGATTGTTTGGATCATTTCTCAAGATATACAGAATCCTTTGAGATGTTTTAAGTTGGAGAAGGTGTGCAATCCTTAGACGACACTTTGTACAAACTTCTGTCAAAAATTTTACACATTTGATTAGTTAATTAATGAGTTAAGTGTAGCAGACTTTTCGGAGGAGTGACTCTCTTCACAGTTAGTGCAAATTTTGATAGTTTGGCATTGATCTTCCAAATTGATCAAGGTTTTGAGTTATTCTTGATATAGAAGTGTTCTAACATCAAGGATAGCTTGTTCTTTTGGAGATTAACACTCTCCATCAGTGGTATCAGAGCAGGAATCACCAAAATAGAAGAAAGGAGGACCCCGACTGCTGTAGTTATACAGAAATCAACATTTGAAGGTTCAAAAGGTAAAAGCTTAAAGGGAAATCTTGAGAAGGAGGCCTGAAGCTATCAAGAAGATCAAAAGGAACTTTGTTTGAAGTAAATTTACACTTATTCCTCATAAAGCTTGAAGAATTTAATATAGAGGTAAAGAAAGAATGGAAGATTCTCTTCAGATAGAGAAATTGGATAGAGAAAACTATCCAGATTGGTGAATGAAGATGGAATCTCATCTTATGAGAAAAGACTTGATAGGATACATTATAGGTGAAGAAGAAAAACCAGAATTCTGAGATCCTAGTGTTCCAACTAGGGATGAACTCTCAGATTTGAAGACATGGATGAAGAAGGATGCTCAAGCAAGGAGCATTATCTAGATGGGAGTCAATGACTACTTGTTACCTCATATTAGAGGGCTTGAAAGTGCAAGTGACATATGGAATACTTTGGAGGAGCATTTCCAAAATACTACAAAGTCAAGGAAGGCATCTTTATGGGCAGAGTTCACTACATTTAAAAAGAAAGCTTCTCAATCCATTTCTGATTATGTAACAAGGATGAAGGACATTGGAGATGCATTAGGAGGCGTTGATGAAGATATTGAGGAAGATAAATTGGTAAGGCACATCCTCATAGGTTTGAGAGGAGATGAGAAATGCAAGCCATTCATTTTGTCTACTGAATTGTCACTGGATCATTTCATTCTTGATTTAAATCAGTTGTTATGACATATGCTAACTTTTGAGCGGGATGTCAAAGGTGATGTTGATAAGAGTATAGGTCAAGCAATGTATTCAAAGGACAAGAAGAAGAATAGCAAAGGTAAGCAACAATTAAATGAAGAATAAGGTACAACTAGTCAAGCCAACTTCCTAAGAGGAAGAGGAGGTGGCAAAGGTAGAGGAAGAGGCAGAAGCAATAAAGATGGAGCCAATGTTTGCTAGATTTTTGGTAAGACAAATCATTTAGCTCATGATTGTTGGCATAATAATTAGAATAATGGAGGATATAGTCAAAACTTTAATTCGAGGAAGAGGTGGTAGAAACCAAAGAGGTAATTTCAGAGGTAGAGGTAGTAGAGGTTACATTGCAAGAAATACAGGTAGAGGTTTCCAAAGTCAATCCTACAACAATACCTACTATAATTATGCTTCAGATCAGAAAGAAGATTCAAACTTAATCATGAATGCAACTTGTGAAAGACAAAGTGAAGACCAAAGAGTCTTCTACATTGACTCAGGATGTAGAAATCACCTGAGTGGTAATATAGCATTGATGAATGATTTGGAGAATAAGGTAACTAATCATGTAGTTCAAACATGTGATAATAGCACAATGTGAAGTCAATTGGATCAGTGAATGCCAAGGATGGAAGTACTCTTCTGAGTAAGGTCTTGTATGTTCCTACAATTCCAAAGAATCTGATAAGTGTAGGGGAAATTGTTGAAAAAGGTTATGAAGTAAGGTTCACTAATGATGGAGTTTTTGTGGAAGACCCCACAATGGGTATAAACAAATTGTTTCAGGGAACAAAGAAGGAAGACTCTTCACATTGAAGATTCAAGGTAATGTTGGTCATGACTTGTTTACTTATGGAGGACAAAAGATCTCTGAGTTAGATCTTTGGCATAAAAGACTTGGACATTTCAATGAAAGAGGTATTAAGGATATGGTTAAAAATGGTTTAGTGCTTGGATTGCCTAATGTTGTAGGTCAACACATGATATACAGATGTGGGCATGTCAATAAGGTAAGGCTCATAAGCAATCATAGAATAAGCATGGATTTATGTATTTAGAGATGTTTGAATTGGTACACATAGATGTGTGGGGACCATCAAAGGATTTCAGTATAACTGGTTCAAGATATGATGTGATTTATGTTGATGATGCTACCAAGTGGATCACTATATATGTGATCAAAGATAAATCAGAGGTATTCAATACATTTAAACATTATCATGTGTATGCAGAAAGAATCACAGGTCAAACATTGAAAAGACTAAGGTCAGATGGAGGGGGAGAGTAATTCTCTAATGAGTTTAGTGATTACTTATGGAATGCAGGTATAAAAAAGGAAGTCACTTGCAGGTACTCTCCTCAACAAAATGGTGTAGCAGAAAGGAGAAATAGAACTCTTGTTGATTTTGCAAGATCAATGATGAAGGAGAAAAATTGTCCAAATTATTTGTGGGCTGAGGCTGTAAATATAGCTACATACTTGGTTAATAGGTTACCATGTAAAGCTTTGCAGGGTATGACACCATATGAAGCTTGGTGGGGTAAGAGACCTACCTTAGATCATTGCAAAATATTTGGATGTTTGGCTTATGCATACGTGCCATCTCAGTTGAGACATAAATTGGAACCTAAAGCTGAAAAGTATGTGTTCATTGGATATGATGATAAGCAGATGGGTTATAAAATTGTGGAGTCCATCCACAAAGAAATTCCTTGTATCAAAGGATGTTACATTTGATGATCAAAGTACTTGGTATTATGTACAATTAATAATCATGCAGGTGATGAAGAAGTTTTGAATAAGAAGAAAGGTAAATCAAAGGTTCAGATATTTGATGAAGAAGAGAACAATGAAGTACAAGTTGAAGTTGAAGAAGTGCCAAGGTTTGATCCAGAGTGTGATGAACCAGAAACTTCAAGAAGTGGGGAACTAAGAAGGTCATCAAGACATAAATGGCAACCTACAAGGTATAGCTATGACACTTCTTTTTTGACTACTAAAGATTATGCTTACATGGTGAAAGCAGATGACGACCCTTCTACATATGAAGAGGCAAAAGGTAAGGAAAATTGGGAGAAAGCTATGCAGAAAGGGTATGATGCATTAATGGAGAATGAGACATGGGATTTGGTTCCTAAACCAAATAGTCAGAAGGTCATTGGATGCAAATGGGTCTATAAGACAAAGAGGTATGCAGATAGAAGTGTGTATAGGTATAAAGCAGGACTTGTTGTGAAAGGGTATGCTCAGACATATGGTATAGATTATGATGATACCTATAGTCTTGTGGCAAAGATGACAACCATCAGGACACTCATAGCTATTGTTGCATGTAAAGGTTGAAGATTATGTCAATTAGATGTGAATGCTTTTCTTAATGGTTATATTTCAGATGATGTTTTCATGGAGCAACCACAAGGGTTCAGAGATAAAAGGTATTCAGAATATGTATGTAAGCTCAAGAGAGGTTTGTATGGTTTGAAGCAGGTCCCAAGGGCACAGAATTATAGACTTGTGAAGTTCTTGAAGGAACTTGGTTTCCAAGTATCTAAAGCTGATAGTAGCTTTCTTGTTAAAGCAAGTGATGATGGGTTCATTTACATGTGCATATATATTGATGGCATAATTCTTACAGGGACAGATGAGAAGGGAATACAAAGTCTCAAGAAGCAAATGGAGAAAGAGTTTAAGATAAGTGACTTGGGAGACTTGTCATATTTCTTGGGCATGGATGTCTCATATACTCAACATGGAGTATATGTAACTCAAGAAAGGTATTTGAAGAACTTGTTAATCAAGTTTAAAATGGAAGATTGGAGGTTAGCACCTACTCCAATGGAGGTGAATCAAGGAAGCACCTACTCCAATTGAGGAAATATGAAGGAGAAGAATTCAAGGACATGAACTATATCAAAGTTTGGTTGGTATTCTAATCTATGCTACATTAACTAGGCATGATTTGTCATATGCAGTTGGAGTGTTATCTCAATTCATGCATTGTCCTAGGAAAGAACATTGGGTTGCAGGACAAAGAGTGTTGAGATACATTAAGGGTACACTCAAGGAAGGTTTGTATTATGGTTTTACATCAGATATAAACATCAATATATATAGTGATACAGATTGGGCAGGCAATCCTAATGATAGGAGATCAACATATGGATACTTGTGTTATGTGGGAGATAAGTTAATCTCTTGGTGTTCTAAGAAGCAACAAACAGTTGCTTTATCATCTACAGAGGCAGAGTATAAAGGTATGGTTGAAACTGCAAAGGAAGTCATATGGTTGAAGACTCTCATGAAGAGTTTTGACATCATTCAGAGTACACCCACTATTCATGGAGATAATATGGGTTCATTGTATCTAGCTGTTAATCCTATTTTTCATGCCAGGACTAGACACATTGAGATTCAGTATCACTTCTTAAAAGGGAAGGTGATTGATAAGGAGATTGAAGTCATACATACTTCAACAAAAGATCATAATGCAGATATGCTAACCAAAAGCTTGGATGGACCAAAGCTATAGAGTTTTAAAGACATTGCAGGTATAAAGAAGATAGAGGAAACCTCAATTGATGATTGAGGGGGAGCAATTGGTGCATGAAAACCATCAATTGACGTTTTAGATAAAGGATTAAAGTCAAAGATTGAAGAAAAGATTAGCCTATGAAGCTTGAAGATAGTGCACATTTAGGAAATGAAGACTTGTATACATATGTACATTAAACTTGTAATTAGCTCAATTATACTTTTGTTATGGACATGAGCTTGTACATATATGCCTATATATACAAGTAGAAAGTCGGGGCAAGTATGAGAGAGCATGAGATGAGAAGAATTAGAAGTTTTAAGAGTCATTAGACACTTTAGAAGTGTAGAAGATCTCTCTCATCATTCAGATGTAAAAATTTTTCGGAGAAGAACAAAAATTGCACCCAATCTTTTGCTGAGTACTCCTTCTCTGTTTAATCTTTTGTGAAATGCTTTTGTATAAGTCTAAGTCTATAGCTGATTGACCTTTGTACAAGTTTTTGGATCCTAATTGTGATTAGGTTGAGAGAATTGAGAGTAGGAACATTTACATGTGTAGATGTGAAGAAGTGAAGTTGCAACAGGTGCAAATTTGATGCTAATGTTTTGGTCAGTTCTCCTTTCGCAGTGTTACGTTTTGGGCAAGCAAGCACTCATTCTTTAAGTTGGAAGCTAAGCTACCTATGGATAAAAGCATTTGAATAAATGGGTTGTAATTTGAGAGAACTATGCATTAAAAGTTATAGGTGTCAAAGTCGATTGTAGAAAAGAATAGTTTTAGACATAGGTGGATTGTTTGGATCATTTCTCAAGATTTACTAAATCTTTTCAGATTTTTCAACTTGAAGAAGGTGCGCAATCCTAAGGCAACACTTTGTATGTTTCATCAGAAACTTTACACATTTGATCAATGAATTAATGAGGTAAGTGCAATAGACATTTTTGAGTAGTGACTCTCTCCAGAGTTAGTGCAAATTTTAATAGTTTGGCATTGATCTTCCAAATTCATCAAGGTTTTGAGTTATTCTTGATATATAAGTGTTCTAACATCAAGGATAGCTTTTCTTTTGGAGATCAACACTCTCCATCATTTGTATATCATATGCTGCTTGGTCACATTGGGAATGTCAAGCACCCTTTGATCCTTGCATATTTGCTTCAGAGTCCTTTCTCCTATGTGTCCTAACCTTTTGTGCCATGTTTCTAACTCAAAATAAGGTTTGATCTCTATAATTGATTAATGTTATGCTCCTTGTGTCTTCAATTTCAAATGTGAATAATCTATCAGAATTCTCACCTTTAGCAACCCTTTTGAAGTAGGGTCTTCCACATATGCTCCATGTTGAGTAACTCTGACTTGTAAACCTTTCTCAACAATATGCCCAACACTAATTAGGTTTTTGGTTATAGTTGGCACATACAGAACTTTACTCAAAAGGTTCATGCTACCATTAGATGTTTTGAAATTTCCCATTGGCTTGACTGAGTGTTTAGTATCATCACCTCTCTGTACTTCATGCTTCCCTTTGGGTTCTTCAAGGTCACATAATAAAGCTACATTTCCAGCTGCATGATTGGAACAACCTGAATCAATGTAGAAAAGATGTTCATCATCTTTACCTTGATTGGATGTCATGTTCATGATGAGTAATGAATCTTCTTGGTCTTCAGTATAGTTATTGTAGTCTCTTCCTCCTCTGAAATCCCCTTGATAATTGTTGTTGTAGCTTTGATTGTAATTATGGTAGTACTTGCCTCCACCATTGTTGTACCTGCCTCCTGATTGTCCATAGCTACCTCTATGGAAGCCTCTTCCCCTTTGGTTCCTTGTATTCTTGAAGCATTCTTATGTGGTGTGGTTGTTAAGATCACAAATGTTGTAGGGTGAATTGTTATAAGATCTCCCCCTGCCTTGCTTTCCTCCTCTGCCCCTTCCTCTAACACTTTTTCCTCTTCTTGCATAATTAAATTGAGAGGTAGTAGCCTCTTCTTCATTCTTCTTGCTTTTACATTTATCCTTAGCGTTATTCTTATCTGTATAAAGGGTAGAAGATTGGTTACCTCTAGAGTTTTTACCATTCTTATTGAGCTTTGTCTCATGGGTGAAGAGTTGCCCCATCAAGGTATTGAGGTTAGGTATTTGCATATCCATGTGTGAGCCGTCGGAAAGGAACCCCTAATTTTGCATCTTAAATTTTGTAATATACCCTAAAAAGTTGCATGCATACTGAAAAGGCATAGCGCAAAAGTTGTAACTCTTTACAAATTAATGAAAGAAAAGTCGTGTGAAGCAAAAGGCATCGTGTCGCCAAATTGTTCGTCTAGGCGAGAGCCTGTAGTGGAGCGCAATCTACTGAAATTCCCTGTAATCTGAGTATTTTGTCGATTTTGTTGATTAAACTTAATAATTAATTAAGTCTTAATGAAGTATTAAAGATTGACAGATTAATGCAATAAGTGAAGAAGTTATACAGTTAATAGCGCAGTATTGAAGTGTTCTGTAAACATATTCAAAATGCGTAAAAGGTTGTGAAGTAGTATACTTGGAGTCTGTAGATTTGGGAAAATACAAACAGGGCCTCTGTTTTATAGACCCCTAACCATCTCAAGAACCCAGAATTGAATTAACTCTAAATAGTTTACAATCTTAACACTAAGTTAACAGTAGCGCCATCTATGGGAAATGGAGTAGCTAGTTGAAGAAGAAGGTTAAGGTTCGAAGAAGAATCCTTTAATATATGCCGGTAACACGCTCCGGTGAATCGTACCCCAAATACCGCAAAGATCAACATCCCTTTCTCCTGTGCGTCCTAACCTTTTGTGCCATGTTTCTAACTCAAAATAAGGTTTGATCTCTATAATTGAATAGTGCTATGTTCCTTGTGTCTTCAATTTCAAATGTGAATAATCTATCAGAATTCTCACCTTTAGCAACCCTTTTGAAGTAGGGTCTTCCACATATGCTCCATGCTGAGTAACTCTGACTTGTAAACCTTCTCAACAATCTGCCCAACACTAATTAGGTTTTTGGTTATAGTTGGCACATACAGAACTTTACTCAAAAGGTTCATGCTACCATTAGATGTTTTGAAATTTCCAATTTGCTTGACTGAGTGTTTAGTATCATCACCTATCTGTACTTCATGCTTCCCTTTGGTTTCTTCAAGGTCACATAATAAAGCTACATTTCCAGCTGCATGATTGGAACAACCTGAATCAATGTAGAAAAGATGTTCATCATCTTTACCTTGCTTGGATGACATGTTCATGATGAGTAATGAATCTTCTTGGTCTTCAGTATAGTTATTGTAGTCTCTTCCTCCTATGACATCCCCTTGATAATTGTTGTTGTAGCTTTGATTGTAGTTATGGTAGTACTTGCCTCCACCATTGTTGTACCTGCCTCCTGATGGTCCATACCTACCTCTATGGAAGCCTCTTCCCCTTTTTTCCTTGTATTCTTGAAGCATTCTTATGTGGTGTGGTTGTTAAGATCACAAATGTTGTAGGGTGAATTGTTGTAAGATCTCCCCCTGCCTTGCTTTCCTCCTCTGCCCCTTCCTCTAACACTTTTTCCTCTTCTTGCATAATTAACTTGAGAGGTAGTAGCCTCTTCTTCATTCTTCTTGCTTTTACATTTATCCTTAGCTTTATTCTTATGTGTATAAAGGGCAGAAGATTCATTACCTCTAGAGTTTTTACCATTCTTGTTGAGCTTTGTCTCATGGGTGAAGAGTTGCCCCATCAAGGTATTGAGGTTAGGTATTTGCATATCCATGTGTGAGCCGCCGGAAAGGAACCCCTAATTTTGCATCTTAAATTTTGTAATATACCCTGAAAAGTTGCATGCATACTGAAAAGGCGTAGTGCAAAAGTTGTAACTCTTTACAAATTAATGAAAGAAGAGTCGTGTGAAGCAGAAGGCATCGTGTCGCCAGATTGTTCGTCTAGGCGAGAGCCTATATTGGAGCACAGTCTGCCAAAATTCTGTGTAATCTTAGTATTTCGTCAATTCTATTGATTAAACTTAATAATTAATTAAGTCTTAATGAAGTATTAAAGATTGATAGATTAACACAATAAGTGAAGAAGTTATACAGTTAATAGCGGCATTGAAGTGTTTTGTAAACATATTCAAAGCAGTGAATGCGTAAAAGGCTGTGAAGTAGTATACTTTGAGTCTGTAGATTTGGGAAAATACAAACAGGGCCTCTGTTTTATAGACCCCTAACCATCTCAAGAACCCAGAATTGAATTAACTCTAAACAATTAACAAGCTTAACACTAAGTTAACACTGGCGTCGTCTATGGGAAATGGCGTAGCTAGTTGAAGAAGAAGGTTAAGGTTCGAAGAAGAATCCTTTAATATATGCCGGTAACACGCTCCGGTGAATCGTACCCCAAATACCGCAGAGATCAACATCCCTGAGCAGTTCTGAACTTATCAGAATTACCCCCTAGCGGTAGAAGTGCAGGACAATTAAGTTCAGTTGCAGAAGGTTCAGTTCAGCCAAACAGCCATGATTCCGGTGGCATTTCGGTAGCGCACGGTGAGAATCTTGTGCGTTTCGGTGAGAGGCCGGTCCGTTTTGAAGAAAGTAGGGTGATTTTTGGTTGTACAACGGCACAGTGCGGAGACAGTTCCACCTCATCCGGTCAGAATTCGTTCGCTTTCAGTGATAGGTTCGCGTTATCCGATGAGAACGCTTCCGGTGACAGAGCAGCCTGGTCCGATGAGAATTCAACGATTTTCGGTGAGAGTTCAGTATTACCTGGTGACAATTCGAAGCTTTTCGGTGAAACTATGGTGCTGTTCGATAGAAACTTACAGCGTTCACCATTTTTTGGTGCAAGCTTAGCCAATTTCGACACTAAAGTTGAGGAAGGGCTGTTAGATTTGGAGCTAAGCAATCGGTTCAACGACGTTTTAGGACTGAAAAGTGAGCAGGTTGACCATACAGTCCAGAATATCAAGAGATATCTCCCAAAAATTCAGGTAACAATAGCAAACAACAACAACAACAGCAACAGATTGTTCCACCGCGTCCGCTGCCAGCCGGAGTCACATACACAAAATTTGGAGGTTTTTCGAGAGATGATCTCGATGCGCATGTGCGGACATTTGAAATTAACTATGCATTTTTTAATTACCCAGCAGACCCTGCTTATAAAGCCATCGTGTTCTAGTCAACTTTGGTTAATGAAGCTGCTCCCTGGTTAATGGAATACGATTTGAACCATTTCCGACAATATGATGATGTGAAGGATGGCTTTCTGCAATGGTTTCGATTAAAGAAAAACCCAGCATAAATTTTTTATTACCTGCAGAATAATAGGCAGAAGCCACATCAAAATGTACAGGATTATGCCACGCTCTTTCAGACCCATTTAGGGCAGTTACCACCAGCGCATGCCAATTTACCAGATGACGTTATCACTCAATGGTTTATCAACGGATTAAAGCCCCATCCAATCAAAACAAATCATGATTATTCGGTGTGTGGGAGAAATGACCCTGGATGCAGTAATTGCAATGGCTTTACAGTTAGAAAATAAAGTGGGTGGATTCACTGAAGATCTAGAGTGGCTGAAAGCGTCCAAGCAATCCAGCAAGGATCCTTTGAAGCATATTTACTGTACCAAATGCAAAAATCCGGGGCACAGCAGCTCAGCATGCGCTCTGAATCAATTATATTGCACCATTTGTCACACAGCGGACCACACTATGGAGACTTGTCCGTATAATGCAAAGGTGCAGAGCAGAGCAGCTATTAATGCCATAATTCAAGAGCAAGGGCAACCGGCCAGTCATTATGTACCACCGCAGATGAGGAATACCCCATATCGAGGAGGACGGTCAAATAATTTTGGACAAACCCGGTGGAATGCAAGACCATCAGGTGAAGGTGCATCTCTTCCACCACCTAAATGTCATTTTTGCGGTGAAATAGGGCATATCCTTCGGTACTGTAAAGATGCGGCCGAGTACGATAAGAAGAAAAAGGAACGACAACATCTGATGGCAAACATGGTGTACATTTCGGCAGTCGACACTCAAAGGGCAACAGTGCAAACACGCTCAGGAAAGCAATTGCAGCCAACTGTAGAGATTTTTGAACCTGGAATTCGTGAATAGCAGAAGGTGTTTACTAAAGCAAGTAAGTGGGCAACCCAAGAACAAGCTATTTTCCCTGATCAAGTCCTGGTGATGCAGCAAAGTATACCGTAGATAGTATCAGAAGGCAGAAACCTGAATCAAAGCGTACCAGAGTCCCCACCGGATACTGCCCCGGAAACAACAAAATTTGATCCGGTTTGGGATGTTTTATCCAAGGCGCCTATTACACTGCCCTTGGGACAATTATTGGCTTTGGTCCCTAGAGTGCGTCAATAGTTCCAGCAGTAGGTCAGTTTAGGATTCTCGAGTGCTCCCGCAACAGCCACAATCCAACCGGAATTGGACCCAATGGTGGACCACACGGTACCACTAATTATGGTATGGTACAAAAACCATAAAATCACACAAGTCTTAGTAATGGCGGATCTAGTGTAAACATAGCATGGCTGATCAATCTCGAGTCCATCCGGTGGGCTTGGTGCGAGACATTCCGATTACTCTATAAGGTGTTGTCTTCAAAATGACCTTTGTTGTGCTGGACTTACCAGAATCTAGCCTGGACTACAATCTGCTCTTTGGATGTCCCTCGCTAAAACAAGCTAAGGTAGTGCAAGACTGGTCAGCACATGAATTAGTTCTTAAAGATAACCACCGGAAATATGTTGTTCCACTGGACGATATGAAACCTTGTGACTTACATGCACGACCATATCTAGCGAAGCTTGTACACATGTTGGATGGTCTCTCCGATGATGAAGAGGAAGCTTTTCTTACAACCAACAAGGATCTGATGGCATTTTGCACTGTAGATTTACAAACGATGGCTGATATCTGGAGTCTGACAGCCTGTACGGTGGTACCACTGAACGGTGATCACAAGTCAAGTACAGAGCAGACCTTGGATGATATGATGCTCCAACAATTACTTCAGTCAGGAGACGATTTGGAGATGCCCCGGTAGTTCTACATACCGGAGGATCAATTGGTTACGTGCAATTTAGGTGATCACACCAACCCAAGACCAGTAAAAATTAAGGCGGGACTACCCGAGACCTTCCAGGATAACTTGTTGCAGTTGCTACGAGAGTTCTATGATGTGTTTGCATGGGATTACCAGGATATGAAGGGGTTGGACCCGAGGATTTATCAACACACGGTAGTGTTGAAACCAGATGCGCGGCCTATCAAACAACCTAGTTACAGCATGAATCCTCACTATGCGACACAGGTCAAAGCAGAACTTGATCGATTGTTGAAGGTGGGGTTTATTGTCCCTATCGAGCATACGGAGTGGATTTCCCCTATTGTCATAGTTCCTAAGAAAAATAAGCAATTAAGGATATGTGTGGACTACCGAAAATTAAATGAAGCAACCGTACTCGATCCATTCCCTCTACCGTTTTTGGACACAATGCTAGATGATGTGGCAGAATGAGAGATGTATTCCTTTCTGGATGGATACAGTGGCTATAATCAAGTCCGAATGGCAGAGCAGGACATTCCAAAGACCGCATTTATTACAAATTGGAGTGTCTATGCATCTACACTGATGTGGTTTGGTCTGCGCAATGCTCCAAGCATGTTTTAGCATTGTATGCAGGAAGTTTTTTCCCCTTATCTCACCACATTTATAAGAGTGTATTTGGATGATTTCTCTTTATCCAATGATACTTCGGCGCATCTGTACCACTTACGGTGCTGCTTTGCAAAGTTTCAAGAGTACTGTTTGTGATTGGACCCGAATAAATCTGTATTCTTGGTATCCTATGGCAAGTTGCTCGGACACATTATTTCAAAACAGGGAATTCAAGTTGATCCAGATAAAGTGAAGGCCGTACTGGAGGCTCTTTCTCCTAAGACACCCAAAGAAGTGATGCGGTTTTTGGGCCAAATCCAGTGGCATGAGTGACATCTACATTGGCTTGCTCATTTGGCCACACCACTTAATCGATTGATAACCCGTAGCCCGCGTCAGTTCGAATGGACCGACGAGTGTCAACTTTCTTTTGACCGGTTGAAATCATTGTTAACTCAGGCTCCCATTTTACAAGCACCAAATTGGGAATTGCCATTTCATGTCTTTGTGGATGCATCCGACATTGCCATTGGTAGGATGCTGATGCAACAGACGGATAAATGGTTTCATCCAATATATTATGTGAGCCGTAGATTGGCCTCGGCAGAGCACAACTATTCCGTTACTGAACGAGAATGCCTTGGCTTAGTGTATTCGGTGAAGAAATTTTGACATTATCTGTTGGGATGACGCTTCACCTTCCACGTAGATCATGCAGCGTTGGTGTACCTTGTGCACCAACAGCATCTAGGAGGACGGTTAGCATGTTGGGTATTGTTGCTTCAAGATTTTGATTACTCCGTCGTACATCGACCAGGGTCAGCACACGCGCTTGCTGACTTTCTTTCTCGGTTGGATTCCGGTGAACTTTCGGATGGGGTTGATGATACAACACCAGCTATCTATGCAGCAGAGACAATACACGATGATCAACATGAATTGTCGACCCTCTTATTACTATGACACCTTGCTTCTGTTCTTGAATAGTGGATATCTGTCTGGTACGATCTCTTCAGCTGCTCGACGAAGACTAACCACGTATAGTCAGTGATTTCGGATAATTGTAGGGCAGTTATATTACATGGATCACTCACGAGTACTACTCAGATGTGTTCCCCCACACGAAGTTGCTTCAGCCATTACCATGGCCCATGCTGCCCCAACCAGAGGACATTTTGCGGTTGACCTGACCCACCGGAAGATTCTGCAGAGTGGATTATGGTGGCCCACTATGTATCGTGATGTGACCTAGTATGTCCAACAGTGCGATGAGTGTCAGCATTCGAGTCAACCTTTACAGAGACATTACTTTCCTATCCAACTAGTTTTGCCTCTTGAACCCTTTCAGAAATGGGACCTGGATTTTATTGGATCGATTACACCTCCGGCAACAGTCACCAATAACAGATACATTCTGACATGCACGGATTATGCTACTCGGTGGGCCGAAGCTTGGGCTCTTTGGTCAGCTACAGCTATTGCAGTCGCTAAATGTTTGATGAAGGATATTTTTCCACGCTATGGGTTACCCTTGGAGATAGTAACTAATCAAGGTACGGACTTTGCAAATACATTAATGCAAGTGCTTACTAAAACCTTCCAGATTGTGCATAAGTTTAGTTCTCCCTATTATCCACGAGCAAATGGACTCACAAAGAGCACCAACAAATCTCTATTGAACATCTTAAAGAAATTGGTATTAGATTGTCCAGAGAGATGGGACCAATTTCTACCTGCTGTATTATGGGCTTATCGTACCACATACAAAGCGGCGACCGGAACAACTCCTTTTAAGTTGGCATATGGATTGGAAACGATTGCTCTTATGGAACTGGTGGTTCCTAGTCTGCATGTGGCCCTCGAACGGAAGCTATTACTGAAAGAATATTTTCCCTTTCGATTAGGGGCTTTATGGTCTCTGGATGAACAGCGTCTTGAGAGTTTTCTGGTGCTGCAAGAAGTGCAGCTTAGACAAGCCAAAACCCATGATCGTTTCCTCAAAACCCCCGTGTTTATGACAAACCAATTAGTACTTTTTTATAATGCTAAATCTAATAGGTCCGCCGAAAAATTTAAAATGTGCTGGTTTGGTCCCTACCGTATTACCGAACAAGTAGGACCTGCAACTTTTTGGTTATCCACCCTAACTAGTACCCTTCTTCCTAAAGCGATTATGGGCTCGAAGCTTCATCCCTATTATCCACCGTCTACATCCTCATGATGTGTCATCGATATTTGCACTCCTTTCCTTTTGCCATTTTTCTCACTCGACTTTCTTTTCTTATCTCCATGTTTTGGTTGACCGACTGACCGTACTAGTTGCCTTTTCCTACCTAATCATGATTAGTGGCCGCCTTCTGTGTCTTTGATTATGTTAATGTGCGCATGTCACCATTATGTCGGTATATTTCCAATACTACATTATGATTAGGGTTCTTACTGCCTGATTTTTCCATTGTTTCTACTTTATCTTGTTCTTCCCGCTGTTAGTCGCTATTGTGTCTTTGTGTGTTTGCGACCCTTGTGTGCTTTGTGTTATCGTCTGTTTTTGAGTGCCCCATGGAAGCTCTTTCGAATATCGTGACCTTCCGTGCGGGTCTCACTCTGGATGTGAGTGAGTTCCTACATGCTTGAGGGTTCTTGGCCTTCGCTGAATTGCCTTGGCATTCAGTGGAGTTTCATCCCTTCTGTGCGCAGATTATATTTGCCACAGCCGCCATGCCTGCTACTGAGCAATGCTGGCCATTAACACGCTTAAATCCCCATGTCATCGTTACGCTCAGCACTGTCACTGAGGGGTTCTGTCTCCCTCGGGAGGGGTTGGTCGATGGACCGCTTCTCCCCATAGTGACAATGAAAGAACTTTTTCCTCGGCACTCGTCTAACGAGTTTGCCATTCTATGTCGCCCAGAACCGGAGCGAACAACCCTTCAATTCTTAGTCGCTGCCTTGAACCTGCAAAAACGCACGTATGGCATCTCCCATCCTTTCTACTCGATGATTGATATTGCATCACGAGAGGGGGTCAATTTCACGTCCTTTTTCTTTCAGCACATTCACCGCAAATGCTTAGCAGTTACCAAACAACTAGCCATGCATGAGATTCCTCGTACCCGATTGCCGCACCTTCTCACCCTTCTTCTTCTCGTGCTCTAAGCAGTGCAACCACCCCCCGGAAACACTTTGCTCTTACATGAGGAATCTACACAGATGTTGGAGGAGGATGATGACGAAGGCCTGCTACACTTCTTCCAGTGCAAATGCAGACATATTAGCCCATCGCAAAGCCAAGTGCAGGATTCAACCGGAGTTCAAGAGGTTGAAATCTTTCATGATACAGCCACGACATTACACGGCACATCGGCATCTTCTTCTCCTAGCAAGCAGCAGGAGCTAGATGTAATCATGGATGATGTCGTTGAAGTCCAACCGCAGGATGAACCAAAGCAATTGGATGATGAGCCTCTGAAGGAGACAGTGGAAGATAGCATTGTCAGTGAATGTCATCCTCCTTCTCCACTAGCTGCAGACGATTAAGCAGACACACCCAAACAACCGACCGGTAATGAAGAAGCGGTTACTGAAGTCGTTCTGTCAATGCCTCAAAATGAAACCGGAATTGTCTTAGTCCCGACCTCTCTTCTTCCCCTTCCTCCTCCAACCACCATTCTTGTTACTGCTGAAGTTCCTCCCTCTTCGCCTTCAACTTCCATTCGTGAGGCATCGTCTAATCTCCTATCCTCTCCCAACTACTCTCCACCATCATCACCTCATCTGCTTTCTGCCCCACTATCGCAGCCTCCTTCTTCTCTTCCTCCAGCGGTTATGTTCACCGAATTGGCATCCATGGGCCAATTACTCATTCAACTCTCCCAGCAATTGCCTCTTCAGATGAAAACGGCCCAACAATCTCTTCGACAGGAGCTGTAGAGCAAAGTCGACCTCCTGGAAGCTGACATTGCCCCCCTCGAGAAGGCATCGTGTCGCCAGACTGTTCATCTGGGCGAGAGCCTGCAGTGGAGAACAGTCTGCCGAAATTCCGTGTAATCTGAGTATTTCGTCAATTCTATTGATTAAACTTAATAATTAATTAAGTCTTAATGAAGTATTAAAGATTGACGCATTAACGTGATAAGTGAAGAATTTATACAGTTAATAGCACGGTATTGAAGTGTTATGTAAACATATTCAAAACAGTGAATGCGTAAAAGGCTATGAAGTAGTATACTTTGAGTCTGTAGATTTGGAAAAATACAAACAGGGCCTCTATTTTACAGACCTCTAACCATCCACCCAGAATTGAATTAACTCTAAATAGTTAACAATCTTAACACTAAGTTAACACATGTAGAGGTCCATTGTTGTGGTGAAGGACTCCCACTTATCTTCAACCTTAATTCTATCAATGACCTGCCTTACTATGTGTTCTTCTTCTATCTCCTCTCCAATGCTTGCAAGTTGGTCAGTCACATCTTTCATCTTGTTTACATAGTCAGCTACTCCTTGCTTTGGCTGTTTCTTTAAAATTGTAAACTACATCCATAACTGATTCTTCCTAGCTCTTGTATTTGATGAGAAATATGATGAGATCACTTCCCAAGTTTCTTGGGAGGTCTTGCAATTCATAACATATGGTAACAAGAAATCAAAGATTAAGTTTAGTAGATAAGACTTGGCAAGAGCATCCTTTGCACACCATGTGGTCAACCTTTCTTGCTCTTCCCTTGTAGGTTGATGCTTGCTCTTGAAGATTGGCATTTCTTCATCTCCTAAGATGTATCCATATAGACTTCTCCCTTGAAGGTAGGCTTGCATCCTTAGTGACCATGTTGAGTAATTGTTTCTATCCAATTTGTCAATGAAGGATGGAAAACCATCTCCCATCTTGCTTGTTGTTGCTCTGATACCACTGTTGGAGGAGATGGTGGGTAGTCACAAGAGATGAAGTGGTGTTGCTAGATCATGTTTCACACCTGCTAAAAATGATTGCTAGAGAGTGTAGTGGGCCTCTTTCGCTAGCTAATGATCATAAATAATCATATATGCTGCTTGGAAGATGATCTACTAATTAATAGATCAAAACAGATAGATAGGATTTGATTCAAGAACAAAATCTTGTTATTTTTATTATTACACTTGTGCAATGTTTTGAACAGTTCTCTAAACACAATAGCAATTAGCTTAATTCCTTTTGAGAAACTCTAAGTAACTTAGTAAGCTATCAACCATGAGTGATTTCATAAAAAATGATGGGCTACACATAGAGAAAGATGTTTAGCAAATCACAGCAGTATCCTGATATTTACGGGCTGCAATAGTCTCAAACATCTACCTAAAAGCTGAATCCTAAAGTATAGGATATATTCCCTCATCACTCAACAACCAAATGATTCATGATTTAGAGCTCTTTAACTCCACGTGGATATGTACCACTTTTACAAAGACAAATGTGAAGGATTTTTACAAGAGTTCAATCATATGAAGCCTTGCATAAGTTATATCAATGAATCAAGTATGAGCTAGTTAACCAAGTATGTGGGCTTGGTTTTAATTGCATCAATACTATTTATTGAATATCAAAGTTCAATTGATGCTGAAGTTTTAGTCATGTTTATGCTTTTCATCACTCCGTAGGATGAAATCAAAGTGCAAACTTCAAAAATTCTATGGTTTTTTTAAATTTGGAACATCTCAACTATCTTTTGAACTTTAAAAGTTCAATTAGTTTAAGTTCCAATTGATTTTATTTGATTATTATCATGTCTTAGGATAGAATCAAATAAAAGCATTCCAAATCATCCTACTAGGATGCATAAATTTTACATCCAAACTCGTCATGAGGATTCTCTAAGTTTTTCATAGACTTAGAGTCATCATGGAAATTTGCAAATAGCCCTTTTTTCTTGCCATTAAGATGAGCAGTGAGCCTAATTTTCCTAAGCAAGACCCCTAACATGTGATATCTCATTATCACTTTTCGAAAAAAAGTGAACCATCCACTTGAGTTGCATAGCAGCTAAGAGCTTTGCAACTAACTAGTTTATCATTTTCCCTAACTGTCTAACTCGAGTTAGAAAAACTAGGTAATAATTAGGAAAGTACATTTGTTGAACTACTTAGCAAAAAATCAGCAAAAACCTAGCAAAAAACCATGCTTGTCATATGCTAATGCATGTTCTTGCATGCACATGCATGTGAGTATATTCATGTGTTTGCAAGTTCTTTTTTCTTTTTCATGCACCAAACTTAATTCAAGCAGTCCATGAGCTTGTGTTGCACACATCCAAGCATCCATGCACAAACAATCTACTTGCTGTCTTTCAAAAAGATATAAATATACATGTGCACAAACTTGAGTGTATCTTATACCGTTTTCAAAAAATAAAGAAGTTTATGTGCATAAAAGAGTCTTTTGAAGGAGGAATGCACCAACATTCTTTCATTCCCATGCGGTGACATACTTCAATGATAATAAAATGCTTCATTTAGCTTTCAGTAATTTGCATCAAAATTATCAAAAATGAAGTTTATTACCGTACTTCAATGATAAAAAAATGCATCCTACATGAAAGCATAGAGCAAAAAGAAATATTGAAATTACCAATCATTAATTTGGAAAGTACTTAGCTCTAGATAGAGCTACGTCCTTCCATTGTGTGCAAGAAGAGCTATTTTGCATCTTTAGGTCTCCATTTGCATGCCTTTAACTCATCCTTCTCTATGGATGAGAGCATGTGTCATAAATGGGAAAAGTTAAGCTTTGAATTCACAGCTTCATGAATCCTCCTTGCTTGATTCTCAGGTTCACAGCTCGGCTTCGGTTGGAGATCATAGCAGGAAACGTAAGAGAATACAAGAGAGACCTTCTCAAAATCGAGTTTTAATAGCAAATATATTATATATAGAAATAGCTCGAGCTTGAATGGACGTTTGTTGTACTAGTTATGAAGTTAGCTCCTCGGACCTCAAGGCTTTGCATCATGAAAATGGCAGCCGAAATAGACCCTTTTTTTTCTCTGTACTTCTTGGTTTATACCACAGAAAAAACATAAGTGGCAGACACAAATGTGAACCTCGAAACGAGGTCGCTCTCATGGTATAGAACAGCATCTTTGCTTGATGACGTCTGTTTAATTCTGTTTGGCGGCCGCTCATGTTCTGAGCTGTGTTTGTTGGAACTTGGAACCCGAAGAAGAGAGAAGGAGCTCAGACACTTCCCGTGAACCAGAAATAAACATAATATAGACCGTGCACAAGTCGATGGATGGTTGCTCTCTTGGTTTAGATCAATAGTGAGTCTCATCAATGGTGGCGAGGATTCAATTCCGTCCTGCATCAGATTTCCAACACTCCATCATCCCGATTCCAGCCAAAAACTGTGCGAACCCAATGATCAAGTACACTGGCGTTTGCCAGAAAACGGAAATCAGAGGCAAACCCTGCTTAAAGCAGTGGAGACGATAAGTCTCCGAAGCACCACAGCTAAGTACCATAGCCATATCGTTGAAGAGATGAAAGGCCTTGTGGGCTTCCTGTAATATACGTTTTTGCGACCGAACGCAACCGGGGAAGAGACCCAAAGTGAGAGATGCGTCTAAGACGCTGTTTGTTGGATTCAAATCTGGAACTCGTGAAATCGGAAAGCTCTACTTCTGCTACAGAAGTGCTCTGTTGCGCCATAACAGAAAACTTGTTTTCTTTTGAAGCACTCCATTTGCTTCTCAATGCTATGCTCACGTATTTGCTCCAGTTCGAATCCTAGGCGCCATCGTGAAAGGACGCAGCCTGGAGCGTTTTATGAAGTGATAGCAGATGGTTCGGTCGCATAGACGAAGAGTAATCAATCGCTATAACAAGAAGATGATGTCTGCGTGCGAAACACAGAAATTTATATTGCAAAAGAGCATGATCGCCTAATCAAGATGATATCCATCTTGTTCAGCATGGGCCTCTCCACTCGATGGATTCGAAAATCTGTACTTTGAAAATCAAGAGTAGACGTCTGTTCTTTGAAAATCAAGAGTAGATGACCAGAAAGGTTTTGCGCAATAGAATAACCATCCGAGGCAGGTACATGGAACAGCTCTGAACTGGCGGGTCATGATATCAATTTCGGGCAAAAGCACCGAGAGATAGACCATGGTGCGGCACACTTCTTTTATTGCTAAAAGCAATTCATAGGAGGTGAATTGCTACTGAGAACGATTCTGCAGAGGTTAATACCCAGACAGGAATGAGAAAAGATGTGAGAAACGAATTCTCCAAGAGGAACATAAGACAATACATCTACAAAATCTTTCGTTAAAGCTTATGTAAGAAAGATGATGAAATCTCATCAAGGTCTCCATGGAAGCTTAACTTGGAGCTCTGATACCAATGCAAGAGAACGACTATTATGACCACCACCACATGCTAGAGAGATGACTCTCCTCCCAACCAAATGCCTCTATATATAGCTCTCTAAGGGGTCTGCCTACTTGGGCAGGTGGATACTAACCATCCATGTGTCGGCCATGTAACTGCATGTGCATCGTGTCCCAATTAACTTGAGTTAACTCAAGTGGATGCTTCTAGAGGGCTCTATATCTCTTTGGGCAAAATAAGTTAACTAAGTGGATGCTTCTAGACGGCTCTATATCTCTTTGGGTAAAATACTCTCCCCATGTACCCCGTGGGGATTGAATCCAAGACCTCCTCCTTCACATACTTGAGACTTAACCACTAAGCTAAGTGGAACACTTGTTCACAAGAGCACATGACCTCCTACTAAGTCTAGACTTGATATCTTTGGTCATACACACGGCTAACCAAACGGTGTCTGATTTTAGATATGTCTGAACCGGCCAAACCCTTAGATCGTAGACTTACTTTATTTCACTATGTATCTATCTATCTACTCCCAAATAGTGATTTTTATGATTAAAACCATTCTAAAAACTTCATTTTGTAAGATATAGCTCCATTTTTGCAAACCAAGAAATCCTCAAGCTTGAGGATATTAGGTAGAGGCTACACATCAAATTTCAAAATTTTTGGAGCTCATTTGAACCATCAAATATTTTTTAACTATGCCAAACACCACGTATGAATTCAACCAAAATTAGCTCAAAAACTATAAAAAGAGCTAGAGAACTCAGTTTTTTAGGTGACTTGGTGACATCTTCTATGAGAAAATAAGATAATGTAGCCTTTTTTATTAATACAAACTTCCATTATTCCACTATATCTGCCTTATAGCCTACTATAGCCAAATTAAGTTTTTGGATAGCCATCATATGGATACTTTTGAGGAAGCTATTCATACAAGATATTCTCAAAACACTCGATGCCATACACATGGATATAATCACATCTAGCTTGATATCTATGCAATGGGGCAAGAAATCTCATTCCTAGAAAAACCACCTTATGAATCTAGCCCATGAACATTAATGGAAAGATGTGGAATTCAGACTAAGAGGAAAGCAGGGGCAATCATTTCCATATCTGCCTACAATGAGGGCAGTTCTTCTATAATTTGATCGCATGCAAAGTGATTTTGGTAAAAAAGCACCTCTCTTTTGTAAAGTCCAAGGAGTCTAAAGTGGTGCGATGGAGATGCACCATGGTGGGTTCCCTTTAAAAGAGCTTCAAGATGCTCTCAGTCACATCCTCATTATAAATAGTCTTGCTAATCAATACCTTCTATGAGAATGGAAAATTATTTTCACACACATTTACCTATTCATGCAGGGTAACATTGGTGTCGTTCTTTTGAAAAAGAAAGGGAGAAGTGAGTAAAATGACATGTTAAAAAGCTCAAAGTGCTTCTTTGGTGTTAATGAAGTACTTCTTTCTCATATGAATTACCTATGCAAGTGTTAATGAAGTACTTCTTTCTCATATGAATTACCTATGCAAGGGTAATATTGGTTTCTTTCTTTTGCTATGAGAAGCAAGAAAGGCCATAAGAGAGAGGAAAGAATCAAAATTTATGACTATAATGGACTAGAAATTATGTGTAAGAATAAAAAATGTGTTCCATGACATGTGTATAGATCAGGGTGAGCTTCTCCATTCTATGTGAGTGAAAACGAGAAACATGATTTTTGGTTTAAGGAAGTTTATGAGTTTGATGATGTGGCACTTTAATTTTGGAGTGAATTTGAAAAAGGAACCAATTTGAGAATCTCTTTCAAAATGTGTATAAAAATTAATGTTAAAAAATGGACCCTTTCGAGTAAGCAATAATGAAAGATGTAACTTTTGAAGAAAAATCATTTTTTAATTCAAAAAGATGGATGGATTTGGTGACTGATCTACCATTTGCACAAAGAAATGAGCCGCATTGACATTTTTCCACCCTACTTGATTACAACTATTAAATGCAAAAATATTTAACCTTATCCACTATCAATAAGTTCATTGTGGATTAACTGGTTCTTGTATGAAACCATAATTAGGGGCACTTCATGATCTTCAAAAACAATTTTAGTAAGTGTTATGTTGTGCACCAATGTTAGAGTAAGCTTTTCTTCTATTTGTCATAATAATTATGGACTATATATTGGCAAAAAGGAAAATAATTATCCTAATGGGATTTTAATGGGTATCTGTAGGCTAATTTGGAGTGTCCTAGAAATAGTTTCTTGATTTAATCACGGATTTTTAGTGAAATCTTGGATAAAAGGGACTTCAATACACTTTGAGACAAAGTCCGAAGGGGCTTTGGTGCAGTCGAGGATAGGGTTCGGTGCGATGTTGGTGCAGTCTTGATTCAAGATCACTAAAGATTCTTCTTCATCTATGACCATCTTCACACTAAAGGCTTCTCATAACTCTAGTAGGGGAAGGACAAACTATGGTGGTTCTTCATATAGCCATTTTGTGGTCTTTAACCTAACTTCTTCTTGTTCTTTTACTAAGGACCGAAGTTGCTCTTCTATGGCTTGCATCATTCTCTTGGATCGAGTGTGTTCTTAATTCTAATAGTACTTGATTATATTTTACTCTCGCTGTCTCTCATTGTTGAAGTACGAAGTGTTCTCAACTTGCATATAAAGAGAAGAAGTTTGTGTGAAAAGTATATGCGCTCGTGTTGTCTTTGATCTACGTGTGTGTGTACTAGTATGTGTCCGTGTATGCTCTCTCTCTCTCTCTCTCTCTCTCTCTCTCTCTCTCTCTCTCTCGGGATTCTTAACTCCATTTTTGTTCAGTGATACATTTTCCCAACCCCTTGATGAAAGATGTGATAAACAATAACACGGATAAATACAAATGGAGCGATAGACAAAGACAAAAAGAGTACTGGAGAAAAGGGTTGTGGCGACAGAGCGATAGAGAAGAAAAGGGAGACACTGAAAGAGATGGAGGAGCATGAGAGGAGTGATAGGAAAGGAGAGAGCGCAATTCAGATGGAAATGAGACACTGAACGAGACCGAGAGAACAAAAAAAGTGAGTTAAAAGACAACAGAGATGAATGAGACATCCAAAGGCAGATAGAAGAGGGAGTGAAGATAAGCAGAGCTACAAGTTCAAGAGGGAGATAGAAAAAACGAGAGATTAGATTGAACAAGGAAAGATAGAAAGAAAAAAGGGAAGAGCTATAAGCAAATAGAAAAGGACATTGTGAGAGAAAGGAAAGGAGAAGCAAAGAGAGAGAGAGAGAGAGAAGAGGGTTGACGAAGTAGAGAGAAGAATTTTGTGAATTATAAAATGTGAAGATCAAAATAGAGTAAAGATATTCAAATCTACCATTGCCTTGGAGCATTTCAAATTGCGACCTCCTGATGAAAGGCTAATCTCACTCTGAATCCTCCAATGGAGACAGTGCTCCATACCTATAATCTAAAGGCACTATGGCATCGTGTAGTTTTCCCATCGAACCTTAATGATGGTAGTGCAAATGAGGGCTTGCCCCTTTCATGGGTTGGAGGGGCCTATCCCCTTGGTCCATAGGTCT
The DNA here is from genome assembly GCA_020310875.1 of Ceratopteris richardii. Lineage (NCBI taxonomy): Eukaryota > Viridiplantae > Streptophyta > Polypodiopsida > Polypodiales > Pteridaceae > Ceratopteris > Ceratopteris richardii. The sequence goes on from CM035433.1 coordinate 106,637,069, forward strand.
AAGATGGTAGAACTTGATCTAGTCCTGGATATATTATCATAAATTATATTTTACCAAGTATTTTACCTCTCTCATCTATGTGTTTCTATATTACTCTCTCCCATTGTAGAAGCTATATAACCATAGATCACTATAGAATAAGTTACTATATAACCATAGATCACTATATAACCATAGCTATAAGTGATTCGAGATGGTAAGTCATATTTCGATTGCTCAATTGAGATATGCACATAATGTGACTTCATCAAGGGTCCTAAAATTTGCAAGAAAGAAGTTGAAATTCCACCATAAATCACCTTCGAGGACCTCAAAAGCACCAAAACAAGGGAACCCATGGAAATCTAGAATCTGCATCTACATAAATTTTGTTGAGGCCTATCCTGCATTTCTAATGCCCCCTTTCTTTGGTGCTTTTGAGATCATGCAAGGTGAATTATGGTGGAATTTAAAAATTTTACAGCCCTTGATGAACTCACATTATGCACACAACTCAATTGAAAAATGAAAATATGTGTCTAAAATATTAAGTCGTTTGTTTTGTACACATACCATGTTGAAGCAAGTGCATACAATTGTGAAATTTATGATATAGATCAATGTGGACTTGAGAATGTGTAAGAATGGTTATGAAAAAATAGATTATCATTAAGAAAATTTCATGTTACAAAATGTATCTCTTCAACAAGGATGATTACATAGTCATAGATGGTCGCATCTAATTGCTTGGGTTGATCACCATATTCATATGAATTGGACACAAGTTAACATCTTTCAAAATAGAAGTAATAAATGCCTTTGTTTCTTCTTAGATGCCTTCAAGTGCTATTGATTTTATCCATACATCTTGTACATTAACTTTGAATATCAAAGGCTCTATAATTTTTCCTCATTGTTTTTTTTTTTCTTTTGTATTAGGAACAATTTTGGGTTGTGCTACATGTAGTCTATGATGTGGTCGATAATACTTATTCATTTTACATGTAGGCCTTCATTGACCTTTTGGCACAATTTCTAGCATAGATTGGCTTTTCTTTCTTTTTTCATATGTGGGTATTTTGCATTGACCTTATAGTAGTGACTTTCTTGCCTCTTATTGATATGATGGTGGAATTTGATTATGTTCCATGGTGGTTCTTTGAACATCACCTTATTGGATGAGTTGGAATGGATACTTCATGTTTCATGAGACATGTTCTATTTGGAGGTGTATTGAGTTGAAATGGTTCATCAACAATAAACATTTGATCTATTGTTCTCCTTTGTGCACGTACCTTCAATCTTTATTTGAGTGGTCACCCCTATGGGGGCTGATCTTCATCATGCTCTTAGGAAGGGTTGTATGGATGAAGCTCTACACTACTTTGTTATTATTAATTGACTTCACTTTTTCATATTGAACCATTCTGAGACTATGTATGACAACCTCTATTGCATGTATACCCACTTCAACTTCTCTTATGGGGTTGCATCCAAGGTGATCTTTGTGTACCCTGAACATGGAAAGGGTATACCACAAATTTGTAGTACAAAATTACCAAATGATTCTTTTTCGATAACTTCATTTCCAAGTTGAACCCTTATAAATGTTTCATGCAAGGAATTGATCATGATGAAAAGGTCTTGTTGATAGGTTCCATCTTTTAACTTGCAATGTTTTGTTGCAATTTTCATGGAAACATTTCGAGTTGTAAAACTCCTGCAGATGTTTGAAAAAACACCAAGTGAGTATTATCCCAATCAGTTATATTCCATAGAACCACTACTATGGCATTCTTCTTTGAAGTAATTAACCTTATATGTATAATGGGACTTTTCCATTACTTGTGTACTAGAAATCTTGACTGATACAAATTGATACATGAAAATGTTCCATATGAATATAGAACATGATATATTTCAATGAATAAAATGAGCATAAAATAAAGAAACAAACAGCATCTCAATGTATAGTATAATTTAGCTTTCACTATTCCAAGTAATTGATGAACAATAATTTGACATTAATCAAGCTTTAGTATGAATTTGATTCTATCATCACAACTTGCACCAAAAAACTACACATATATAAGATCAAAATAAAAATGTCTATGAGACATAAGTTAATAGAGGTGGCTTTTCTTGTGGAACCAGAACATTGATTCTTGAAGCCTTTATAGATACAAAAAATAATTTTTGTGTTTTGTGAAAACAAAACCATATGTATATGAGTTATTCACCTTCTCCTTGTTCATGGTTGCATGGTAAATATATATAGGCATATTTTCTTCTATGTGTAATTATTTTAGAGCAATATTAGGCACATCCTCATTATAAATCATCTTCCTAATCAATACCTTCTATGAGCATGGAAAATTGTTTACACACACATTTACCTATTCATGTAGGGTAATATTGGTGTCGTTCTTTTGAAAAATAAAAGGAGAAGTGAGTAAAACAACGTGTTAAAAAACTCAAAGTGCTTCTTTGGTGTTGATGAAGCATTTTTTTCTCAGACCTATGCAAGGGTAATAATGGTTTCATTCTTTTGTTATGAGAAGCAAGCAAGGTATATACCTAGTTGGAAGAATTTGATGTCTATGTGCTCCCACTCAACATGAAAGAGCTTCCTATGATGATATTTTTTCACTCTTAAAAAAAAGGTAAAGGCATTATGGAATTTAAAATGAGTATTAGATCATGATCACAAATGATATAATGAATAGCCAACCTAGATATGGATATTCTCATCTCGAACCACACAGCATGCATCGTGATCAATTCCATCATTGTTACATCTTATCCTTGGTCAAAATTGTTTGGATACCCCATGGTTTGTAGAAGTTAGACGGTGTTTCTTGACATGTGTATAGATCAGGGTGAGTTCTCCATTCTATGTGAGTGAAAATGAGAAAATTTTGAGAAACACAATTTTTGGTTTAAGGAAAGTTATGAGTTTGATGATGTGGCACTTTGGAGTGACTTTGAAAAAGGAACTATTTTGAGTGAATCTCTGAATTAGTATGTATAAAAATTAATTTTTTGACATCTATGTTAAAAATGGACCCTTTGGAGTAACCAACAACTAAATATGTGATTTGTTAGAAAAATCGTTTTTCAATTCAAAAAGATGGATGGATTTGATTATGTGTAAAGTAGCATCTTTCTCTTATTCTTTTGCAGAAGAGAGAGAAGACCCTACTTGAGCCTCTAAAGAAGCTTATTCCAACCTATCAAAACATTCCCTATTAAAGTTTCATTAAGAATCCTTATAGGATCCATCCAAGGTTAAATTTTTGTCCTAATGTGGTATAACCCTCATTATCCCTAAGGGTTTTACCGGTGACTAATCTGCCATTTGCACAAAGAAAAGAGCTGGCTTGACATTTTCCATCCTACTTGATTTACAATTATTAAGTGTCAAAATATTTAACCTTATCCAATATCAATAAGTTCATTGTGGATTAATTGGATATTGTATGAGACCATAATTAGGGGCACTTCATGATCTTCAAAACCAATTTTAGTCAGTGTTACGTTGTGCACCAGTGTTAGAGTAAGATTTTCTTCTATTTGTCGTAATAATTATGGGCTAAATATTGGCAACAAGGACAATAATTACCCTAATGGGATTTTAATATGTACATGTAGGCTAGTTTGGAGTGTCTTGGAAATAGCTTCCTGATTTGTTCAGGGATCAAGATAGATTCCAATGGGATTTCAACACACTTTGAGACAAAATCGAAGGGGCTTTGGCGCAGTCAAAGATGAGGTCTGGTGGAATGTTTTTTTTTTATTTTTTTAAATAAAGGAAGTTCGGCCTTAACCTACTCTCCAGAACTTGAATTAAATAAAAGAAAAGTACAAAAGAAGGGGACTAGTGCCCACGGGATCCCCCGAATCCCATAGAGCAGGGGTAGCTTTTACAGCGTTTAGATGGCATTGACAAAAAAGGTCAATCACCCTCTCATCCCCCTCGTGTGGGGCCCACTTGGGTTTAAGCTTGTTGTTGATCAAAAGGAGCACTTGATGATGCTTGAAGGGGGGGATTCTTATAGTTAGCGATTCTTCTGACGAGAAGGAACAATGATTTCTCAATTGAACACTCTTTGGGGGATTCCCCAAAGTTGAAAGCACATCTTTCTCGCCAGATCTTCCATAGGGCCTCCCCTCTGATGGCATTCTAGAGAGTCGTTGAGCAGCCAATTGCTTCTCCCAACAGGGCTTGTTTCCAACTAATATGTTTCTGAAGTCTCATTTTTTTTCGACAATCTACCAGAGCCTCTTGGAGTAGGGACAAGTAAAGACGATGTGAGAAACATATTTTGATGGACCAGTAGCAGCGTTTGCACCAGGGAAGCATCCCACAGATTTTGCTAGCCTTAAGGTTGGTCCAGATTCCACGATGAAGAATTTGCCATAAGAGGACTAAATTTTTTATTTCTATGATGGGTTGCCTGATAGCCATTAACTTCATATCCCACCGTAGCCGCGTCCACGACACGCACCACGTCATGTTGAGGTTCACTTGATAATCAATGGTTTCTTTGATGTTCGGGATTTTTGTTAGGCAATTACCATCATGCCATCTGAGACTAAGCGGGCCCAGCATGTCATGGTGGAACGTCGGTGCAGTCTTGATTCAAGATCACTAAAGATTCTTCTTCATCTATGACCATCTTTGCACCAAAGGGTTCTCATAACTCTAGAAGGGGAAGTACAAACTATGGTGGTTCTTCATATAACCATTTTGGTGACCTTTAGCCTACCTTTCTCTTGTCCTTGTACTGAGGGCCAAAGTCGCTCTTCTATGTCTTTCACCATTCTCTTGGATCGAGTGTGTTCTTAATTCTAATTAGCATTCATAATAGTATTTGATTATATTTTACTCTCTCTCTCTCTCTCTCTCTCTCTCTCTCTCTCTCTCTCTCTCTCTCTCTCTCTCTCTCTCTCTCTCTCGTTGTTGAAGTACGAAGTGTTTTCAACTTGCATATGAAGAGAAGAAGTTTGTGTGCAATGTATATATGTCATACATTGATTAAGGATACTATAACTTGCATATGTCTAAGTTTTATATGATACTACACATATGAGCATAACCTATTTAGGAACAATGTCCAAGGATGTGCAATCAATGCACTAGACTAAATAGAGGGAAGATACTTACAATCAATGCACTAGACTAAATAGAGGGAAGATACTTACATAGTAGTCTATACATAGTTCATCGTAATGAAAAAATAATGCATTTCTAGTAATGTGGGATAATATTGCATTGCTGAAAGAATAATTGTTAATGATGCAAAATTAATAAGTGTGAATTCAAAGAGTTCAATGAGATAATCCCAAAACAATCGTCTATGAGGGAGGTTTAAGAACCACAGGATGAAGCCACTAGTTTGAGCAAGACGCAGTGGATAGGAATTGTTATATTCATGAAAGATTGCATTTAGTTCATACCTCATCCTGACTTTCATGCCATGTAAAGGTCTTTCCTCTTTCTTCCCACACTCCACAAGAATCATCCTTTGTTTCTTCTACTTCTCCATATCTTTGCTGTTAAACTATAACCACACATTTTCCGTTCAGGAACCCAACATTGTCTGTGGATTATGTTGATGTCGACAAAGATCTCATGGAAGATCTTTACTCTACACACACATGCAGACATGTATACACACACACAACATATTAAGAAAACAAGACATGATTTGTCTTTAAGAGAACATGGGAGCAAGAATGGGCATTGAAATGTCGCTCTGTAATCGCAAATGTCAACAAGAAGGCTGAAATAGACACTGAAAGTAAGCTTCCAAGTCCTCCATGAAAAGTCTAGCTCAAGCCCATTTCCTCCACATGTGCACACAGAAAACACGTTTTGCTAAAAGATGCACTCGTGTTGTCTTTGATCTACGTGTGTGTGTGTGTGCGTGTAATAAAAGCTTTAAAAGTTCTCTCTCTCTCTCTCTCTCTCTCTCTCTCTCTCTCTCTCTCTCTCTCTCTATATATATATATATATATATATATATATATATATACAGGGATTCTTAACTCCATTTTTGTTCAATGGTATATTTTCCCAACCTGTTGGTGAAAGATGTGATATACAATAACACAGATAAATACAAATGGAGCGATACAGAAACACAAAAAGAGTACTGGAGAAAAGGGTTGTAGTGACAAAGCGAAAAGAGTACTGGAGAAAAGGGTTGTAGAGACACTGAAAGAGATGTAGGAGAATGAGAAAGGAGAGCTGGCAATCCAGAGGGAAATGAGAAACTGAAAGAAACGGAGAGAACGAAAAAGCTGAGTGAAAAGACATGAGAGATAAATGAGACATCCAAAGACAGATAGAAGAGGGAATGAAGATAAACAAAGCTACAAGTTCAAGAGGGAGATAGACAAAACGAGAGATTAGATTGAACAAGGAAAGATAGAACGAAAAAAGGGAAGAAATATAAGTAAATAGAAAAGGACGTTGTGACAGAAAGGGAAGGAGAAGCAAAGAAAGAGAGTGAGAGAGAGAGAGAGAAGAATTTTGTGAATAATAAAATGTGAAGACCAAAATATAGTACAGATATGTAGAGAGAGAGTGTCTGTGTTTGAAATTAAGAAACGCAGGATTCCGTTGATCATAGAAAAGGGACAAATACTCTTGATGAGTACTGAACACCAATGGTTGCAAATAGCACAGAATAATTATAATAACTCCTTTAAGTATTCAAAGAAAGACCTACACACAACACCATATGGCACAAGTTACACATGTTCTGAGAGAAGATGGGCTTGAAATTTTCCATTCATTAAGATAAGTTCTCAACAAGAAGTCTGAAACAAACATTGAAAACCAATCTTAAAGTCTCTCATCAGAGAACTACACTTATCAATCAATAATCCAAGCTCCCCCATCTCCCTCAACAAACACACACACACACATGCATATTATGAGTTGGACATGGCGTAATCATGGGCTTCTAATCACCATTGCCTTCAGACCTCCTGACGAAACGCTCATCTCACTCTGAACCCCCCAATAGAGACAATGCTCCATACCTATAATCCTCCCCCCATGTAAAGTATATATGAGAAGTTTGCCTAGCATCCTACCATCATGTAACTATACACAATCACATGTAGTGTCAAACCTAAATTCATGACTCATCTTGGTTGAAGACAATAAGAAACCATGTCACCGCATAACAAGTCCTCCAATGGTTTTCATAGCTTTGCATCTATGCAATCTTTTGGAAGTCTGAAGTTTTGCATTTTGTAGTAGCCTAGAGGTTTCTCTTGCAACATTCTAGATTACTAATTCTAAGAAATGGCCCATAGGAGGGGCATTGTTTACACCACATGGGGCAATAGCCAACTTGTGGGACTTCGCATTAGTCCATGTCCATACATGGAGGATTTACCACATGAGTACTTTCTCCTTTGCTTAAATCAAGAGATCCCATAGGCTTTGGAACTCGAGATTCTAGTTGATCCATAACCATTGAGATCTCCATTCTTTGTTGAGAATGGAGTTGATACCTTTATATTGATTCTCATTGCACATTTGATATTATCTACATCTATCCACAATAATCAACTTTAGTGAGGCTTGCATCTAATATGAAGGAGTCTCTCATCTGAGTTCAAGCATCTGTGTGATTTTTAAGATATGGGTTGATTTTCACAACAATTCCGTAGGATATACCCAATGTCATATTATTAGACTACGTGTTCATGTGGTTTTCTTATACATTTCAGTACTATTTTTTACATCTTCCTTGATGTGTCCATCACTAAAACATGGATATATGCCTTAGGAAAGGCCTCTAAAAGGAAAATATTCATGCAATCTCTTTTTTTTCAAAAGGAAGTTCAGTAATTGCCTATTCTCCCAAGCTTTAATTAATAGAAAAAATAGCTATACAAGAGAATGGGCTAGTACCCATGGGACCTCCCGAATCCCACAAAGTTTACAAAGAAGTTTGATAATCCTCTGGTCTCCCTCATGTGGATCCCACTTGCTTTTAATCTTCTTGTTCCCAAGGAAAAACACTTTATGATGTCTAAAAGGCAAGGGCTTCTTACAATTGAGAATTCTTTTGCCTAAAGGAAAATAGATTTTTTGATCGACCATTCTTTAGAAGGGTTTCCAAAGTTAGAAGCACATCTCTCTTTCCAGATCTTCCAGAGGGTTTCACCTCTTATAGCATTCGACAATGTTGAATAATATCTGATCACTTCACCCAACAATGCTTGCTTCGAATTTGTTTGTCAATGTAGCAGCATGATTCTCCCAAGGGTCCACCAAACGGAAATTGACTTGGGGCATGAAAAGAAGAGGTGTCCCAAATCCTCATTGCCATGTAGGCATCGTTTGCACCAAGGGGGAAACCCGCAAATTTTGTTAGCTTTTACATTGGTCTGAATTCCCTAGTGGAGGATTTTCCACATAAGCACAGATTTTTTTTTATCTTGATAAGGAGGTGCAAAAGGGATTGGAAGTTAAAGTCGCACCTTAGGCCCAACCAATCCAGACACCATTTCCTATTAAGCATGACATAAAGGTCCAAATTCTTATTGAATCTCGAAATTTTATCAAGGCTATTGCCATTGTGCCATCTAAGACCCTCATGGTGAGGAGAGTCGTAACCAATTAGGAGGTGAGTCCTCAAGCACTCCCAAACATTGAATCTGCTCTATAGTAGGCACCATTCTTCATAGTACACTCTTAAAGTTGGATCAATGTCCTCAAATCTAATCGATTGTTCAGTTTCTTGGTTCTAAATGTGCATCCACAAACAAAAACGTTTGTTTGAAAGTCTCCTGGCTTTCTGGAGGTTCCAAGATTCCATGCCTCTGATGCCCTTGATGGGGAACCAGACCGAATCAGTTTTTATAATCCCAGCTGCCCATTTCCAAGACTAAACAACGCATGCTATCTTTGCAATAAGGCATATCATACTTTCATTACAATGCCCTCCTTCTATACTTCCTTGAATATGAGATTCAATTATATTGATAACACATGACCAAGTTGATGACGTGGCTTAATGTAGTGTTAGAAAAACACAAAACAAAAATATATCTCTCGCACCACCGCTACAGTGTGGGCGGCACGTTATCCACGATTAACGCTTTCTTCGTCGTGTCTGTGTCGCTGTGTGACTGTGCAGATGGAGTCACCATAGCCGTGCACTCATCAAGTTGGTATCAGAGCAGTTTCAAAACGATAAAACGAATTCAACAGTTTTTGGATTACCTTCACGATTCGCCTTCGATCATGAAGAAGATCATTCCAACACCTTCCTGTGTCTCCCTCTTGAATCCTCCCTTCACCGAGATAAGAGCCAATAGAATTTAAGCATCAAAGCCTGCAGGCAGAGTACTCACCCATCTTAGTCTTCAGCATTGCTATGATGTCATAGTATGGAAATGGAGAAAACAGGTGAAGGACATACAACAGCATAAGAAAAACCGAGGAACAATCTCTGCAAAAGATTTTGGTTTATCTCCGGTTGTTGCAACTAACCTGTTCTATTTAAAGAACTACTTTGAGAGAATCCACGACCTGAGAAATGAAGCTCCAAGCAAGGATTGTCACATTACGTTTGACGAGTTTCATAACTTTGCATTAAGAAAAGTTGCAACCCTCGGCAGAAAGGAAAAGGAGCACCTATGATAATGTTGGCAAGGGTGAAAGAGACTGAGGTACACATTTGATTTCAGTTTTTTTTTTTAGTGCATGTGGCAGGCGACGTCATGTATTATCTTGCGGGTCCTTGAATGGACATCACTCACACGCTATGAGACGAATGTATGATATTGTGGATCGTTAATTGGACAACTCACGCGCCTTGTGAGGTTTTATATTACCCTGCTAAAAACCTTGAATTTAAACAAATACTGACGGACGTGGTAAAGTTTTTAACTAGGGTATTCTCATGCTTGGAGATACTCTGGTGATATAGGTGTAAGGCCAAAGAGAAGACAGTCCAAAGACATCACGTACCGATCACGAGATGAATGTATATTTTTGAGGCCTCCCATTCAGAGTATATTTGCTTACATTACGTGTTGTTATTGATGCTTTTACCCAGAGTTTAGATTTTTAGAGTGGATTCATTATAGTTGACTAGGCTCATATACACTTTGGACAAAGGAGACTGTTGAAATTTTTTTGGAGAGGTAAAATTTGAGCATGTAAGTGCATAGAGACGTAGAGAGTGCTTAGTACAAGAGGAAAACCATTGAGATTAGTTGTGAACATTCAATTTTTCATGCATATATCTAGAAAAACAGTCGAAATGCTACCGAGTTTTTTCTAGGCCTCGCCATAAGATTGCCATTGCATAGAGAAGTGCTTAAATTGCTAGAATGGGTGATAACATTGCACAAATAGTTGGTGATAAGTTGAATAAAGCTAATTACCATATATGGTCATATAGGATGGAAAATTTCTTGATGGGAAAAGATCTTTTGGGATTAGTGAATGGAGAGGATGAGTGTCCTGAGTTGCCAGAGAACTCGAATGCAGAACAACAAAAGGAATATAAAACATGGATAGAAAATTCTAAAAAGGTTCTCCATTGGATTTGGATATGTATATCAGAGAGCTTGATTCCACATATTATGAAGGTTAGCACACCGAAGGAATCTTGGGACATAATTCATAAGATATATGGTACATCGATGGAAGCTAGGAAAATTCACTTAAAGCAAAAGTTGCATAGTGCATGGCATGGAAATAGATCCATAACGGATTATGTGGCTGAAATTAGGAAGATCACTGATGATTTAGCTTCCATAAATTGCACGGTCAATGATGATGATATGGTTTCAGTCATGTTGAATGGTCTAGGACCGCAGTACAAGAGCTTAGATACTTCTATCTCAGTGAGAGGCACTATGCTAGATTTTGACGAGCTAGTAGCTCTTTGCATGACAAAAGAAGTAAAACTTGATTTGAATGCATCGAGAAGTGGTAATTTGAGAGATCATGCATTCTTTCATAATAGAGGAAGAGGTTCTAGTCGTGCACGATCATCTTCTAGAAATGCAAATACAATGGATATGCCAAGAGATAGAGGAAGATCATACTCGAGAGATAGAGGAAGATCACAGGTACCTAGGAATTGTTACCATTCTGGCAAGTATGGCCAGTTTGAGAAAGATTGTTTTTATAAGCAGAATAGTCAAAGAGGAAGAGGTAGAAGCCATTATGCAGCACACGGAAATTTCTCTATTGAAAGTTCATCTAGAGACTATGGCAGAGATAATATGTTTGCGATGGAGCATGTGTTGAATAGTATGTCAAAACTTGGAAACGATATGAACTAGTACATAGAATTTGGTTGCATAAATCACATGACGAGCATTGGAAATTGTTTTGAGTCAAAACAGGCTTTGAAGACTAAAGAGTATGTGGCAAGTAGTGATGATACCTTACACATGATTAACGATGTTGGAATGTACCGCTTGTACAAAGAAATGTCATTCGAAACACATTAAGTGATGTCTTACATGTGCCTAGCATTACAAAGAACCTAGTTTCTGTTGTTCAGCCAGCGGATCAATACATGGAAGTTATTTTCAATAAACATGGCTGTTTTATACATGATTTCAAGTATGGCAAAAGAGGAAAATTACTTGGTCATGGAAAGAAGATGGGTAGATTATTCACGTTTGACATGGGTACACCTCTTTATGAGAATATGTATGCCAAGTATAGTGAATATTCAGATGTAGCTGAATTATGGCATAAACAAATTGGTCATAATTCGATTGAGAAAATTGAAGTCCATGGAAAAGCAAATGTTAGTGTGTGGACTACCAAGATTTGGTCATTTAAACTTTGAAAGAATTTGTGAAGCATGCGCATTTGAAAAACATCAATGTATGAAGTTTCCAAGAAGAGAAATGCATAGGAGGAGACCTCTAGAGCTAATCCATAGTGATGTGGTTGGACCTGCTAGAACAAAATCAGTTGGTGGCTCACTATATTTTTTGATATTTGTTGATGATTATAGCCGATATACATGGATTTATTTCCTGAAGCATAAGAGTGAAGTTTTTGAGTGTTTTATGAGATTCAAAAACATGGTTAAAAAAGTGTTGGGAATGTATATAAAATGCCTATGATCAGATTCAGGGGGAGAATATATCTCAAGAGAATTTGATCAATACCTTAGTGATCATGGAATTAGAAGGTAATTTTCCTGTAGATACACACCACAGCAAAATGGTGTTGCAGAATGCAAAAATCGTGTGATTGAGGAAGTTGCTAGAGCCATGTTGAATGAAAAGAACATGCCAGGTATGTTTTGGGCAGAAGCTTTTCATATGGCTGTGCATGTTATTAATAGAGCTCCAAGAGGCTTGGTTCATGATCTCACTCCTTATGAGAGGCTATGGAAGCATAAGCCCAATGTTAGCTATTTACGAGTTTTTAGAAGTATTTGTTATGCGCATGTGCCTAGTCAGTTGAGGCAAAATCTGAAAAGTGCATATTTGTTGGGTACTTAGAAGAGAAGAAAGGATATTGATGTTATAATCCTGTTACAAAAGAATGTATAGTGAGTAGAGATGTTATATTTGATGAAAAAGTGTCATGATACGCACCCAAAGACATGGTTGTGATAGAGAATGATATGGATGATTCTATGCATAATGTTCATGATGAGCCAGAAACAAGTCGTAGGAATTTTGACCATGAAGAGAGTCTAGACTATGGTTCATATCAGTTTTCTATACGAGAAACTTCATGGAGTGAAAATGCAAAGGACTATGCAAGAAGAAAGGAGAAAGGGAAAGATACATACATGTCTAATTCAGATCTTGATGATGAGATAGTTACGCCTAGCATGTTGAAAAATATGAAGGAGAAATATGTTCCTCCACATGCAAGGAAAGAGACACATTCAAGATCAGATGAAGAAACGCCTTTGAGACGATCTACGAGAGTAAAACATCTTGTCGATAGGTTGAATCTATACAATAAGTCTATGAAGCTTCATTATGCATACATGACTGAGAGAATCAAGCATGACAAACCAAAGAATTCTCATGATGCGTCACAAAGTGAAGATTGGTGCAAAGCAATGGATGATGAGATGAATGCATTGAAGAAGAATGATACATGGGAATTAGTGAAATTGACACCGAATAAGAAAGCTATTGGATGTAAATGGGTATATAAAGTGAAGTGCAAAAGTGATGGTTCATTGGAAAGATTTAAAGCTCGTTTAGTTGCAAAAGGATATGCACAAGTATATGGATTGGATTATGATAAAACGTTTAATCCAGTGGTTAAACTAACAATGGTGAGAAGCGTGATTGCATGGGCTGCTATGAACAATTGGAAATTGTATCAAATGGATGTTAAGAATGCATTCTTGAATGGAAAACTGCATGAGGAAGTCTATATGCAGCAACCAGAACGTTATGTGCATCCAAAATATCCTGAATATGAATACAAGTTAAGGAAAGCGCTTTATGGATTGAAACAAGCACCACGAGCATGGTGTGAATGATTCACTAAGAAGTTGTTGAATTTGAAATTTATGCAGTCAAAGGCTGATTATTCACTATTTGTATGGAATTGAGGAAGCGAAACGAATCTATTAGTGATTTATGTCGATGATTTGATCATTATTGGTAACGATGAGAAGAGGATTGCTGATTTGAAGAAGCAACTGTAATCTGAATTTTTTATGTCAGATTTGGAAGAGCTAAAATACTTTTTGGGAATTGAAGTAATTTCAATGAAAGAGGGAATTTGGATGATACAACGCAATTATGTGCTGGAAATGCTTGAAAGATTTGAATAAACATAGTGTGGTAAATGTTATACATTGTTGTCTTTATCTGTGTCTGTATCTGTGTGTTTGTGTAATGTAATCTTCTAAAATTCTCTCTCTCTCTCTCTCTCTCTCTCTCTCTCTCTCTCTCTCTCTCTCTCTCTCTCTCTCTCTCTCTCTCTCTCTCTCTCTCTCTCTCTCTCTCTCTCTCTCTCTCTCTCTCTCTCTCTTTGTGTGTGTGCTCAATAGGGAGCCTTGGATCCCTTCACTTTCCCCTTTTTTTTCTTTTTTTTTTGGGGGGGAGGAGTGTAACTCAGTCCACAACTTTGTGGATAAGCCCTACATACAGGCAGTTACTAGAGCCCAAGCACAAAAGCAAACACAACCAAAAAACCCAGGAAAAATAGTTGAAGCCAATGAGGTAGGAGAATCAACAGGAAAGAAAACTAGAACTCAGAAAGAGTCACGAGAGCGTCACAAGAGGAAATGGGGTAAAAAGATCAGTGAGTTAGAGGAAAGCCTAAGGGAAACTAGAACCAAAATCTTAGAAATGACATCACAAGAGGCTGAACCACGAATAATCACCTCTAAACCAGGATCATTACTAGTAGGCCCCACCCCAAAAAACCTTGATATGATATTCAAAGCCTATCAAGCGAGAATACAAGAAGGACCCCAAGTAGGAGAATCTAGCAAGAATTACCCTCGAGCTCACTTAGAAATGGAGAGAACCAAATTGTGCATGAAAACAGTAGAATTATCCCAGGCAATGTTTGAGGCATCAGAATACCTCAATTGGGAAATTATGGCCAGGCCTGAGCTACATTTTCAAGGAATCCTAGAGAAACTAGGGCAAGTCATATCTAACCCAGTGAAAGTCAGCTCTAGCACTCAAACTAGCCCAACGGAACCCTTAAAGACCACTCTATTGGAGCAGGCTAGGTCAAATTTAAAAAATCATCAAACCGGTTATATGGATTCACACGATATCTTGAAAGAGATTCAAGAAGAAAGATGGAGAGAGGAACAAGAATCTCCACCTCCCATACTCGAGATTGATGACTCAAGAGAACAGTTCCCTGCAGACATCCCATCTATCTATGGAGATCAAGTGGATGATTGGCCAAGTGAGCACTCTAGTTTTGAATCCAACTCTTTGCAAGAGTTACCTCACTTTATGGGCCCTTGGGAAGATTGTTTAGTTCAAGTGAAAGCCCCCACTATTCGCGTAACGGGAGAGAACTTAGTTCTTCCTAGGAATACAGAAGCTATTTAGAACACAAAAGTGCAATGCCATTTAACTTTGGATGAGCTGTTGAAAGATCAAACCTGAACTATGGAAACATGTAGCAAACCAGCTCTCAGAAATAGCCACAACCTCCTCTAGATCGAGTGCATGAGGATAGGTGCGTGAGATACCCCTAGATAAAGTGGGTGATGCGAGTGAAGGCGAGGAAGGTAATGCTTATTTTCCTATTACGTACAAGGTTCACACTATCAAAGCCATTCTAGATGCAGGTGTATGTGTAGCCATCGCAACCACTTCACCGTGGAAACATTGGGGAAAACCAGCCCTTAGAGCTACAAGGATGAAATTGCAGATGGCAGACGGACACATAGAAAGACACTTAGAATTGTTGGAAGGAATTACTCTATCCACCTACGGAGTAGAATTTGATCACACCTTTGCAATATGCAATTTTGGAAAGAATGAAGCATATGAAATGCTCTTAGTTAGACCTTTTATGCGCCAGTTGCAGGTTGTACAAGATTGGGGAACCAACTCTTTGTACCTACAACACCTAGGATTAACCATGAAAGTGAACTTCATAGACTATTCACATAGGGACATACCACCCTTGCAATGGAACACGGTACATAGGAATGATGAGCAAAAGGAACCGGTACATTCCTTAACATCAGATCCATCTTGGTTACATAGGATACACACCTTTGGATGTGTAAAATCGTAGCCATGGAAGAGGAGTGTGCTACAGCAAGAGCGTTGGGAGTAGGACACCCATCTAGACCCATTGAGGATCCAGCATATATCCTAGTAGTATTTCTAGACGAGGAATTCAAACCCCATGGCTAGGCAAAAATCTTAGCGACTATGGATATTGCAATTAACAAACATTGGATTGTATTATGCAAGTGAACAACGTGGAATGAGAAGTGGATTTGAACATACCTGAATGTTCATCGGAAGAGGAATTCTTGGGCTGGGTAGAAGCCATGCCCGCAAAACTCACCACCCCTAGGAAGGAAAAGGAAAATTCAAAATCTAGTCAACAGGATCAAAAGGTGAGGAAGAACAAGAGTCTGAAAACCGAGGAGGAAGAACCCTTGATGGAAGTGCTAGAAAATTTTAGGAAATATGTGGTGGAAGACCAAAAAATCATGATCTGAATGCCCAATAGAAACAAAAGTTTAGAAGAATTCTATGACAATAAGGAAACCACGAAGAAATTCATAGTGGGAATCGAGGAAGGAGAAGAACAATGCACCTACATAGGACATGATTTAACTGTCGAGGAGGAAGAAAGTTTGATTGCTCTATTGAAGAGGTATAGGGATGTGTTTGCTTGGAGTTACAAAGATTTGAAAGGGGTAGATCACGAAATATGTTCCCATAGGATACCCATGATCACCGAGGCAAAACCCACTAAGCAAAAGCCCTATACCTAAATTGACAATTATGCATTAAACATCAAAGAAGGAATAGACAGACTCATAGAAGACGGATTTATTTATGAGATAGAACACACCGAATGGGTTTCACCCATCGTAGAAGTGCCTAAGAAGAATGGTAAGCTGAGAGTGTGCATCAATTTAAAGAAGGCAAATGTTGCCACAATTAGGGATAGTTATCCTCTACCCATTATAGAACACCTGTTGGAAAGAGTCACAGGCAAGGAAGTGTACAGCTTCCTTGACGGATTATGAGGCTATAACCAAGTTGCCACTGTCCACGAGGACCAGCACAAGATGGCATTTGCCATAGAGTGGGGTATCTTTGTGTTTCACGTAATGCCTTTTGGGCTAACAAAAGCACCTGCAACTTTCCAAAGGTTGATGTGCCATGTGTTCAAAGAATTTTTAAGAAAGAACCTAGAAGTGTATGTGGATGACCTTTGTGCCCACTCAGTACTTAGACCACAGCATATCCCTGAGCTCGAACGCATCTTCAAAAAGTGTAGGGAATATCAAGTCTGTTTAAACCCAGAGAAGTGTGTCTTTATGGTCAGACAAGGCAAGATAATGGGCCATATAGTCTCAAAAATGGAATCTCCACGGGTGAAGATAAGATATGAGTAATCAATGAATTACATAGGCCAAAGAACATCAAAGAAGTACAAGCATTTATGGGCCACTGTGGTTATTACCAACGGTTCATACATATGTATGCAATTATTGTTAAACCACTCTACAACTTGCTAACCAATTTTGAGTGGGCAGAAGAATGCGAGAGTTCCTTTAGTGAGCTTAAACGACGATTGTGTTATGCACCTATTCTAGCAGTGCTTGATTGGAACAAACCTTCTCATGTACACGTAGATGTCTCTAATCATACCATGTTGGCACAACCCACAAGGGATGGAAATATAGATTTACCAATTGCATATGCCAGTAGGCGGTTGAACGCTGCAGAAAGAAATTACACCAATACAGAGAGAGAAGGACTAGGAATGGTCTATGCAATGAAGAAGTTTTGCCATTATTTATTGGCAAATAAGTTTAAATTCTTTACTGATCACCAAGCCCTTTTGTATTTGGTCAACAAACGATGTAACACCAATAGATTGGTACGTTGGTTTTTACTCTTGATGGAGTATGATTTTGAAGTTGTAGTCAAAAAGGGGAAAATGCACTTAAGAGTGGACCACCTCTGTAGGACAACTTCTAGAGAAGTGGCTATGGGTGTAGCAGATGAGCTACCAGATGCATATCTCTTCAATGTTGAGATTGTCCCTGAATGGGCCAAGTCATTAGTTCTAGTACTGACATACGGACCTAAGAACCCTCGAGTAAAAAACCAAGAGAAAAAGGTAGTGAGAGCGCATAGATATCAACTTCTCACAGAAAGTATTTATAAGCAAGATCATCACAATATCCTTGCCTATTGTGTAGAAGAACAGGAGTACAACAATTGGTTGCAATTAGCACATGTAGGTGCATTGGAGCAACACCATTCTAGAGAAGCGATGCTATCAAACTTAAAAAGGTTAGGTGTGTATTGGCCATCAATAGAAAAAGATGTTCGACGACTGTGTGATGAATGTCCTAAGTGCAGTGATAGACCCCAATAGAACATGACACTTTGTACCAGGTGACCCTAACCTCGGATTGCAGTGAACCTTTAGTGAGTTACCTAAGGACATAGACCTTTCCAGAGGACATGATTGTAGCCCACAGATGTAGCTTAGAATAAGAGGCCTTAGAATACAAGCTCATTGGTGACAGCTTGTATAAGTGAGGAGGAGATGGTTATCTGAGGATGTGTGTGCACAAAAGCGAATATCTTAACCTAGTGGAAGTTGCGCACCAAGGTGCAGCAAGAGGCCATTTTGGACCCGATCGCATTATCAAGGCCATATTATTTTTAGGATTATGGTGGCCCACTCTGCATATGGATGCCCACACCTATGTCAAACAATGTAATGTATGTCAAATGATGCAATATCCCATACGCATAGATGAGATGCCCCTACGGCCCATGATGGGAGGGGGCGCATTCTCAAAATGGGGAATAAATTTTGTGGGACCTATTAATCCCCCTGTAGGAGTTCCCATGCTGAGTGCATCATAGGCCACCGACTATCTTACAAAGTGGGTAGAAGCTAAGGCCACGAAGAAAAATGATGCACGAACCACTGCTAACTTCTTGTTTGAGAATGTCTTCACAAGATATGGACTTCCTATCGAGCTTGTAAGCGATTGGGGTACTCATTTCTTAAACGAGGTAATTGAATATCTATTATAGGACTTTATGGTTGTACACAAGAAATCACCCCCATACCATCCACAAGCTAATGTACAGGCTGAGAGTACTATAAAATTTTGTGCAACATTCTCACCAAAATAGTGAATAATCAACATTCGGATTGGGATCAACAATTACACCATACTTTGTGGGCTTATCACATAGCCTATAAAATAGTGCTTCATGCTACACCATTCTAAATGGTGTTTGGCCAGAACTCCCTTCTAACATGCACTCACTTTCATACATTACATCACCTTTACTAACTCACTAAACAATATGAATATCATGTTGGTATTGTAAAGGGGACAAGGTATCATCTTATTTCTAATGGATGCTAATACGATCTTCTTCTTTTAGCAGATTCAAGAGTATCAACTACTGCTAGCATTCTGGCCGAAGTAGCAGACACTAGTTTGCAGGCAAGGATCAATAAATAGAAATTAGATATAGAGAGCTTGCCTATATTAGATGAACTCAAGGAACGACAAGAAGGTATGAGGGACTTACACATTATCCCGATTCAAGATCCACCAATGGGCCACACGATATAGGTCAACAAGAATTTGCATTGGTTTAGTGACGGGTGGACCCCTCGGGGAAGGAGCTTATATTTGAGAAGCTGAGCTTGCATATAACAATGTATGGAAAAAGTACCATTTTTTCGTAAGAGAATTTGAGTGCCTAAAAAACTAAATGGAGCTACGTCCAGTATGGCAAAGGGCACGTCTGGCAGAGTGTAGCTCAGTGATGAGTAGCACCTCCTTTAATGTCAATCCGGGAAGACGTGAGGATGGTATGAAGACCTCGAGCAAGTGGAGGCACAAGTGCGTGAGTGAGAAGCACACAAACATGCACACACATACACACACACGCGCACACACGGCAAGACAAAGAGTGAGGAGCAATGGAGTTCTTAGATTACTTTCAAAAAGCTCTTACAAGTTCGTTTCAATTACAATCTACCCCCAAAAATGAGCTCTCTAGCTCCTTTTATAGTTTTTGACTAGCTTTGGCCCTGTTCAAACCTAGTGTCCGGCCTAGTTAAAAATTAGGTTCCAGGGCTTATTTGGGGGCTCAAACGAGATCTAAAAATTACGAAAATTGGTAAGCAACTACTTCTAAGGCTCCTCAAGCTTGAGGACTCCTCGGCTTGCACAAAATGGAGCTACAAAAAGGTGAATATGGTATTTACAGGGGTTGTTAGTGATGAGAATCACTTTTAATTGGTGTAAGGATTTTGAAAAATTAAAGGTTGCCTTAGTGCTAGATCTGCGTGAATGCTCGTACTTGCTTCTTCATGAAGAAAATTATTGGCCTACTTGCCAGATCGTCGTTGACTCCCTTGTCTGCTTGTGCCTTCTCTCCCTTCTAACTCTCTTCTCTGACTGCCATGCCTCGTCAGTCCTTCAGTTCCTTGTCTGCTGCTAACACCCCCCCCTCTCTCGCGTCTGTCGTCCCTGACAGACCCTTGTTGTGTGGGTTTTTGGACGTAGTATTCGACAACGTCTTGCGCTAAGTGATGTTCGGCAATCCTCAATCCTTTGGCCAAGTCTGTGAGTAGAGCATCCCAATCTACCGGCCCGGGAACCTCTGGATGTGGCATACGTAACTTGTCTGAATGGAGAGCTTGTTCCACTGCAAACAATTGTAATAAATGTGAGGGCCTGGGAATGAAGATCTCTGAGTGATATTCCCAGAACCCTGTGACAAACATCTCTTCAAATGTCTGTTTGAAGCAGGCCGGTAGGTATTTGATGCGGGCATGCCATGCATAAACAACATTAATAGAGGGCGTTGTGCTCATGTCATAAACAAGATCCTGATTGCCTTCATTGAATCCGAGCGCAGAGAGGTGAGGTTCCTTAACATTCTTGAAGGTCCGGAAGGTGACTATCATGAGTTCAAAAATTTTAAGGCACATCTGTGTCATGACATCTGGTACGTTTTTGAACTTGACACCCCAATGCCGAACAGTCGAGATCATGTATCCTACGGTAGGTTGGCCTTTGGGTGGCGCTAAGTAGACATAATTGAGCCATTTCTCACATCCTTTGGTTGTCAGCACCATCTTTGTGTATTCCGGCCACGACCTTCTTCGGAAAACAGGACAGTAGCAGGGATTGTACTTGATATACAGGGGCATGTTATTCCATGTGCGATTCATTTCCGGGTAGGTTTCAAGCAGCCGAATTCTCCAAGTCGGTTGGCGAATATTTCCCTGCTTGGCACTTTCTGGGATGTCGTCTGGTGCAAATTGTGTGGCAGAGGTTGGTTCCCGTGAGGTGTGGTGCTTGATTTCAGCATTATAGTCCGCCATTAAGACACAAAAAGGAACATACAAGTCGTCGAAGGTGCCGATCCACCTGTGATGTGAGAGGTTTCTAAAGTAGTCGGATTTTATGATTACCTCTTCCAATCGTGACATGGATGCTATTTGAACTACTACCCTGTCATCATGGGTGGTGGCCACTTTCTCTAATCTCTGCATCCATTCAGGGGCCTCTATCTCAATGGTGTCCATGCCTTCCGCTGTCTGCTTGCCTCCAGGAGCTGGCATCGGAACGTACGGGTCCTCAAAAGTTTCCTCTACTTCGATGGGTACTAGGTCTTCAGGTTCTGGTTCCACCAAGGGGGAGGGTTGGCGTTCATACACAAGCACTTTCTTTTGTAATTCTTCGAGCTGTGCTTTGAGCGCTGCTACTTCGTCAGTTGTATCAGCTGTGGTTGGGACTTCTTTGGGTGGTGCTGGTTGAGCTGCCAATTGCCTTAGTAGTTCGTCTCTTTCCTTTTCTAAGGCTGCATGAGCTTCGAGGAGATCAGCATGGGTTTCCAATATGATTTGCATATTCTCCGAGGGAATAGCCTTAAACTTCTCCGGGTCAATTTCTTGTGGGGAACCTTCCATGGCTACTTCCAAGTTCTCTTCGTTTTGTGTCTGAAGCCGTCTATTTTCTTCCAGGGTTGCAGACATATGCTTCCGTAATAGAGCCATGTTGCGGCGGAGCTTGAGGTTCTCTGTGATTTGGGAGTGTAGCAGAGCATCCATTTGTTGTCTTTCTTCTGCATCTGGCTGCGGTGGATTTGCCACTAATTGCTCATGTTGTTCTTGCAATGCACTAAACTGTTGTTGTAATTGTTTCTTCTCTTGCTCTAAGTCAATGAATCGTCCTTGTAATGCTTCATGACTCCTGAATAAACCTATATGCTGAGCATCGAGGTGCTGATAGTGTTGTTGTAACTGAGACATGCACTGATACATGTTATTGAATACATTATTAATGGGGGTGGATGCAGTAAGGGTGTTCAATGCAGAGGGAAAGGGAAAGGGGAAGGGAAGTGTGAATGCGGTGCTGGAAAGTGGTGAAGTGGGTGGTGGGGGAATGGGAGATTGTGGCCGTATGGGGGGAGGGAGAGGTGCAGTGGAGGGTGATATGTCCATAAAATCCATGGTGGAAGCAGCAGTGGGAGTGATTGTGAATAGTGGAATGGTGGGTGCAGTGATTGTGGTGAATGTGTACAGTGGTGTGTGCAGTTGGGAATGTGAACTGCTCGAAAGTGTGAGTGGGGGAATGGGGATGTCAGTAGCTGCCGTTAGGATTACAGTGTTAGTGGAGGTGTATACACGGGAGGTGTTGAGAGGGTGTGTGGGTTGAGTGGCGGTTTGTGTTTCAGTTATGGCGGTGGACTCGGAGGCGGTAACGGTGGTGGTTACATTGGTAAGGGGAGGTGAATGTGGTGGAGTGGGAGGCGGGGGTGGCAAGGGGGATGATGGGGGTGGACTGGACACATGGGCTTCCTCGGTGTCGTGAGCGGTGTGTGCAGTGCCCGTGGTTGTGGGGGTGCCTTGTGGTCCTGATCCTAATACATTCATTTGTTTCCCTGTTCGTGGGGGACGCCTTCCGTATCTTCTTTCCATTCTGCGTGATTGTGTCAGGGCCGTCTGCACTGCCTCAGGTACTCCTAAGGCATCAGAGATCATATCCAGTGTGGCACGATACTGTTCGTCAACTCCTTCCTCCTCAAGGATTTGGTGCATGATAGCCTTTCCTGCTGCAAGGGATAACTTATGTTGTTGTTGGACCCTGTTGATGGTATCGTAGAGCTTTTTCAACTCCTTTGTATATGCTGGGGCACCCTCTAGCTCCTGTATAACTTCTTGCTCATAGTCATGCGCCTCCTCATCAGAAAATCCTTCATGTTCATCCTCTTGGCCTTCTTCTTCTTCTTCCTCCAATTCCACTACTTCTGGTTGTCTTGGCTGGGATTGTTCTGTGGCCGTTTGTTGTCCACTACCCTGCTCTGCTTCGACTTCCGCATTAACAGCTTCAATGATTCTGGCAACTTCTTCATCCGTTAGATCTTCCAAAGTGAATCCGTGAGGAAATTCCAGATCAGTAGGTACTGGTGGAAACACAAGGTTAGGGCCATCTGTGCTGTGCCTGGGTAACCTGATAGTAAATGGTTGTACCCGTCTGGGAAGCCTTGGAGTTGTTTCAGGTGTTAGGGTTGCACCACGGGCTTGTGCACAAGGCATCTGGACGGTGCCTCTCATCTTCTTTGACGGAGGCCCTACGGCTGACAGTCTGCATTGAAACTCCTGTGCTCTGGTCCAAATGAGAGCCCTTTGCACCGGTACATCATATGCGAGACATCTATACACAATTCTGGTAAGCGCACAGCAACCATACAGTACAGATTTTTGTTTCTTATACCACCTCTGATGAGCCAAATGAATCTGGTCGATAATCCAGTGGGGCATATTGATTGTCAAATCAAAGGCATCTGCTAAGTAGAGGCTAAACCAGATCTTTTTGGGAGGCATTGTGAACCTTTCCTGCGCGGGGAATGCGAAATGTTGCATGACCATGCGTAAATGAACGGCGATCGTAGGTGTCATCGCGACCATGTCCTTTAACTTCGTCAAATTCCTGTTCTTCATCTTGTCGGGGACCATTGTCTCTTTCTCTGTAGGAATGTGCATACCTTTCATGTCGAGAGCTTCTCTTACCAAGTTGATAGTCAAGCGGAAACGCTTCAGCTCGTTGCCCCTTGTGAGTGATGGGAGTACAAAGGAGCTGTATCCTTTTTTGTCTTTGCTTGGAGTGAGGGTGCTAATCAGGTATGAGCACCTTAGAAAATCAGGCTTTGGTAGTTGGAACTTGAAATAATCATAGAGCCCAGCCTTCTTCCATATCGGCTTCAGTCCTTCGTTATTCTGTAGCTTTTCAAACTCCTTGGTAAAGAAGTGGTATCTGCCCCAACGTCCATTGAATTCTACCTCGGACTCCCACATGTATGTGCCTTCACCCAGAGGTCCCGCAACGTCACTGAACCAGTGTGAGGTTTTTCCCACCGGCATTGTGTGACCCTGTGGAGGATTCTGAATCGGTATGGCATGTAATGCCCTTAATGCCGCTGGTCTTTCCTTTAATTCCTCCTCGACCGGAAGGCTTTTGATGTCCACCACTTGGGGGCTGGTGCCTGCCTGGGAGCTAGTTCCTACCGTATCTGCCATGTTACTTCTTGCTGCCTGTCTCTGTGAGAATATACAAACATGTGTTAACATTGTACAGGACCAGGGAGAACCGTTGTTGTTCCCATTACAACATTAACATGAGGGTCGGGAGCGAATAATGGGTTAGTAAGTGCTCGGTGCGAGTGTGTTTGTGGTTAGGAGTTCGATAGACCTAAGAGCTAAGTGGAATGGTGTAGTGTGATAGTGATGTGGTTAGTAGGTTGTCATGGATTTACAAATGGGGTCCGGGGGTTTGTTACACGTCTTAGGCTGCCAAATGCAGTGGATGGGTTTTGCTCTTGGTTTCGTAGAGACTCTCGAGAGCTTTATAGGTGAGTCGGCTTGAAATTGAGGCCTTTTAGGGATCCATTTACCAGTGATTCTGTTCGTGCTCATGGACCTTAGTGTGTTCCTGAGTGTTGAAAACGAGTGGATGCCGGCTGTGCGAGTGAATGGATCATGCTGTCTAGGGTGTGGCCTTGGTGTAGCTATTTGAGCCCGTAAACAAGTCTTAGGCACCCAAATTTGTCTTGATTGTGGGCTAGCCTTCATCGACTTCTTGGGCACCCAAATAGACTTCACGTTAGCAGAAGAACTTCTGAAAGACTTCTTATTAGTGTCGTATTGTTGGTTACTAATAAGAGGCTTTGCCCGTGTGGTTGGCTTGAGTGCAACCGAGTGTTCGCCTTTCCGCACCCACACTTGTTTCACTAGCTGAGACATTTTGCTGCGCAGGTGCTTTTGATCTCCGACATAGGTAGTACCCTGCTTCTTCTGCCTTTGATCCACCTTTGGTTGCTGCTTCCCTCTGGCCTTTGGAAAAGAAGGGAGTTCTGTTGCATCCCTGACTCCTTTTTTGCGAACATCATTCCTCTGCAACACATAGTTTTGGACAAGAACAGCATGGTCATCTTCATGTGTACTCCTGGAAGGACCAGGAGTGTGTGCCTTTCCTAGTTCCTTGAGTGCTCCATTATCTAACTCTACTATAATTCGACTATGATTGACCCATACCTGAAGAAGTCCACTTCTTAGGTTTAGGTTGACTGCATGATCATAGATCCAGTCCTGACCCAAGACAAGAGGCTCCGTGAGGTCTTCGTCTTGGCACACTAGTACCTTAACTGTCATTAACATGTCCTGAATGTAGAGGGGGAGCTCCACCTCGCCCATGCAAGGGGTTTCCACACCTCCTAATCCTATGAGATAAGCTTCTATAGGATTGACCTTTAATTTCAATTCTTGACAGTAAGAGAGTCTCACCGCACTAGTGGCTGCACCTGAGTAAATCAATGCTCGCACGGACTGTGCACTAGTTCCTTGTCCTACCTCTATGGTCACAAAAGGTCGTCGATCAATTATTCTATGGGAACTTGTTCCTGCGACTTCACACATTGCCATATGATATCCTTGATCTGCATAGTCATTTGTTCTAGGCTGATCTCTACCTTGTCTTCGCAACTTCATCCTTCTGATGCGTTCTAAAGCTTCTGCTTGAGCTTCTTCTCGAATCCGCTTTTCTTCTTCCTTGCGTTTCTTGGCGATATTGAGTCGACTTAGCATTTCCTCTGTGAGAGGTTCCTGATATAACTTGACTCTGTATCCGCTTATATAGCTTGGGAGAACGTCACCGTCCAATGTGGCTAGTTGCACTGCTCCACTTGTGGAGATCCTATTTATGATCATAGGTCCATAGCCACGCTTCTCTAATTTTCTCGCATGTTGTTTCAAAGTGTATACTAGTACCAGGTCGCCTGCCTTCAAACCTTTATCCTTAACGTGGGCATCAAAATATGCCTTCTGACGTTTCTTAGCTGCATATATCCCTGCAGCTGCCCTTAGTCTTGTTTCTCCTAATCGTTCAAGGTCAAAAAGTCTAGAGGAGAGTTCATGACCCGTCCATTCGTGCTCTTGTTCTACTTTTAATGTAGGTATTAAGAAGTCCAAAGGTAGCACGGCGTTTTGGCCAAATACCATCTGAAAGGGGGTGGCTTGGAGTACCGTTTTGTAGGTGACTCGGTATGCCCAAACAGCATGGTGTAGTTGTTTGTCCCAATCAGAGCGTTTATTGTTTACTAATTTCGTCAGTACATTGCATAAGATCTTGTTGGTGCTCTCAGCCTGGCCATTAGCTTGAGGGTGATAAGGGGCAGACTTCTTATGTATTACCAAGAATTCTTGGAGCAGATTTTCAATTACTTCATTCAAGAAGTGGGTGCCTCTATCACTAACTAGCTCTATGGGTAGCCCGTATCTAGTGAACACATTCTCAAATAAAAACTTAGCTGTTGTTTGAGCATCGTTTTTCGTTGTGGCTTTTACCTCTACCCACTTAGTTAGATAGTCTGTTGCAACAATGATATATTCTGCATGGGAACCCTTAGCTGGGGGATTAATAGGACCTACGAAGTCTATTCCCCACTTAGAGAATGCACGTCCACCCATCATAGGTTTCAGTGGCATCTCATCTTTACGTATAGGATACTGAGTTCTCTGACAGACATCACATCGTTTCACATAGGTATGTGCATCCATGTGAAGGGTCGGCCACCAGAAGCCCGCAAATAGTATTGCCTTGATCACCCGATCTAGTCCAAAGTGTCCTCCTGCTACACCTTGGTGAGCAGTGTCCAAGATCTTGAGATACTCACTCTCATGGACACATAGTCTCAGGTAACCGTCTTTACCACGTTTATATAGATTATCACCAATAAGTGAGTAATCCTGGGCTTCTTGTTCTAAACTCCTTTTCCTAGCCAGAGTCATGTCTGGAGGGAATGTTTTCGTCCTCAGAAAGGATACTAGTGGTTCACTCCAATCCGGCACAATGGACACTTGATAAAGAGTGGCATGTTCCACAGGTGGTTTAGTGCAACAGATTGGGCATTCCTTGCACAACTTTTGGACATCAGCTTCCATAGTCGGCCAATGCACTCCGAGTCTCCTTAGTGTCTGTAGGGTTCGTTGCTTTGAGTAGTGTTGCTCTAATGCACCTACATGTGCTAATTGCAACCATTTAGCGTACTCATCCTCTTCCACACAACAGGCCAAGATTCCTTGATCTGTGTGCTTGTACATACTTCCTGCCATGATGTGATACTTTTGGGCTTTCACAACCTCTCTATTTTGTGTGTTTACTACTGGATGGTTAGGCCCGTAGGTCAATACTGGCACTAATGGCTTAGCCCACTGCGGCACCACTTCCAAATTAAACAAGTAAGCGTCAGGAAGGTCATCTGATACTCCTTGTGGGGCTTCTCCAGATGTGAGCCTAGAGAGATGATCTGCTCTCAAATGAGTCCTCCCTTTTCTCACCACTACCTCAAAGTCATATTCCATTAGTAATAAAAACCATCTTACTAATCTACTTGTATTGCATGGCTTGTTCACAAGGTATAACAATGCTTGATGGTCAGTAAAAAATTTAAACTTGTTTGCAAGCAAATAGTGTCTAAACTTCTTAACTGCATATACCATGCCTAGGCCTTCTCTCTCAGTAGTGGTGTAATTTCGTTCAGCTGCATTCAATTGCCTACTGGCATAGGCAATTGGAAGATCCATATTACCTTCACCAGTAGGTTGTGCAAGCACACATCCAATGGCATAATTGGATGCGTCCACATGAACATGGAATGGTTTATTCCAATCTGGTGTGGTCAAGATTGGTGCTGAACATAATCTTCGTTTAAGCTCCTGGAAGGAATTCTCACATTCATCCGTCCACTCAAAGTTAGTCAAAAGTCCGTACATGGGCTTTGCAATGACAGCATACATGTGAATGAACCGGCGGTAGTAACCACAGTGTCCCATGAAAGCTTGTACTTCCTTGACATTCCTTGGCCTAGGTAGCTCTGCTATGGCTCTCACTTTCTCTTCGTCAGTAGATATGCCATTCTTTGACACTATGTGTCCTATAATCTTGCCTTGCCTGACCATGAAAACACACTTTTCTGGGTTCAGGCAGGCTTGATATTCTCTACATTTGTCAAAGATTTGTCTGAGTTCAGGGTTATGGGTTTGTCTAATGTTGGAATGAGCACAAAGATCATCAACATAGACTTCTAAATTCTTCCTCAGGAACTCCTTAAACACATGGCACATTAGTCTCTGGAAGGTAGCTGGTGCATTGGTAAGCCCAAATGGCATTACACGAAAGGCAAATATACCCCACTCTGTGGCAAAAGTTGTCTTATGCTGATCTTCTGGAGCTATGGCTACTTGATTGTAGCCCAAAAATCCATCGAGGAAGCTGTATACTTCCTTACCTGCTACTCTTTCTAAGAGATGTTCTATGATGGGAAGTGGATAGTTATCTCGAATCGTGGCTGCATTAACCTTTTTCAAGTTAATGCATACGCGCAGCTTTCCATTTTTCTTGGGCACCACTACGATGGGGGATACCCACTCAGTGTGCTCAATTTCATAGATAAATCCAGCTTCAACCAGTCTATCTATCTCTTCTTTGATCTTAGCAGCGTAATTATCGTTATATGTGTAGGGCTTTTGCTTAGAGGGTTTGGCATCTGAAGTCATGGGGATGGTGTGTGAGCATATATCAGGGTCCACACCCTTCAAATCCTTGTAACTCCAAGCGAACACATCTCTGTATTCTCTTAGCAAGGCTATCAATGCATGCTCTTCTTCCTCTGTTAGGTCATGGCCTATGTACGTGCATCTCTCCTCTCCTTCTTCTAGGGCCACTACTATTTTCTTGGTGGTTTCTTTGTTATCATAGGCCTCTCCTGATTGTGCCTCTCATTTAGGCATTCTTATCATGACTCTCCTGTCGTCTATCTCATACTTCTTAAAATTTTTCGGGACCTCAAACAAAGATTCTTCCTCTTCTGGTGAGACTTCTCTCTTCTTTCGTTTCTTTCCTTCTTCCTTTGGGGTCACATGTGTGGCTAATCTTACATCGTTTGTAAGCTCTCCATGCCTCTGGGGTTGAAATTCTACTTCATGGAAGTATTCTTCATCTGATGCAAAAGGTGGGTCCATAATGATTGACTCTAGATCGGAGTCATTTGCATCCTCAATTGCATCAGGGCTAGGTTCGCATTCTTCTAGAACTGCCTCTCCCATGATTGGCTCTATGGAGAAGACTGAAATGTCATAGCCATCCTCATCACAGTGAGGTGTCCATTATTCCTCATTGATGGCTACATCCATGGTTGCTAAAATTTTTGCCCAGCCGTGAGGTTCAAATTCTTCGTTTGGAAAAACTACAGGTGCATAGGCTGGGTCTTGGATTGGTCTATGGGTTTCTTTTGCACCTACCTCTCTGGCTTTTTCTCTCTTCTCTTCGTCTACTGCTACTTTGCACATCCATAAGTGGGTGTCTTCATGCATCCATGAGGATCCTGATCCTATGGAATGCACAGATTCCGTATCATCTTTGGCTCTATGGATGGGATTCCATTGGATGGGAGGTACATCTCTATGAGAGTAATCTTTGAGATTTACTTTGGTTGTAACACCTAAGTGTTGCAAATACAAGGAGTTGGTTCCCCAGTCCTGTACCACTTGCAACTGTCGCATAAATGGTCTTCCCAAAATCATCTCATAGGCATGATTTTTGCTAAAGTCACATATAGCAAATGTATGCTCGAACTCTACACCACATGTAGTGAGAGTTATTCCTTCTAACAACCCTAGGGGTCTCTCTATGTGACCATCGGCCATCTGCAATTTCATTCTCGTTGGCCTGAGTGCTGGCTTGCCCCAGCGCTTCCATAGGGAAGTGGTGGCAATTGCAACTCCTGCGCCTGAGTCCAAAATTGCCTTGGTGGTGTACTCCTGGTAGGTAATGGGAAGATAGGTGTTCCCTTCTTCACCTTCACACATATCTCCTATCTTATCCAAGGGTATTTCTGGCACTGTCCTTTGGGATCCTACCTGGGAACGAGGTTTTGCTATCCCAGGTACTTGTTTGGCGACATGTTTCCATAATTCAGGTCTAACCTTGAGTAGCTCTTCTAACTTGAGATTGCACTGCACTTTAGTGTTTTTCACTACCTCTGTGTTCCTAGGTAAGACTGAGTCCTCATTTTGTACCATGACCGTGGGTGCTCTCATACAAGTAGACTTAGCTTCCCATGGGCCTGTGAAGTGGGGTAATTCTTGTAGAGAGTTAGACTCAAAGTCTAATCTTTCCTGAGATTGGGTGCTCTCCTGCTCCTCATAAATGGATGGGATATCTTGTGGGAATTGGTCATGTGCATCATCCACAAGTTCTATAGGAGGAGGGACTTCACTCTCTTTAGCCCATTTGTCTTCTTGAATCTCTCGTAGGAATTCTGGTGTGAACCGATTCATAGAAGATGATGTGTCTGGCTCCGTAGAGTTAGGCACATAGGCTTCAGGCGCATAGGCTTTCTGGGCAGGAAGACTTGCTCTTTCACTTGCCTTGTCCTTGTGTTGAGAGGCAGGTTCCTTTTTTGATTGTGCAATCAGCTTCTCTATTCTTTCTAACAGTCCATCAAAGTGCAACTGTGTCTTCGCTGAACTAGAGATGTTAAATAGGCGACTGGCTTCAAACATGGTCTGAGCCAATTCCACCATTTTAGCACAAATCTTGGTTCGTTCTAGCTCTAGTTCTGCTCTTGGGTAACACTTTACATGATCAGTTACATTTGGCTCTTCTTGGATTCTGGCCTGATATGCTTTAAGCATCATATTAAGGTCTTCGGGAGTGGGATCTGCTAGGACTGATCCTACTCGGGGTGGTGGAATTAGGTGAGGCGGGTTGGAAGGTGGCTGGTCGGATGGCGATGGGAATGGTGGTGGTGGGGTAGTGTGAGAGGGAGTTTGAGATATGAGTTCAGTTATCCTGGCTTTGGTTTCTCTTATGCTTTCCTCAAGTTCACTCATCTTTTTAGCCCATTGTCTTTTCTCGTAAGAGATGTTCCTTTCCACAGTCTTGGCAAAAACCCTGGATCGTTACTGACTGGGGTTGTGTCGGTGGAGGCACAGGACAATCACGAATGAGGTGATCCCCCTGACATCTGTAGCATGGTCCTCTAGGGAATGGGGGTCTTACCTGCCTAGGTTGAGGTCTAGGGTTGGGGTTTGCATACATGACGTTTGTGTGATCTGACTCCCAACTAGGTTCACTCGGTTCTTCACTATAGTAGGACTCACCATGTTCAGGAGATTGCATGTAGTAAGCCTGGGGGCTATCGACATGTGTAGAATCAAAGCTATGGTCACTGGGGTCACTTTCAGAAAGCAATGGTGTTACAGGGACAATGGCTCTATTCAGGTTTTCTTCTGCCACAGCATACTTTACCGGAATCACATTAGCTGGAGCTGGGGGTTGTTGTGCTAGCACAAGCTGAGGCCTTTGTGGGTTTTGGTAGGGTTGGTAGGTTTGTTGAGGCCTAGCATACTGCTGAGGTGGGTACTGATTCTGGTATCTTCCTTGTTGAGGGTATGGCTGAGGGTAGGTTTGCCTAACCGCTTGCTTATTGTATGGGCAATCTTGCGCGGTGTGATTGGTGTACCTCCGTTCTATGGTGCAGTACTGGCTACTAGGATTTACTTGGGGCTGAGCCATAATGGGACATACATTCGCCATGTGGTCGCCGCCACAAGTATAACATCTTTTTACAGGGGCAAATCTCGGAATTTGTTTGCTAGAGACACCTAGTTTCTGAGCAACTTTCTCTGCAAGTTCCTCAATCGATGTGGATTGCGTGGAAGAGAGGTTAGAGGCACTATCCGAATCTTTGTATATCTTGGAAAGCTCTAACTCCTCCCCTAGGTTATCCTCGATGTCAATGCACATGCGCACACACTCTTCTATGGTCCTAGGGTCCTTCAAGTACACATAAGATCTCAATTTAGTACTTAACAATCCATCCAGGAATAAAGCCACTTGCTTAGCTGGTGTGGGAAGCTCCGAGGCAGGGCATCTTTCTAAGTATTGCCTAAATCTTCTTCCTGCGAGTCTCACGGTTTCTTGAGGGGTTTGCTTGAAGCTGTGAATCAGCGAGGAGGTATTATGCCTTATGCCACTCTTAGAGAATTCAATAATGAAAGCCTCTAAGAGTTGGTCTATGCTCCTGAACTGCCTCTCATTTAGTGGCTGAAACCATGTCAGGGCAGTGTTCCTAAGGGTCAGACCAAAGGCATTGTACTGCGTGAATAGATCCTCCACTTGTTCAGCTCTCAAGACTTGCCTAAACTCAGCCACATGATCGTATGGATCTCCAGTGCCATCGAAGTAGTTCTTCATGGACTTAACTAGCTGAGTCGGTCTCAAGGTTCTTGTGTGCTCTCTAGGTCGTGGTAGAGGGAAATCATCGGCATTTCTTTGATTCCTGTGAGCTCTAAGTATCTCAGGTTCTACTCTATTTGTTTCCGTCCTCCTTCTTTCTCTGCCCACTGGGTTGGCAAAGCTTACTTCTGGTCTATCTCTACTTCTATCTCTTTGCATTCCATGAGCTTGGGATGTTCCAGCACCAGGGTGACCATAGGATACATTCGATCTTGGTTGGGGGAAAACGAATTCACCCTTCCAAGTGTAAGCATGCCTATCATGTTCTGTCACCACAAAGATCCTCTCCGAAGCGTGATCTAAGTAGGTCACTCTACCTGGGCTATCAGGATCCTTAAACTCATAGATCATAATTGTTCCTATATCAGTTGGCTGATCAGATTTGTACCTCCAAAAGGCTTCGTCAGTCTCTCGATTGAGAAGCAGATCTATGCTCTTGTTGTCTTGGGGAACCCACTCAGGTGTGATAATCCTAGTGAGAACAGATTTGCCTCGGGGGGTTCTAGGTTCTACACCCATGTTTCCTTGTTCCAAGTCACCTAATTCCGCTTCTGAGATTACATTCCCAAATTCATCTGTCCTATCTGGGTGACTGGTGACCACGTATATGGTTCCTTCTTTGTCCAAGTATGCTCCGTTTTCAAACTTGACAGCTGGGTGCTCTAATCCAATGGATTGATCAGGATTCTTAATCTATACCACAGACCTTCCTAGGCCGTCCTCATAGATGCTGGCACCTAATCGGTTGGTCCTAAGGTATTCCAGCTGTGTCTTGTACGGGCCTTCTACCCTGTGCAGGTATGGCACTCCTGAACTTCCTGTAGGTCTCTCCATACCTTGAGACATCTCGGATTCACTAGTCTCAGAACTTGGGTAGTAGGAGTGGTGGCTTAGCTGCTGGGCCCACGACCTAGCAGTGTGGTTGACACTAGCCTCTGAAGACCTAAGACTTTGTCTATCCCTTACTAGATGTCGTCCTGATCTAAGGTTCATATGCCTATTTAAGTAGCCCAATTTTTGTCCAGAGTACAACCTCGTTGCAGAGTCCTTTTGTACCAATTACTTAATCCCCTTTTTATGTTGATTATCGTGTTTATGATCTTGTCTGATATTGCGTCGTCAGGAATACTTGAGTAGTTTTCGTACTTGGAGTTGATCGTTCCACGTTAGGTTCTTTTCCTTTATGTTATCGACAGTATAGAGATTAGGTTTTTAACTTGAACTTGAGTTTTTAGGTAGTCTTCAACTTGATAACTGCCTATCGTCGCCCTGGCGTACTCCTATCACTAGTCGTTCTTAGCCTAAGCTAGGAATTGACAAAGGGAGTTGAGAATTTCCAACCTTTTGTTTCCTTCTTGGTTGCCTTGAATGCCCAGGAAGTGTGTTCCCAAGCTTGCACTTACACTTGCTTAGAACGCCTTTCGATGCTCTCAATAGATCTGTAAGAGTTCCAAAGCTAGCTTTAAGATTTAAATTCTAAAGACAGAACCAATGATTTTCATTCCTGTAGCACACACACTAACTTGCATAGTGATTTTTAGGAAAACAATTCTAAAGACCCCTGACTTTGATCCCCCTGGGTATGGTCAATTTCAAAATACCCTATCTGAAAATCCACACATTATCTTTATAAAAAACAGTTGAGGGCATATAGTATATGCCACGAGCTTTCCGACAAGCCTAAGAGCTCAAAAAATGGATTTCGTATGAAAAAGTTATGACTGTTCAGGGTTTAGGGGGTTAAACAGGATTCACTCTGGCTGACAGATCCTAGGATTTTCTCCCAAATCTCAAGTGTAGGAACCTCCAAAGATGCTAATAGATTGACTATTTTGCCCCAAAATTACCCCAAATTTTGAACAAAAGCAAACCCTAATTTTTGGCCGAAAAGCCTGTCAATCGCGATTGACAGAGGTGTCCGTCGGGCCTGTCAGTCGCGATCGACAGTGTCAATCGCGATCGACAGAGTCGATCGTGGCTGTCAATCGCGATCGACGGTATCAATCGCGATCGACACGTTTTCCAGGTTTTTCGCCAAAATTTCAGTCAATCGGGGGCCTATCAGTCGCGATGGACACGTGGCTACGCGTAAAAGTCAATCAATCGTTGAATTTCAGTCGGTCGCGATTGACGGTGTCAATCGCGACTGACAGAGGTGTCCGTCGTGGCTGTCGATCGATTTCGACGGTGTCAATCGCGATTGACAAGGTCCTACGTGGCAGTCTGTCGGTCGTGAAGTCTGTCGGTCGCGATCGACAGGGTCTGTCGGTCGCGATTGACAGGGTCTGTCGATCGCGATTGACAGAGGCTGTCGGTCGCGATTGACAAAAAAACACGGAATTTTTCTACTGTTTTAGGTGATTTGGGATGTGCTCATCATGCTTGTGCTAGTGGTGAACTTTGTTTTACCAAATGACCGAATTTTCTGTCGATCGCGATCGACAAAGGCTGGCGACTGCGAGACAGATTCGACGAGTTTCGTACCATCGCAGCGTGCTGGCGGGGATGATGATGATGATACCTGCAAGAGACACAACAAACATGCAAAAACAGTGCAAGCAATATCGCTCTCTCGCTCTCTCTCACAAGTAGAATGAAGGAAATGAGGTGGAGATGGTGATATGATCAAAACTGAAGATTTTCGCGATGATGGAGAGGGAGGTGGGAGATGGTGATGATGATGATGGTGATGAAGATGGTGAAGAAAAAACAAGAAAATAGATGAAAGTGAAGAAAATACCTACAACTCCAACGCGTCAACTCTACGTCTTACCATCACACGCTCGTCCTCAAAGTTTGATCCCCGGCAACGGCGCCAAAATTTGGTGTAGCTCAGTGATGAGTAGCACCTCCTTTAATGTCAATCCGGGAAGACGTGAGGATGGTATGAAGACCTCGAGCAAGTGGAGGCACAAGTGCGTGAGTGAGAAGCACACAAACATGCACACACATACACACACACGCGCACACACGGCAAGACAAAGAGTGAGGAGCAATGGAGTTCTTAGATTACTTTCAAAAAGCTCTTACAAGTTCGTTTCAATTACAATCTACCCCCAAAAATGAGCTCTCTAGCTCCTTTTATAGTTTTTGACTAGCTTTGGCCCTGTTCAGACCTAGTGTCCGGCCTAGTTAAAAATTAGGTTCCAGGGCTTATTTGGGGGCTCAAACGAGATCTAAAAATTACGAAAATTGGTAAGCAACTACTTCTAAGGCTCCTCAAGCTCGAGGACTCCTCGGCTTGCACAAAATGGAGCTACAAAAAGGTGAATATGGTATTTACAGGGGTTGTTAGTGATGAGAATCACTTTTAATTGGTGTAAGGATTTTGAAAAATTAAAGGTTGCCTTAGTGCTAGATCTGCGTGAATGCTCGTACTTGCTTCTTCATGAAGAAAATTATTGGCCTACTTGCCAGATCGTCGTTGACTCCCTTGTCTGCTTGTGCCTTCTCTCCCTTCTGACTCTCTTCTCTGACTGCCATGCCTCGTCAGTCCTTCAGTTCCTTGTCTGCTGCTAACACAGAGTATTTCAGTTCCAAACTTCCAAAGCCCGACTTCATGCATCTTTACTATCTCATCAACTCTCTAATGCCCAACAAGGACCCCAGAGCATCCAAAACTTTTGTGATACCATCATTGGTGCATGGCAATGAATTCAAAACAATTTTGATTGACCAATAACTTAGTGCATGAGGCCTTGGATATGGGAGGTATGCACGTTCCCATCGAGAAGGAAGGCCTAGTTCTCAATACTATGAAGAATAGGAACCTCATGAAGCTTAAGGATATGGTGGCCATGACACCCAACATAGTTGTCCACCTGAGGATGTGTAACAACATTTTGTCTCCCTAGGATAGGATAGGTTTATGATGCCTCACAAGAAAGTATGGTTCAGCTTATATTTAGCCAACACTCAAAACATGACCATCAATTTGCCACATTGCATTATTGATAAAATCCACCAAGCCCAGAAGCGATGGCATTGGAAGATAAGATTACATGGATGTTGTGCTCTTACAAGGATTATATATAGATGTCTTTCGTACAACATATGTTGTTCTAGGCTAGGATAAGCTCCACGATAAGAAGTTCCAACTCCTTAATTGTCAATCCACAGAAGAGATAGGAGTGATATGAAGATCATGAATGTATGAGGTGAGTGAAGGTGACAATGAGAAGCATGAGAATGCACACACATACACACACACATAGCAGAGACAAGAGAGCAGCAATGGAAGGCCAAGAACAAGCTCTATTACTCAAGAAGACTCCTACAAGCTCAAAAATAGATCTAATCTCTAACTTGACTACCTAAAAAATGAGCTCTCTAGCTCTTTTTATAGATTCTAGACTAGTTTTGACCGGTTTCATATCTAATGTTCGATATAGTTAAAAAATAGGTTCTCAGGGTCATTTGGAGGTCCAAATGAGGTCTAAAAATAACCAAAATTGGTATGATCATTCTACCTAGGATCCTCAAGCTCAAGGACTCCTCGGCTTGCATAAAATGGAGCCATTAAATACAAAATTGGGTGTTTTATGGTACATATGTTACAAGAGTGATGAAAATCACTAGTTGAAGTTCAAAGAGAATATCATGAAGTATATTTCTTGAAAAAAATGAAATGTCTAGCCCCATCAACTCATTGCATTCCCGTCTTTACATGCTACCTCTGCATCGATGCCTGTGGATACTTCTCTATGTATTGCCAACACCCCTCTCCCTCTCGCATCTGTCCTCTCTGACAGATCCTTATGATAGTAGGGTATGCGTAATGAAGGTTTGCAAGAAATCTTGGGCTAGGGTGTGCTTTTCAATGTGAATACCTTGTGCTCGATTGGCTTCTAATATCTCCCAATTGATAGCCTGAGGTTCGTCTGATGGTGGGAGCCGATAGTGTGTAGAATACATTAGTTGTTCATAGGCAAACAACTACAACAGATGTGTTGGTTGGCTAATGAAGACTTCATAGTGATATTCCCAAAATCCAATCATAAATATTTCTTTAAATGTCATTTTGTAGTAGGTGTTGGAGTTAGACGTCTGCGGAAGCATGCAAACAACACAAGGAAGCATAAAAAGCTTGGAGCACAACACACAATACTGAATGTATTGCCACTAGAATGTACGAAGATAAGTAGCCTGTTAGGGCAATAGGCATATATACAAGCCAGGGAAAAAACATCCTAAAGAGGTTAAAAAGTGCCTCGGTGGTCCTAGAGTGTTCACACATATCACTTCCTAAATATATCAACAAATCCCCCCTAGGAGTGATGTAGTGAACAAGGAGCTAGCACTCATGTATAAGGAAGTGCCAAGCTATGTGGAATCAATCCACAAAAGGAAGTAAGCCCAAAGCTTTGCGGAAAGCTTCAAACTTCTCCCTAGGCAGAGCCTTTGTAAAAAGGTCTGCAATGTTCTCTTGCTTGGGCACGTATGCCAAGTTGATCTCCCGAGCAGAGAACCTCTCCCTGACATAATGATAATGCACCTCAATGTGCTTAGTTCGAGCATGGAACACAGGGTTCCTTGCAATTGCCAATGCGCTCTGACTATTAGTGAAGATGGTGGTGGCAGAAGACTGACTGACACCCAAATCAACCATAAGGCATCTGAGTCACACACACACACACACACTCAATAGTCATTGTGAAAGCTGCCCCATACTCAGCCTCACAACTCGAAGTGGCCACAGTAGGCTGCTTCTTGCTCAACCAAGATATGCATGAACTACCAATCATGAAGCAAAAACCACTAGTGGGGACACGAGTATCATAGCAACCAACCCAGTCAGAGTCAGAAAAAGCATGCAAATCTGGCGGTAGTGATTGCCCCTTGGGATAAAACAATCCAAGTAGTCGAGTACCACTCAAGTAGCGAAAGATACGCTTAACCACCTACCAATGCTTGACACCTGGGCAATGCATAAACCTGCTCATCTGTGAGATAGAAAATTGAATATCTAGTCGAGTAATGCATAAGTAAATCAGGCATCCAATAGCCTGCTGATAGAGAACATCATCAAATGCATCTCCAGTATCATGAAGACTCAATCGTAAACCTGTCTCCATAGGAGTGGCAATAGGCTTACAGTCTTTAAGGCCAAAATGCTGCAATAATGTGTCAATATATTTTGTTTGACACAAAGCAATTCCACCATCAACATACATAAACCGAATGCCCAAATAATGATGCAAATGCCCCAAATCAGAAATCTCAAATGAGGCATGTAAATCAGCCTTGAAATCACCAATATGCTTCTCATGAGGTTCAGTGAGCAACATGTCATCAACATACACCACAATGATTAGAAGCACATCATTAGCACGCTTAACATATAAGGTGCTTTCAGTTGGACTGTTCTCAAAACCATGTG
This sequence comes from Ceratopteris richardii, assembly GCA_020310875.1. Lineage (NCBI taxonomy): Eukaryota > Viridiplantae > Streptophyta > Polypodiopsida > Polypodiales > Pteridaceae > Ceratopteris > Ceratopteris richardii. The sequence goes on from CM035433.1 coordinate 106,675,997, forward strand.
CAATAAGATAGACATGTATATTTTCATACCAAGCACGTGGTGCTTGCTTTAAAGCATATAATGCCTTCTTTAACTTGCACACCTAGTTTTCATGCCCTTTCTGCACAAAGCCACAAGGTTGAAAAACATACACTTCTTCATGCAAATAACCATTCAGAAATGGTGTTTTAATGTCCAACTGATGTACATTCCAATCATGATGAGCTGCAAGTGCATAGATGCTACAAATAATGGCAATTTGGCATGTAGGTGCAAAGGTTTCACTAAAATCAATGCCTCTTTCCTATGCATAAGCCTTTACAACAAGCCTAGCCTTATACCTATCAACTGTCCATCAGGTTTATGCTTCAGCTTGTGTAGCCACTTAGTGCCATTGGCCTTCTTGCTAGGAGGCATGTTGCATAAAGGCTAGGTACCATTTTTCATGATAGCATCATATTCAGATTGCATTGTAGCCATCCAATGTTCAAAATTTTATGCTTCATCAAACGAAACAGGTTCAGTCTCATCACAAAGACTAGATGCAGCCATAGCATAGCAATCTGATGCAACAAAGGCACTATGAGAGCCTGAACAAGTACGATATGATAGAGGTGCATCTAATTTGTTGTCATGCAAAGTCTTCACTAGCCATTTTGGCATAGTTTTTGCCTCCTCAATATCAGCTCTCTCATTAATGAGTGCATCATACAAATCTGCATCAGAAATGGAATGGTCTGCATCATCACATGAAACCTGCAATGGCTGAGAAGTTGCCTCATTAGGACCAGGACTAGACTATCCACCTGTAAAAACAGGCAGCAAAGTATCATACATGTCTTTGGAGCTAACACATGTCTCCTTTGTACATGAAGTAAAGGTTGAATAGCATCTTCTACATAAAAAACATCATGGATAACCAAAATGCGTTTAGTATGTGGATGATAGAGATGATAGCCTTTGCTTTCTAAACTATACCCAACAAAAACAAAGCATGCATGCCAAAGCTTTGCATCTGACATAGCATGAGAATCATGTACTGCACATGCTGAATCATTCATAGATTTTTCATAATCTATGAGCTTATTGAGCCCACGAGATAAAATGCCAAAAGCAATAATCGCGTTTCCATTTGATAGATCATGAACTGTACATCTGTCATCAACAAATTTCACAACCAAACCAATCTTGGCTAAGGCCAAAATTGATAACATATTCTTCTTGATCCTTGGCACAAATAAATCATCTGACAATGTAAAAGAACTACCATCAACAGTAGTCAGAATGATCTTACCAACTCCCATAACAGGATAAGAGGAGTTGTTGGCGCATGTAATAATATTACCTGTAGGGGCAGGCTCGAGTGAAGAGAAGAAACTTTGCTGTGAGGTAATATGTTTGGTTGCCCCACTATCAAAGTACCAAACATCTGAGTCTATCGCAGACATGCACTACGCATGAGAAGATGGATCAAAACTGCAAACAGTAGTAAATGCCCATTCTTCATCCTGCACAAGATTAGTAGACCATGTTTTTGGTGTAGAAGCCTCTACGACAACCATTCTTGCCTCTTTCTTCTTTGCCTCTTTATCAGCCAATTTTGGTTAGCTCTTAATGACATGATCATTTTCTTTACAATATTTGCAAAAAAAAATCTACTTTTCTGATTTCTTCTCATCTTTGTCTTCCTTCTTTGAATGTGTAGCATTTGTAGATTTTTGCTTACTAGTAGATGAGTTCCATTTACATTTGTCCTTTTGACTAGCCAAGAAAGCTTGATCTGCAACATGCATGATAGATCTGTTCTACCTAGACTGATCTTCCTGCAACAGAACAAAAACTAACTCCTCAAATGACAAGGCATTTGGATTTCCTTTCATCATCAAACGAAGAGTAGAAGCAAATCTTTGATATGAATCATTTAGAATGGACTACATAAGTGCACTATCTCGTATAACTTCATCAACAAAAACCAACTGTTCCTTCAAGTCTTTAATCTTTGTCAAAAAACTATCCATATAATCACCTTCATTCATGTGCTCTCTCCCCAATTGTTTTTGGAGGTAAGCTACACGAGCCTCATTCCTAGCTAGGTACAATGTGGTAAGTGTATCCCAAGCATCCTTTGCTATTCTACAAGAGCGAATGTGAGGAATAATGGCACATTTGATAGACAAAGATATCAATGCATGTTCTTGAGCATCTCTACCATCCCAATAAGTTTGCTTTACAATAGGTGCAACAGAAACAATAGCAAAAAAAGGAATCAGAAGAACATCGCCATCTTTGACACCATCTGCATCAGCTTCAATACCTGTATTTGCAGCACCCATATTCGCAGGTGTAATAGGACGTCTTTCAACACCTTGCACAATGTTCCATAGTCCTTATGCAACCAATACATGTCGCATCATATAAGCCCACAATAAATAATTGGTACCATCCAACTTATCCTCAACAGCCAAAATACAGAATACATCATTGCTTTCAGCCATGTCCATTGACTAAAATACCTTGATGCAGAGAAATGACTGTATCTAAAAAAGTTGAACATACCTACCCAAATAATTTCTACTAGACTTGTAGCAGACTTTGAGATGCCTACATTGCAAACCAAAACTGGTATATATCTTTGGCACAAAAAGAAAAAATAGCCTACACAAGCACTACGATAGTGTGTTCGAAGGCCGAAATGAGCTTAGATCATGATTTCCATACCACTTAGGCGAAGCTGTTTTGATCTCCTAATCACCCCGAGTATGCGTACCAAATTTCATGTGATTCGGAGACTGTGACTAGAGGAGTATCGACGATGCCCTAGATGAAGAGGCAACTTGCTCTGACACCAATTGTTGGAGTTAGACGTCTACGGAAGCACACAAACAACACAAGGAAGCAGAAGAAGCTTGGAGCACAACATACAATACTGAATGTATTACCACTAGAATGTACAGAGATAAGTAGCCCGTTAGGGCAATAGGCATATATACAAGCTAGGGGAAAAAAACCTCCTAAAGAGGGAAAAGTGCCCCGGAGGTCCTAGAGTCTTCACACACATCACTACCTAAATATATCAACAGTAGGCAGACAAATATTTGATCCAATAGTGGCACGCATAACACACCCTGATCGATGGTGTTGTCCTCATATTGTAGGTGAGGTCTCCATTTCCATGTTCAAAACTCGAGGTGTCGATGTGTGGTGTTTTGACTCTGCAAAAGATGTTACGCATTGTCTGCATCATGTAAAGGATTTTAGTGGTAATTTGCGCGGCTATGTTAGTCATGCAATGAAGTCGAAGGAGCCAATGGTGTATGGTTGCCATCATGTAGCCTACTATCAAAGGGCCACACAGTGGTCTTAAGTAAGGATAATTCAGCCAATCCTGGCGCTACTTATTGTTTTGAACTTTAATAGCGAATGCAGTCCAAGACCGATGATGAGGTATTGGACCGTAGCACGGATTGTACATTAAATGTAGTGGGGCCTTGGTCCATGTTCATCATCTTTGGATATTCTTGCAAAAGTTCCTTGTGCCAATCGGGCTAAAAGATTTTACCTTTTTTCACCTTCGGGGGTACGTCTTCTAGTTCAAACTAGGTGGCATGAGTCGGTTTCTTCCCAGTTTCCTTTTCAATTGCCAACTGGTATTCCACCATGCACATAAAATAAGGTTTGTATTGAAGCTTGTTGATGGGTATATACCTTCATGGCGCCAATTGTGTAAAATAAGGTGATTGCAGGATTCCTTCTTCTATGAGGGCCATCTCATGGAGTTGGGCTTCAACCCTAGCTAGGTGAGTTTGATAAAGATTTTCAAGTGATTTTATCCATGCAAAAGTGGGAAGTTCAAATGTGTCCAACCCTTCTACCGTGACTCGTCTGCCTAGGGCCAGTTGTGGTTCATATTCTTCTTCATAGCTAGCCTCTATCAGGATTGAAATTGTCTCTTTGTCTATTGGGATCTTTGATGGGGAGTCAGGTCTCGGAGGCTCTAACTTAGCTGCAATTTAAGCCTATAGGTCTAGTACACATGCCTGTAATGTGACTAATTCTTCCATGATCTCTAGCGGCATGACCTCTTGAACATTGTGTTGCTGTACAGGTTCTTGTAGTTGTAAAGTAGTGTATTCACTCCTTAAGTGCTGATATTCTTCATTAATGTGATCGTAATCTTTGAGTTGACACACAAGGTCTTCCAAAAGTAACTGCATGGTCTCGAATGGGACTTCTTTAAATATGCTTGGACTGAGTGGTTTGTTGGGTCTATCCATGGATACTTTGAAGTTTTCATGATTCTATTCTTGTAAACTTTGTTTCTCCTCTTTGGCTGCTGCGAGGTGTCGTCTTAAGAGTCCCATGTTTCTGGTCAGCATTGCATTATGTACAGTTTGGACTCATAGAAGTTCTTCTATTTTTGTGAGATCCTCTTTTATCTTTTGTTCGAACTCTAGCTCCTTTGAATGATACGCATCACGGACTTCCTGATTTTGTGCATTAAGAGAGGTGTTCTGTATAGACGATGAGTTTAATTGGGCTTGTAGTTGTGCTATAGTTTGTTGCAAGGCCTGATAATTACACTTGAGAGAAGTGAATTCTTGCCTAACTTGATTCATGCATGTGAACATTTGATTTAATTCATTATCTAAAGTGGGTGATAAGAGCAATGATGGAGTGATGGACGATGATGGTGGTGTGGTGGTTGATGTAGGGGGAAAGGGAAATGGGGATGGGATTGTGAATGCTATGGTGATTGTGGAAATATGTGGTGTGGTAAAACTACATGGTGAAGTGGTGGATGTGAGAGGTGTTTCAATGGGGGGGTGAAATATCCATATCACTTGAAGTGGTATCTAGTGAACTAATGGTGAAAATTGGTGTGACTATGGGTGCATGAGTGGGTGTGAATACAGGATTTACAAATGTTGAGGAATATATTACATGTTGGGTTTCATGGATTAGTTGGTGTAGAGGAGAAGATATAGGTGATGTAGTCAGACTAGGAGGGGATACTAATGAGAAGGTCATTGGTTGGCGAAATGTTAAAAGAGGTCATGGAGGAAGGCAAAAGGAAGAAAGGGAATTAAGTGGAATGGGGAGGAACTATGGTTGAGGTAACATGTGTAAAGGTTTCAGGTCGAGTCTGGGGTCCTAGAGGTAATATGGCTTTAACTGAAGCACTCGGTATGAATTGGGATAATGGAGGTGAACTGGAGTGCATTGGGGAAGTTGGATGTATAGGAGAGGGAAGAGTTTTGGTTGATGTGAAGGTGATGTCCATGGCAGTTACAGGTATGGAAGTTAAGGGTTGTGGAGGGGAGTCGATAATGATGGTTTCTCCTGCTATTGGTAGCTCCATGACTAGTCATGATTCTTCTAGTTATCGAGAGGACTGAGCGTCTGTTGGCACATGGATGTATTGACCGGGTCTTGACATTAATCATATGCATCGAGGGTCAAATTGCGGCAATGGCTTTCACTTTAAGAAATGGAACGCTTCAACTGTACCTATTGATTTGACTAATTCGTTAAAGCCTTCTACAAAGGAAGCTTCAAATCCTCCAATGTCTAGCTCTTGTTGTAAAATTTCTTTACTCTATTCTTCTGAGATTCGTTTGCTAGTCCACATGGCTTGCATGTTGCGGTACAGCTTCTGGATTGCTAGTGTGTATGTTGCGGCTTTAAAAGTGTCCCCTTCATATGTGCTAGTATCCCCTTGGGCTTCAGAGTGTTGCTCTTGCTGTTCATGTTGGTCATCATCCTAAGAATCTAGATTGTTTTCACTCGCTTTATCGTCATCATCTTCATCCTCCATTATTGTTCGGTCATCCTCATCTGAACTTGACACTACTTGTTCTCGTTGCTGATCAAGTGGTGAGGTGGAATAACTTGGTCATTCATATTCTTGTGGAAAAATTGTCCTTTTGAGAATTGAAATTCATTAAAGAATGCATCTTGCATTTCGAAATCAAACGTGGTATTGATGAGTTTCACCTCGAGGTTAGTTATTGGAAAAGTGAATGCATCTGCACCAATGGTGGTGGGGTAAAAGCTTGAGCTCTTCACTTGTCAAAGCACGCTTGAATGCTATGTCATACTCTAAAAATCAGGTTTTGGCAAAGGTGCACTAAAATACTCTATGAATCTAGCCCTACCCCAAATAGGTTGTAATTTCTCTGAATTCTGAAGGTCTTCAAACTCTCCTGAGAAGTATTGATATCTTCCCCACATGCCTCCACTAAAGCAAAACATCACATCATAAATGTAGTTCACGTGGGCTAGAGGTCTTGCAAGTCCTTGGAACCAATGGGAGTTGCTGTGTACTTTTTTGGTTTGTCCCAGGGGAGGATCTTCAATTGGCATTGGTCCCATAAAATATTGAAACTCTGGTGGCTTCATAGCAAGATAAGGTTGAGCTAACAAATCATCGAAATTTACTGCTGGCGCCAGTGAAAGTTCCTTCAATTTGCATGATGATCTGAATAAATGCGTAGATGGTCTGCTACAAAAGGATAACATCTTAGTATGGAAATTAATTATGATACCAATAAAGTGCGACTGCAATCCATTTCCATAACCAATGCATAACCCGTGTAGCTGAGTGTTGTCAGGTGGTATATTAGTGATTTCTCAAAAACTAATGCAGGTCGCTGACAACCTACATGCTTTAGATAGTGCATACATTGCTTTTGATAAGATTGCATTACAAGTGAGAGTGGGTTATTTTGGATGGATTTATACAAGGTTTAGTTGTGGGTGAATTATTACACGAATAAGGGTTAGTCATGAGAGGCGTCATATCGTACAAAGGATCATGTGGAGGCTTTGGGACGTATTTCGACATCCATTTTCTAAGAGTTGATGAGTGGGTTTGGAGATCTGCTTGAGGTGCAAAGGATGATTTTGGCAAAGGTGGTGTCGATGTTTGAAGTGATTTTGAAGGGATGTGTACTACATGGCTTGGATGTTGAGCTAAAAGATAGTCCTTGGGTACCAAAATCTACATGGGTGTGGGTTGGTTTGTTAGGTACTTCTTGGAGATCCAATTCTATCAGGTTCTCATCAGTGGAGAAGAAGATTGAGAGGAGGTTGGACATTGAATCTGATTCTACTTTGACTTTTTCTCACCATAGCTTGTACTATTTGAAATTGTTGGTACTTTCTGACCTTTTGGCACCCATACTTGCTTTGTGCTAGTTGCCTTGACATCCTGATATGACTTCCACCTTGGGGTTGCCTGCTATGGTCTTCGGTTTGGGTTCCTAAGTCGTGGTTGAATTTTCTATGGTTGAGTTTGAGAGGTCTGATTGACACTTTACTTTGCAAAAGAAGGGAGGTCCAACACTTTCGTGACTTGCCCATTAGGAATTGAGGCATTCTACACAACAGATCTAGGTAGGTCTACAGGAAGTGTGGAGTATGGGCCACCGGAGACTATGGTGCCTATTTGTCTGCTGATGTAACCCACCTAACCACTGATGTAGTCCCCTTCTTGTTCAAAGGAAGACCAAGGGAAAATCTCCTCACATCTTTCTGAGTGGCAACTATCCATCACCACCCCACATGGTTTGATGTTGAATTAATTTGACTTATTTGTCCAAAGATCTTCGCATCCTCCTTTGCATTCATTTCATATGGTCTGGGGCTACATTCCTCAAGGAGGGTATTGTTAGGGAAGTCAAGAGATATCACTTGCTACTGATCTAAGGTTTTGATCTATAGAGAGCATTTCCTAAGATTAAGTCCACTGAGTGTTCGTATAACCAATCTTGGCCAAGGATTAACGGTTCTATAAGGTCCTCATCATGGCACACTAGGAGTTTCACAGTCATGGTCATCTCATGTATGACGATAGGAAGGTCCACCTCAACCATGAAAGGGGTTTCCATGCTTCCTAGCCCTATGAGGTATGCCTCAATTGGTCTCATTTTTAATACGAAGTCTTTATAGTGGGACCACCTAATGACACTAGTCATAGCACCTGAATCAATTAAAGCCCTAAGCTCCTGGTGGGTGTTGCCTTGTCTTAGCATGATTGTAATGAATGGTCTCCTATCCACTATGTTAGGATGGGCAGTTGACTTTGTTTGACACATGGCCATAGGATATCTCAGTGTGTCTGTGAGATGGTTATAATGTTCTCTCCCTAGTCCTTGTCTCTTAGTTTCATGTGTTTAATGCATTCTAGAGCTTGTGCAAGAGCTTCCTCTTGTATTCTCTTTTCTTCCTCCTTATGCTTCTTTGCCAACATGAGTTGTCTAAGCATATCCTCCGTAAGAGGTTCCTTATAAAGTTTGAATCTATAGCCACTAATGTAATTAGGCATTATATCTCCTTTGAATGTGGCTAATTGTACTGCTCAACTTGTCAAAAGTCTATTAATAATCATAGGTCCATAACCACATTTCTCTAGCTTCTATGCATGCTCTTTCATCATATATAGTAGGACTAACTCACCTTCTTTGAAGCCTTTATCTTTCATGTGTGCATCAAAATAGGCTTTCTATCGCTTCTTGGTTGCACATATGCCTTTTGCTACTTTCAACCTGGTTTCTCCTAATCATTCCAAGTCTATTATCCTTGATGATATTTGTGGCCAATCCACTGATGCTCTTGTGTAAAATTATGGGTAGGTATCAAAAAATCCAAAGGGAGCACTACATGTTGTCCAAAAACCATCTGAAAGGGAGTTCCATTGAGTATAGTCTTGTAGGCCACTCGATATGCCCAAACAACGTGATGTAATTGTTTGTCCCAATCTGAACGTTTGTTGTTCACGAGTTTCATCAATACATTACAAAGGATATTGTTAGTACTTTCTGCTTGGCCATTGGCCTAAGGATGATATGGTGCAGATTTCTTGTGAATCACCATAAAATCCTGTAACAAATATTCAATAACTTGGTTTAGGAAGTGGGTTCCTCGATTGCTTACTAGTTCTATAGGTAATCCATATCTTGTAAAGACATTTTAAAATAAGTATTTTGTAGCCGTGCATGCATCATTCTTTTTTGTGGCCTTAGCTTCTACCCATTTGGTGAGATAATTTGTCGCTACTATGATGTATTCAACATGTGTAGGAGGGTTAATGGGTCCTACAAAGTCTATACCCCACTTAGAAAATGCAAGTCCTCCCATCATGAGTTTCAATGGCATTTCATCTCTGCGAGTAGGAAATTGGGTTCTTTGGCACACATCACATCTCTTAACATAGGTATGTGCATCCATGTGAAGAGTGGGCCACCATAATCCTGCGAATAGTATGGCTTTGATTATTCTGTCGGAGATAAAATGACCTGTTGCAACACCTTAGTGTGCAATCTCTAATATGCTCAAATAATCATTCTCATGAACACATTGTCTTAGGTATCCATTTCTCCCTCATTTGTATAGGTTGTTGCCAATAAGTGTGTAGTCTTGAGCTTCCTGCTCTAGACTTCGTTGTCTTGCTAAAGTCATTCTTTGAGGGAATGTTTTCATTCTCAAGTATGTTACCATTGGTCCACTCCATTCTGGTGTAAGAGACACCTAGTATAACATGGAATGCTCCATAGTAGTGTTGGAGCAGTACAATCAACAATTGGTGATTATATAAAGCCTAGAAGTGAAGAGATGAAGGAAAGATTGAAGATCAACTTCATGAAGTAAAGAGAAGATTCAAATAGCAAAGTTCTTTAAATTATATGTACATTAGTTCTGTATATACTTCAATATACTTGAAGTAATGACGAATCAGTACTCATATATATATAGGTACGTGCTCATATTAAAAAAGAGAGTGAGAGATGAAATATAGATGAGTAGATGATGAACATTGTATGTATCATCCATCAGATGTATGAAGAGTTAAGATAAGAAAACGTTTTCAGAGAATTGCACGTCGATCTTTTCTCTAGTTCTTCTTCTGTGTTTAATCTTATGAGAAATCCTTTTCTACACATCTAAGTCCATAGTTAATCTATCTATGGTTAAAGTTTGAGAGCTCAATTGCAAACAGGCTGAGAGAATTTTGGATAGGAACATCTATATGTGAGAAAGTGTTGAGTGTCTTCTGAAACAGGCACAGATTTGATGGTCAAAGAAATGGACAGCACTCAGTGCATAGTGTAAAGTTTTACACAAATGAGGAGTCAAAATTTAAGTTGGAAGGTAAGCCATCAATGGCTAAAAGCATTTGCTTAAACGGGTTCTAATTTGGGAGAACCATGTCTTAGAAGTTGCAGGTGTCAAAGTCGACTCTACAGAGAGACAGTTTCAAACATAGGTAGATTGTTTGAATCATTTCTCATAATCTACTCAAGATTTTGAAGTGTTTTAACTTGGACGAGGTGCGAAATCTCTAGGCAACACATTCTACAAAGTTTCATAAGAAACTTTACACAAATGATTAATCAATGAGTAATTAATGTGCAGCAGACTTTTCTATGAAATGACTTTTTCACAATTAGCTAATTTCTTGATAGTTTGGTGTTTGTCTTCCAAATTGGTTGGAGTTTAAAGTTGTTCTTGATATAGAGGAGGTCTAACATCAAGGATGGCTTGTTCTTTTGGAGATTAACACTCTCCATCAGTGGTATCAGAGCAGGAAGTATCAAAATTGAGGAAAGGAAGACTCCGACTGTTGCAGACATACAAATTTCACATCTTGAAGGTTCAAAAGAATAAAGTGTGATAGGAAGACTGAAGGAAGACACATAAAGGTTGTCAAAAGGATTAGAAGGAGCAACACTCGAAGCCAAGGTACATTCATTCCTTATAAGGATTAAAGATTTGAGACTATAGGTGAAGCAAGGATGGGAGATAGTCTCCAAATTGAAAAGTTGGATAGAGAGAACTATCCAGCTTGGTCTATGAGAATGGAAGCTCATCTTATGACCAAAGATCTGATGGGATACATAACAAGAGAGGAAGAAAAGCCAGAGTTAAAGATCCTAGTGTTCCAACTAGGGAGGAGCTTGGAGATATAAAGATTTGGATGAAGAAGGATGCTCAAGCAAGGAGCATAATCTACATGGCTGTAAATGATTATTTGCTTCCTCATATCAAAGGACTTGAAAGTGCAAGTGACATTTGGAATGCTTTGGAAGAGCATTTTCAAAATACAACCAAATCAAGGAAAGGTTCATTATGGGCAGAGTTTAGTACTTTCAAGAAGAAGGCTTCACAATCAATATCTGATTATGTGACAAAGATGAAAGAAATTGCTGATTCTTTAGGTGCAGTTGATGAAGATATTGAAGAAGATAAGTTGGTAAGACAAATTCTCACAGGACTTAGAGGAGATGAGAAGTGGAAGCCTTTTATTTTATCTACAGAACTTTCATTAGATCATTTCACTCCTGATTTGAATCAATTGTTAGGACATATGCTAACTTCTGAGAATGATATCAAAGGAGATGTTGATAAGAGTGCAGGTCATGCAATATATTCTAAAGACAAGAAGAAAGCTAGCAAAGGAAAGCAACAATCAGTTGAAGATGTACTCCAAGTCAAGCAAACTTCCTAAGAGGAAGAGGAAGTGGCAGAAGTAGAGGAAGAGGCAGAAATAACAAAGATAATGTCAAAGCTTGTTGGATATGTGGTAAGACCAATCATCTATCTCATGATTGTTGGCATAATAATCAAAGCAATGGTAATTTTAATCAGAACTTTAATCAAAGAGGAAGAGGTGGAATCCTATAATAACACCTACTACAATTATGCATCAGATCAGAAAGAAGATTCGACTCTTATTATGAATGCAACATGTGAAGCCTCAGATGAAGACATGAGAGTATTTTATATTGACTCAGGATGTAGCAACCATCTGAGTGGAAACATTGCTTTGATGACTGATCTAGATCATAATGCAATCAATCATACAGTTCAAACAGGTGATAATACAAAGCACAAAGTAAAGTCAATTGGTTCAGTCAAAGCCAAAGATGGAAGCACTCTCTTGAGTAAGGTTCTGTATGTTCCTACAATTCCAAAGAATTTGATTAGTGTAGGACAAATTGTGGAAAAAGGATATGAGCTAAGGTTCACTAATGATGGAGTTTATGTTGAAGATCCTAGTCAAGGGTATAAACAAATTGTTACAGGAAACAAGGAAGGAAGGCTCTTCACATTAAAGATACAAGGTAATATTGGACATGCTATGTTTACATATGGAGAGCAAAAGGTGTCTGAATTGGATCTTTGGCATAAAAGACTTGGACATTTTAATGAAAGAGGTATCAAAGAAATGATAAACAATGGTTCAGTGCTTGGATTGCCTAATGTTGCAGGTCAACACATGACATACAGATGTGAAGCATGTCAGTTAGGTAAGGCTCATAAGCAATCATATAATAAGTATGGTTTAATGTATTCAGAAAGACTTGAATTGGTACATACAGATGTGTGGGGTCCTTCAAAAGATTTCAGTATAAATGTTTCAAGATATTATGTCATATATGTTGATGATGCTACCAGAAGATCGCAATCTATGTGATCAAAGATAAGTCAGAAGTGTTCAATACATTTAAATACTATCATGCATATGCAGAAAGAATCGCAAGTCATAAGTTGAAAAGACTAAGGTCAGATGGAGGGGGAGAGTATTTCTCTAATGAGTTCAGTGATTACTTGTGGAATGCAGGTATAAAGAGAGAGGTTACTTGCAGGTACTCTCCTCAACAAAATGGGGTAGCAGAGAGAAGAAATAGAACTCTTGTTGAGTTTGCAAGATCCATGATGAAGGAGAAAAATTGTCCGAATTATTTGTGGGCTGAGGCTGTAAACACAGCCACATATTTGTTCAATAGGTTACCTTGTAAAGCTTTGCAGGGTATAACACCATATGAAGCTTGGTGGGGTAAGAGACCTACCTTGGATCATTGTAAAATATTTGGATTCTTGGCATATGCATATGTGCCATCTCAATTGAGGCATAAATTGGAACCTAAAGCAGAGAAGTATGTATTTATTGGTTATGATGACAAGCAGATTGGTTATAGGTTGTGGAGTCCATCCACAAAGCAATTCCTTGTGTCCAACGATGTTACATTTGATGAGCAAGGCACTTGGTATGCAGGTAAACTTAATGTGCATGCAGATGTTGAAGAAGTTGTGAATCAAAAGAAAGGTAAGTCAAAGGTTCAGATATTTGATGAAGAGGAGAACAATGAAGTACAAGTTGAAGTTGAAGAAGTGCCAAGATTTGATCCAGAGTGTGATGAACTAGAAACTTCAAGAAGTAGAGAACTCAGAAGGTCATCTAGGCACAAATGGCAACCTACAAGGTATAGCTATGATACTTCATTCTTGACTACTAAAGATTATGCTTACATGTTAAAAGCAGATGAAGATCCATCTACATATGATGAAGCCAAAGGGAAGAAGAATTGGGAAAAAGCTATGCAAGAGGAATATGATGCATTGATGGAAAATGAGACTTGGGATTTAGTTCCTAAGCCAAATAGTCAGAAAATCATTGGGTGTAAGTGGGTTTACAAAACAAAAAGATTTGCAGATGGAAGTATATCTAGGTACAAAGCCAGGCTTTTTGTGAAGGGATATGCACAGACATATGGTGTGGACTATGATGAAACTTATAGTCCTATTGCAAAGATGACAACCATAAGGACACTCATAGCAATTGCTGCTTGCAAAGGTTGGAAATTATCTCAATTAGATGTGCAGAATGCATTTTTGAATGGTTTTATTTCAGATGAAGTCTACATGGAACAACCATATGGTTTCAAAGATCAAGTGTATCCAAATTATGTGTGTAAGCTCAAGAGAGCTTTGTATGGGTTGAAGCAGGCCCCAAGGGCATGGAATTATAGGCTTGTAAAGTTCTTGAAGGAACTTGGATTTCAAGCATCAAAGGCAGATAGTAGCTTGTTAGTCAAAGCAAGTGAGGATGGATTTATTTATGTTTGTATTTATGTTGATGACATAATACTTAACAGGAACAGATGACAAAGGCATACACATGATTAAGAAACAGATGGAGAAAGAATTCAAAATCAATGATTTGGGAAATTTGTCATTCTTTTTGGGAATGGAGATTTCATATACTCAACATGGAGTATATGTAACTCAAGAAAGGTATCTGAAAAATTTGCTAACCAAATTTAAAATGGAAGATTGCAGGATAGCACCAACTCCAATGGAAGTGAATCATAGATTGACTAGATATGGAGGAGAGGAATTCAAAGATATGAAGCTCTATCAGAGTTTGGTGGGTAGCTTGATTTATGCTACATTAACAAGGCCTGATTTATCATATGCAGTTGGAGTTCTATCTCAATTCATGCATTGTCCTAGAAAGGAACATTGGATTGCAGGACAAAGAGTACTTAGGTACATCAAGGGCACACTTAAAGAAGGTCTGTATTATGGATATACTTCAGATACAAGAGTCAAAATATACAGTGATGCAGATTGGGCAGGTAATTCTGATGATAGAAGATCAACACATGGATATTTATGTTATGTGGGAGATAAGCTAATTTCATGGTGCTCTAAGAAGCAACATACAGGTTCTCTATCATCTACAGAAGCAGAATACAAAGGCATGGTAGAAGCTGCAAAAGAAGTAATATGGTTAAAGACTCTTATGAAGAGTTTTGATATTGTTCAGAGTACTCCTATCATTTGTGGAGACAATATGAGTTCTTTATATTTGGCAGCAAATCCTGTATTCCATGCTAGAACTAAACATATTGAGATTCAGTATCATTTTTTGAGAGAGAATGTTGTTGATAAAGAAATAGAAGTTGTGCATACTCCTACAAAAGATCAACTTGCAGATATGATGACAAAAAGTTTGAATGGACCAAAGTTGCAGAGATTTAAAGATATGGCAGGAATAAAAAGGATGCAGGTAATCACAATTGATGATTGAGGGGGAGCTGTTAGAGCAGTAAAATCAACAATTGGTGATTATATAAAGCCTAGAAGTGAAGAGATGAAGGAAAGATTGAAGATCAACTTCATGAAGTAAAGAGAAGATTCAGATAGCAAAGTTCTTAAATTATATGTACATTAGTTCTGTATATACTTCAATATACTTGAAGTAATGACGAATCAGTACTCATATATATATATATATATATATATATATATATATATATATATATATATATATATATATAGGTACGTGCTCATATTAAAAAAGAGAGTGAGAGATGAAATATAGATGAGTAGATGATGAACATTGTATGTATCATCCATCACATGTATGAAGAGTTAAGATAAGAAAACGTTTTCAAAGAATTGCGCGTCGATCTTTTCTCTAGTTCTCCTTCTGTATTTAATCTTATGAGAAATCCTTTTGTACACATCTAAGTCCATAGTTAATCTATCTATGGTTAAATTTTGAGAGTTCAATTGCAAACATGCTGAGAGAATTTTGGATAGGAAGATCTATATGTGAGAAAGTGTTGAGTGTCTTCTGAAACAGGCGCAGATTCGATGGTCAAAGAAATGGATAGTACTCAGTGCATAGTGTAAAGTTTTACACAAATGAGGAGTCAAAATTTAAGTTGGAAGGTAATCCATCTATGGCTAAAAGCATTTGCTTAAACGGGTTCTAGTTTGGGAGAACCATGTCTTAGAAGTTGCAGGTGTCAAAGTCGACTCTACAGAGAGACAGTTTCAGACATAGGTAGATTGTTTGAATCATTTCTCATAATCTACTCAAGCTTTAGAAGTGTTTTAACTTGGAGGAGGTGTGCAATCTCTAGGCGACACATTCTACAAAGTTTCATAAGAAACTTTACACAAATGATTAATCAATGAGTGATTAATGTGCAGCAGACTTTTCTGTGAAATGACTTTTTCACAGTTAGCTAATTTCTTGATAGTTTGGTGTTTGTCTTCCAAATTGGTTGGAGTTTAAAGTTGTGCTTGATATAGAGGAGTTCTAACATCAAGGATAGCTTGTTCTTTTGGAGATTAACACTCTCCATCAAGTAGGTCTTTCACAATAGATTGGGCATTATTTACATAACCTACAAACATCTTCTTCCATAGAAGGCCAATACACTCCTAGTTTGTGTAGAGTCTACAATGTATGGTGTTTCAAATGATGTTGCTTTAATGCACCTACATGTGCTAATTGAAACCAATTCCTGTATTCTAATTCATCTACACAACATGCAATAATTTTTTGATTATCTTGTTTATATATGCTTCCTGCTAGTATCTAGTATCTTTGTGACTTGGTAATCTCTCCTTCTCTGATCCTAATCCTAGGATTCTTGGGTCCAAATGTGAGAATAGGGTCAATAGTCTTGGCCCATTTAGGTACTATCTCAAGATTAAACAAGTATGCATCTGGTAGTTCATCCGCTATTCCTTGAGGGGCTTCTCCCATAGTTAGTCATGAAAATGATATGCTCTAAGGTGGGTTTTTCCCTTCTTGACTACTACTTTGAAGTCATACTCCATCAATAATAGAAATCATCGAATCAATCGTCTTGTGTTACAAGGCTTATTGACTAAGTACAATAATGCTTGATAATCCGTGAAGAACTTGAACTTATTTGCTAATAAGTAATGCATGAATTTCTTTACCACATATATAATTCCTAATCCTTCACGCTCCGTAGTGGTGTAATTTCTTTCTTCCGCATTTAGTTGTCTACTTGCGTAAGCTATGGGAAGATCTACATTGCTTTCATTTGTAGATTGTGTCAACACACACCCTATGGCATAGTTGGATGCATCCATATGCACATGGAATGGCTTACTCCGATTTGGTGTAGTTAAGATTGGTGCTGAACACAAGCATCGTTTGAGTTCATTGAATGATTTCTCACATTCATCTGTCCATCAGAACTTGGTAAAAAAGGAGTACAAAGGCTTTGCTATGATCACGTACATGTCTATAAATCGTTGATGATAACCACAATGTCCCATGAAAGCTTGTACTTCCTTCACATTTTTTGGCCTAGGTAGGTCCGTAATCACTTTCACTTTCTCTTCATCTGTAGAGATTTCATTCTTTGACACAATGTGTCCTAGAATCTTGCCTTATCGGACCATTAAAACACATTTTTCTAGGTTCAAGTCAGACTTGATATTCTCAACATTTGTCAAATATTTGCCTTAATTCAAGGATATGGGTCTGTCTCATGTTAGAATGAGCACATACATAGAGTTATTTGTCCATCATGCAGATTATCAAGTGCCATCAGGGAGGAGTTCTTATGGAAATCTTGTACATGTACCTGGTCCTTGCATCTCTTCATTAGATTGGGATGCTCCTGATCATTCAATAGTTTCAAGTTTTCTATGCAAAATTAAATTTGATATCCAAAAGGCAATGTCAGTAGGCCAAATTTCGAGAAGGATAAAGATTCAATGGTTTTTGCTTATTCATGTCTTTGTAGCATGCTTTAAAAACATGTTATTACAGAAAACAAAAACAATGTGGTTGAATAGGAGAGTCTCTATTTCAGAGATTGATGATGTTTTAGGTAGGGAATGGGATAGCAAAGAAGTTCAAAAGCTAGGTGACATTATTTTATGTAAAGTTAGTCCCAATTCTCTTTCAATCTCATATCAGATATGTCGACAATCTCTGGTTCTAGGATATGACTATAGAAGGTGGAAAAAAAGCTTGGACTTTGGATAGCCTTGGACTCAGAGGAGAGCTGTCCAGAATTTGAGTTAGAAGTATTGATTCATCCAGATTTTCAATGAAGGAAAATAATTGTCACTACAAATTGGAATCTTAGAAATGTAAGGGAGCTCCTAGAATACCTTGATGAGGTATCATCTCAGTGTAGATTCTCAATTGATGATGCAATAATTAACATGAGATCAGAGAAATCATTATCTTGCATAAGTTGCCTGCCACCAAGGGTGATTAAGTTCCAACCTTTAAGATTGTAACAAGTTAACCCTGACATTCTTACATAATGTATCTTCCTTTAATAGAAGCTTCTATTGATACTTCCATTGAATTTTCTTTGCAGGATGGTGACAAAGAATGTGTGTTAAATTATTAATTTTAAATGTCTATATTCATATTTGCATTTTTTAATTTACTTTCAAGATTTTGATGAAGTTCTTATTGTACAATGATAAGAATATAAACCAAGACATTCTTAGATATCTTTTAAGGTCCTTTATTTCATATTTCCATTGATTTTTATTTGCAGGAGTGAATTGATGACTTCAATTATCCCCCTTCATCTAAACTCATATTGGCATTTTTTGTCTAATCATAACATTCTGATGAGGTTCCAACTAAGAAATAATTATACAGGAACTTGCATAAGTTAATTCTAGATGAACAAGAGATCTAGAACTCAATATCTAATTTCAATTAAATTATTATAGTCTATCAAAGGTGCACATTAGTCTCAATTAAATAATTTGATTCTATCCAACTTTTCTGTCCTCAAGTAATGCAAGAGAAATTATCATGGTACACATAACAAGTAATATAAGAGAGGGTGGAGAACCTAGTGCGAATTCCAATTCCAAGTTTGGTATTTCAAAATTAGAAGAGCATGCCTTAAGGTATAAAACAGAGGAGACGAGATAAGAGAAGACGACCGATGCAAGCGACTAGTGCAATCTGAACTTGTCGGATGGCCCTTATCGCTTAGATCGGTCATGTTAGCAAACTATCGTGAGAGACTTCAACAAGTGACCTTGCGTAAAGATTTGACTCATGAGTATAAAAACAACTAGCAACAGCGATGAAATGGATAATACGATCGATGCAAGCGATAGGGGCAATCCAAAATTCTCGGATTCCCCATATCGCTTGTATCGGTCATGTCCTCTTAATTCTTTATATCCTTCTGTATCTTCTCCAATTTAAACTTTCCAACAGGAATGAAGTAAGAAACCCACAATGCATTCATATTTGTGACACAAATAAACTTAATTGGACCATGCAATGAACTTTTGTTTAACTCTCAAGAGGTTCAATACAACTGTATATTTCTCAAGCATATAAATATTGTAAATGCAAATCAATATGGTTAAAAATGACCATCTTCCAGATGAAGATTGGCATAAGTACATACAATTTGTACATAAACAAATCTTCCAACCTATGTTGGTTTTACAATAGATTTCAATCTAAGACTCAAAAATGATTCAACCCTTTCTATCATTTTTGGAGCCGTGTTTTCTCTGTTGCTTCTGTCCCTTTTTGGAGCTTTTAGCTTGACTCTTTTTGTTGTTCCTATGCTTTAATGGTGAGTGAAGAGGAAGCCCTTTCTTTTTATCTTCAGACTTTTTTTTTATCAGGTGGAGGGGGTGGAGGTGAGTCTGGATCATATGGGCAGATTGCATGTTTCATGATGCCATTAATTGCTCTCTCTCGCTGATCAAGATGATCCATGCATCTGGATAGTCTGATAAATTCAATTCAAGACTGTAAAACCTTCTTTCCAAGAATCTTACAGCATTTGCAATCACTCTCAAGCCACATGATGTTGAGTCTTTCTGCAATGGCACATGAATTTGTATGTATCCAAATTGCTTTAGTTCATTCATTTTAGCAATTCCAGGAATTCTGATCAATGTGCATCTTGAGAAGCTTTGCAGCATTGCATTGTAAAGTGAAAATCAAAATGGATGGCATGGCTTTAAAATAGAGAACAACAAAATGTATAGTAACTTACACTTTGCAATTCCCATGTTGTGATTGAAGAGAATTGAGGAAAAGAGCTTGATATGCATTGAAGTCCACAATAATCAAACTCCAATGGCCCCTGTCATTGAGTTGCATGTAAATACACTTTCTTAAATGAAACAAATATCTTTTCAAAATGAAGATGAATACTTACTTTTCAATATATGGGTAGATAACACATTCTACCTCTTCTGTAAAATCCTGTAGAAAGGACTTGGCATCTCCATGTTTATGCAAAAAACACTGTGTCAGCAGAGGATCTAAAATAAATACTTTTCTTTGAACCGCTTCCTCACATTGTTGAAGAAGAACGCTTCAAATCAAGAAATAAAAATTCAGTTAAGGAACTAGAAAATTAAGCAAAACAAAAGCAAAACAAAATTATACCTGAGTGAAATGTTGACAACACTATCTGATATTTCAACATGAAGCTCCCTCAACATTTTGTTGTCTTCAGGTCTAATGTCAAGAAACCAATCTTTTTGCCGTGGCATTGCAACATTAACTATTATCTGCCCATCTCCTTTCTTGAGGAGCTCTTTATTTGCTTTCCGTAACTTTTGAATCTGAGTTAAGATGACACTTTCCTCTATAAATAATCCTTGCTTTTTCCTCTCCTCCTCACTATTTGTTGTAGTTCTAGTTTCATGATCATGAGTGACCTGAGGGTTGATCTCTTCAATGACAACTGTTGTTTTTGGTGCTCGAGCTGGAGGTATATTTAAAATGTAGAAAAATTTCTGATCATGGTGATCAATAGGAACCAGAGCTTTATCAAATTTATATCTTATTCTTGAAACAATAACATAATCCTTCGCCATTAGTGTTACCCTATGAGAATGAGCAGCACATAAATAGGCATCATTCATAAAGTCAATAGCAAAGTCCTCTGCAGCTTCTTGCACGCATAGCAGTGCTTGAGTTTGCCACCTCACATTGACAAAGGATGAGGTCTTCATCAAAGAACAGAGGTTGGTTGAGATCTGCTTGATAACTCTCATAAATGGAAGTCTAGGGATCAACAATCCCACAGACTTTTGAGCTCTTCTAATTTCCCTCAAGGACTTTACATGGTACTTGACCCTTTTTTTTGAAGGCTTGTCTGGCACATTGTCTTGAACCTTCTGGGGATTTTGCTCCTGAACATTTTCCCCCTGGGCATTTTGTTCCTGGGCATTTTGGTCCTGACCCTCAGGGTACAACTTCCTTGCTGTCTTTTTGGTCCTAGCCATACTCTGCACAAAATCAAAATCTTTAGGCAAGGAATTAGGAAAAGTGGAAACTTACTCTCAAAAAGCTATGATCAATGACTCTTTCCACTGTCAAAAAATTATGATCAATGACTCTTTCCACTGTCAAAACTTACTCTCAAAAAGCTATGATCAATGACTCTTTCCACTATTAGAGACACGACCGATGCAAGCGATAGGAGTCATCCGGAAATGCCCAGATGTCCCTGATCGCTTGCATCGGTCGTCCTTGAATTCATCATCAAATATCAATCAAATATATTTTACAATGCAAAATAATCAATTTTCACTAAGAAAAACATAATTTGAAAGCTATGATCAATGACTCTTTCCACTATCAGAGACACGACCGATGCAAGCGATAGGAGTCATCCAGAAATGCTCGGATATCCCTGATCGCTTGCATCGGTCGTCCTTGAATTCATCATCAAATATCAATCAAATATATTTTACAATGCAAAATACTCACTTATCACTAAGAAAAACATAATTTGAAAGCTATGATCAATGACTCTTTCCACTATCAGAGACACGACCGATGCAAGCGATAGGAGTCATCCGAAAATGCCCGGATGTCCCTGATCGCTTGCATCGGTCGTCCTTGAATTCATCATCAAATATCAATCAAATATATTTTACAATGCAAAATACTCAATTGTCACTAAGAAAAACATAATTTGAAAGCTATGATCAATGACTCTTTCCACTATCAGAGACACGACCAATGCAAGTGATAGGAGTCATCCGTAAATGCATGGATGTCCCTAATCGCTTGCATTGGTCGTCCCTGAATTCATCATCATATTTCAATAAATACAAGTTGAAATAAAGGTAACAATGCGTAATACTCAAGCATCACTAAGGAAACCAAAATTTGCAAGCTATGATCAAGGACTCGATGCCATTTAAGAAACATGACCGATCCAAGCGATTAGGGTTATCCAAAAATCTCGGATGTTCTGTGGTCGCTTGGATCGGTCGTGTCCATATTACCTAACGCAGAGAGCGCTCTCTATAGAAATTGTGAAGAAGCAGCTTTAAAACTTGGTGGCGATGGAACCTCGACGCTTGGCAAGTGTTGACAAAAAAAATGAAAGAAATGAATAGGGAAGCTTAAATAGGTCCCAGAACTGAGTTGACCGTTGGTGCCATGTGGCATGCCACAATTGGTCCATGTCATATAGCCGTTGCGAATTCCAACGTCTTTTGCCATGTGGCATGATTTGATTGGTCCACGTCATCTATCCGTTGCATTGGCCAACGTACCTTTGCCACGTGGCACTCTGTGATTGGTCCACATCATCCGATCATTACTTTGTCCCCCCTCGCCTATAAATAGCTACTTCCTTCATAAACTCAAATTTTGAACCTTCAGAGAATTTGTCTCATTTTCATGCGTATTTTTCTTTCGTCCCCGACATGACCGATACAAGCGATTTTCCCCGTTTGACCTACGTTGACTCACTTTAGTCACTTGCATCGATTGTGTTCTCCTAATAGACATACAGGAGAAGCTGCAGCTAAGATGGAGGGAATGAATGAGATCCTTAGTGTCTCTCCATCAGAGAAACTTCTTGATTTCATGGTTCAAGAGGGTTTAATTGTAGATTATTTTCTTGATGCAATGACGATATTCAACCCCAAAATTGATTTTGAAAAACTCCTAGAGAAATCGAAAAGTTTTCTTAAGGATGAGTGGGAGATTTTCTTGGGGTTGGTCAATGGAAGGATCCTTTCTATTTCTCAGAAAACCTATGTCCATCCTCACATCTTTGGGAAGGATCCAGTAGATAGGGCTAAAATCACAAGAAAATGCAAAAGGATATCCCCTTTGCCAGGGAAGCTTGATTTATGCCCAGAGCATGAAAAGGACTGCTGCTTGCTCCCTTTAAACATTGCCTTCTTGATATGGCTTGATCATATCTCAGTTGAAAAGGAGGAAAATGTTCATGTTGAAGACGAGCCTATCTTAGAGCTGACACTTGAGGGAAGCTCAAAAACTATGAAAGGTGTCATGGAGATTGTTGAGGAGATCAATCTCCAAGCAGAAGAAGAGCAGGTCAAAGGTTTTGATGTGGCCACTTTTACAGCAGAAACTGCAATAAGGGAGCCAAGTGAAGAAGTTCAAGTGTCTGAGAAGTCCTTACTTCTCCCAAATCTACCTTTTTACTTTATCTCTGAAAAAGAGTTTATACCTCTATTTTACATTCAGGAACTTTTCAATCTAAGGGAGGACTACTGCCTTGCAGCTATAGCTGAGTCAGAAGAAGTTGCAAGAAGATTCATCAATAAGAAAGGAGAAAGAAAAGAAGAATTTTTGTGTCTTGATTTGGATTTGTCTAATGAAGAATTCAAAGATTCATCACAAGATCTTTCAAAATGCTTTGAGAAAGCTATCTCAGAGAAGCCAAGACTTGCTGATGAAGAGTTTGATGAGCATCAGAAGCAACTTGGAATATACTCGTTTGGGCGCGGCTATTCATTCTTGGATGTTGCTGAGGACAAAGGAACAATTTGTATTGACTCAAAAGAGCTCATTGAGGAGGAAGATGAGGTCAAGGTATGTTGTTTAATATATTCTTATGAATTAAAGGTTTTGTCCGAGATCTCCATTTTTAGTGAGAAATTGGCCATGACCGATGCAAGCGATAAAGCCCATCGGATAATTTCCGTTGGGCCTTATTGCTTGCATCAGCCATGTTCGGAGTCGAAGAGGAAGATGAGGTCAAGGGATGTAGTAAAGTATATTCTCATGATTTTAAGGCTAAGGAGATGAGATGCCACAATCGGTTTTCTCCAAGGTCTCCATTTACACTGAGAAGTCGATCACGACCAATGCAAGCGATAAGGCCCATCGGATATTTTCCGTTGGGCCTTATCGCTTGCATCGGTCGTGTTTGGACTTGAGGAAGATGACGTCAAGGTATACAGTTAACTATATTTTCAAAAATTTAAGCTTAAGGATATGAGATGGGACTGATGCAAAACCTCTATATTGTGTCAGATTTGTCCAAGTTCTCCATTAGAAGTGTCAAAAGTCGATCACGATCGATGCAAGCGATAAGGCCCATCAGATATTTTTCATTGGGCCTTATCGCTTGCATCGGTCGTGTTTGGACTTGAGGAAGATGACGTCAAGGTATACAGTTAACTATATCCTCAAGAATTTTAGGTTAAAGATATGAGATGGGACCAATGCAAAATCTCTATCTTGTGTCAGATTTCTCCAAGTTCTCCATTAGAAGTTTCAGAAATCGATCACGACCGATAAAAGCGATAAGGCCCATCGGATATTTTCCGTTGGGCCTTATCGCTTGTATCGGTCGTGTCTAGGAGTTGCATGCAACATTGATAATAGATATCTGGCTTGTAAGAATTCCCCTCATTCATCAAAATTACATGTTTCTATGTAGTTTGCAAAGAGATATTGATGAAAACCAATGCAAGCGATAACGACTGTCTGAATTTCTCTAAAGACCCTAATCGCTTGCATCAGTCGTGACTCTTGCTTTTTTTCTTATTGTTTCAAGTTACTTCTCATGACTCCTAAAGTGTGTTTGCACTTCATCTAACCTTGTTTTTCATTTTTACCACAGTTAACTTTATTGGATGAAGACAATTACCTTGGCAGGGGCAAGGGAACAAGAAAAGCCATAGAAGAGAAAGGAAAAGCAAAGGTGGATATTCATTCTATTATCCACTATCTTCCAAACTTGAACCCAGACACTTTTTGTGTTATTCACAAGCACTATAGTGAGGAGCCAGACTTTGCAGTGTTGTGCTTGAGGACTCTATCAAAATACATGGGTTTTACTCCAATACCCTTTAATGCTTTCAGAGTTTTACTGCTTGAAAGATCAACTGCATTCAGAATTTTTGGATATGCCCCAGGACTCAATGCTTCAAGGGCAGGGTACTTTCTTTGTTATACAAGCTATGCAATGGCTGTAGGGGTGTCAGGTTTAAAAAGCATTGCTGGATATAGGAGAAAAGAGTTCCTCAGATATAGAGGTGATCTGCCAGAGCCAAGCTCTTTAAAGAGGCTCAAGGAATGACTTGATTTTTTCAAATTCTATACCTCAACAAATGTACATATACAGAAATTGGCCAATGTGATATAAGACATTGCAAATGTTTTTGGTGTAATTGATCCATGGCCTAATATTAATTGTTATTGATTCTCTGGTCAAAGTCATCTGATGGTAATAGACATATTTCTTTTCAAAGCATAATACATCATGAAATGTACATACATGACATCTTTATTTCTCAAAGAAATAAAAGACATTGCAAATATATAAAGCTCTCTTTGAAATGTGGTCTTTTTCATTTTGTGATATTGATACATGATGATTTTGTCTGGTGATAGCCATATCCTTCTGATTATATTTGGCATGAGGTCCTTTGTAATTGTCTTCTAAAGAACCAATCAAAAAGCTCTCTGAAGGCATTGCTCTTTGTTACTCCTCCTCCTTTCCTTGTACACCTAAAGAAGCTTGTCCTTGATTGATAATGAGATTTTTCCATGCCTTGGGTGTTCCACATGGCAAGTGGTTCCTTTTCTGCAAAGAATGCACCATGCACAAGAAGAATATGCTAGAAGAGCAGAAGAATCTCATTAGATCTTTATTTTAATTAAAAATAAATAAATTGAATACAATATCTTTGGAGCTCACCAAGTAGTATGTTATGTCTTTGGCACCCCATGCCTCTATGATGGTTTCTATAAGCTCTGTGGTCGCCTTTCTAAAATCTATCACATAACTTTTTGATGTTACCTGCTGCCTCATGATCTTTAAAAGGTTATCTAGTTTGACCCACACCTCCATTCTCTTTTTTGTTATTGCTGGTTTGCTTTTTACATTAGTTGTGACCTCACAAATTTTTTTCCAACAATTCCACATGGCATTAAGTTGTTTGTCATCATGGTTGTTGAAGAATCTCCTTGCTTTTGCACCTCCCATTGAGACATCCTGTAGTACATCACCTGTATTTTGTGAAAGCTTTGGATCTTTTCTTAGATGAACATCACCACCATGAAATCCCATTTCTGAAAGAAGACATTCACATTTTTTTATGCATTCATCTGCAAGAGTTGTAGGCTTGATAGAATATGCATAATCCAAGTGAAGACGGACCAACTTGTCAATGATTCTTAACTCTGGATGTAGTGTACATATGTGTACATTTGTCAATGCTATTGGAAGTATGGGATCCCAAATCATTGAAGAAGATGATTAGTTCTGAAGAATAACATTTTGTCTAGAAGGAGCCTCTTCACCCTCAGCTCTAGCAATCCATCCATTTGTGTCTGGGCTTTGCATGCAGTACAAGCAAGGGTACTTAGAATTTTCTCCCCCACTTATACCAAACATGCATTTGAGTGTCTTTAGGTCTCCACTCAAATGCCACTCAACTTGAAAGTTCCCATAGTCTTTGACATTCAACAATTCTCCTGCATGATGCCTTTGGATAACATTTGGAATGTTTGTCTGTGAGAATAACCATTTAAGTGTTTTATGGCTCTCAGATGGAACTTGAGCACAACCAACCCACCATAACTCCATTTCTGATTGTACTTTGAGAGATGGAGTATCCAATTTCCCAAGGCTATAGTCCAAAGCTTTGTTCATCAGTGCAATGCTTATTCTCTCCATCTTTTGATGTTTTTTAAGCTCAGCTTCATCAAGTTTGATTACAAATTTCAATAGACCAGAACAGTCATGCTCTTTTATATTATAGAACTGAACCATGTATGTTTAAAGTTTTATAACATCTATCCATATGTTGTTAAATGCATTGTAAGTGAAATGTAACTTTTGTTTTCCTACTTCGTAAGGCATGTTACCGTGAATATGTTTATATTCACC
Organism: Ceratopteris richardii; assembly: GCA_020310875.1. Lineage (NCBI taxonomy): Eukaryota > Viridiplantae > Streptophyta > Polypodiopsida > Polypodiales > Pteridaceae > Ceratopteris > Ceratopteris richardii. The sequence goes on from CM035433.1 coordinate 106,702,729, forward strand.
AAATACTGATGTGATCTTCTTATTCAAGCAGAGCCGAAACTTTCCTACATGATGGGGTCTAGGCAATCCAAAACTTCTAACTTTGTTAAATTTTAAAAATTCACACCAAACTTTTGAAATTGCTCTATAACCTTTCCTACTCACTCCGACACTATCACAAATATTCTGAATTTGAGATGGTTCTAGTAAAAGATCATTTTTGTCATGAGTTTTTGAAAAACAAAGTGTTTCAAGCATGTATTTTCATTCAGTTTCAATAGTCTTAAAACATCATTTTAACTCAAAATTTCATTACAAAAATGTACGCGCTCAAAACTGCTCGACATATTGAAACCTAGCACATTTGTCACATGATCTCTAACAATTTTCATTCTTTTCTTTTTTTGGCCAGATTTTTCAGTCAAATCTAAAAAAGGTTTTACTCGTTTTGACCGCATTCTCAAACCTATAGGAGTCTCTTTCATTTTTTTAAAAGACTCTAACTGAGAAGATAAAGTGGATAATTTGTTTTCTAGCTCCCTCATATGTAAATTCTTCTGGTGTAGTGTGTTTTGTAAACAGTTTATGTATTGTACATAATTCCTTGAAATATCCCAGAGCCTTGAACAATAGCCTCGTAAACCATCCTCACCATCTCCCACAAATCTAATCAGATCATGAAGATTATGAAAAGGGGGGTACCTTCAAGTTTGTGGATCAATTGGATAAACAGATCCATCTGTCCATATGTCGATATGTTTCTTGCCTTCCTTTCGCAATCCATCCACTTCAGGAGGATGAAGAGCCCTTCGGAATACTTTTCTTGTCGTCGCATACTCTTGACTAACTGCAATGTTGATATGGAACTTTTCACAATGATTTCGATTGTTTGAAAGCTCAGCGAGAGTATTTGGGTTAACGTTCTCCATGGTCTGCTATGAAAAATGATCGGCAAGTGTCTAAAATGACGTGAAAGGGAGAAACAGGCCTGCTATGAAACGTAGAGAAAAAAAGCGCAAAATGTCATCAGCACACATTATATAGGTCCGTGAACAAGAGGAAAATTCGAATTTTGATCAGCGCCCGGTGAGCACAAACTTCGAGGCGTAAGATATCACACAAACTTTTTATGATTATACGATACGAGTTTCTCTCTCTTCAAAATTTGCATAAGATACGTTTTAAATGAACTTACATGGAATTTCTTAAAGGATTTGACAACTTTGATCCCGATTAAGCACAACTAATTGAAATCCTTACACGGCCCTTTTTGGGCCGTTTTTCGCCCTAATGAGTCATCCACATAAACTTCCAAGTTATTTCGTAAGAATTCCTTAAAAAAGTGACACATTAATTGTTGAAAAGTGGCACGTGCATTGTCAGCCCAAATGGCATCACTCGAAATGCAAATATGCCCCACTCTGTGGCAAAGGCTCTTTCTGTTGATCTTTAAGAGCAATAGGTACCTGATTATAGCGTGAGAATCCATCAAGAAAGCTGTAGACTTCCTTGCCCGCAACTCTTTCCAATAAATGCTCTGTGATAGGAAGATGATAACTATCTCTAATTGTGGTGGCATTAACTTTACTAAGGTTGATACACACACAATTTCCCATTTTTCTTGGGCACAACCACAATGAGGGATACCCATTCGGTATGTTCAAGCGCATAAATAAATCCTGCTTCTATCAAACGATCTATCTCCTCTTTAATCTTGGCAGCATAGTTATCATTATAGGTATATGACTTGTGCTTAGAAGGCTTGGCCTCTGAGGTCATAGGAATTCTATGGGAGCATATATTTGGGTCTACTCCTTTCAAATCCTTGTAATTCCAAGTGAACATATCTTTATAATTTGGCAATAGGATAGCTGACTCTTCTTCTTCTTCTTCCATCAAATCATGCCCTATGTATGTGCATTTCTCTTCTCCTTCTTCAATTGTAACTACTATCTTTTTGGTTTTGTCTCGATTATCGTACACTTCTCCAATGCCTGCTTCTCGTTTAGGCATTCGTACCATAATTCTTTTGTCTTCTATTTCATACTTTTTAAAGTTCTTTGGTACTTCCATGGGGGGTTCTTCTTCTATCTTAAGTGATTTCTTTCTTTCCTTCTTGTGCTTATTGCCTATACATTCTATGAGTGACTTGGGTTGTTAAGTCTGATTTTCCTTGCCCATCTCAAGGGTAGTGGCTTCCACAAAGTAAAGGTACTCCTCTTCTGTTGAACAAAAGGGTTCCATGATAATGGAATCTAGGTCCTCATCACTAGTCTCATCTAGATCCGAAGCCAATTCCATGCATTCTTCTAGGATGGGCTCTTCCTCTAAAGGTTCTATGATAAAGATTGAAATTTCATATCCATCGTCATCACCGTGAAGGGTCCAATGTTCTTCATTTACTACTATATCCATGGTAGCTAAGATCTCTGCCCAACCGTGAGGCTTGAATTCCTCGTCGGGAAACACTATCGGTGCATAAGCAAGATCTTGAAGGGTTCGTGGATGTTTTTTAGATCCTAAAGCTCCGGCTTCTAATCGTTCTTCCTCTTGTTTCACTACCTTACACATCCATAGATGAGTGTCCTCATGCAACCATGATGGATCTGATTCTATAGATTGCATCGACTCTATTTCTTCAGGGATCCTATGGATGGTATTCCATTGTATTGGGGGTACATCGCGATGGGAATACTCCTTGAGGTTAACTTTGGTGGTCACTCCTAAATTTTGTAGGTGCAAGGAATTAGTTCCCCAATCTTGTACAATTTATAATTGATGCATGAATGGTCGTCCTAATATCATCTTGTATGCATGATTCATTCCAAACACTCAAATGGCGAAGGTGTGCTCAAATTCCACACCACAAGTGGTGAGAGATATACCTTCTAACAAGCCTAATGGTTTCTCAATGTGACCGTCAGCCATTTGTAACTTCTTCTTGTGGGGTGTTAGTTCTGGCTTATCCCAACGTTTCCATAAAGCAGTGGTAGCAATGGCTACTCCCACTCCTAAATCTAGGATGGCTTTGGTGGTGTATCCTTGGTGGGTTATTGGAAGATAGGTATTACCTTCCTCTCCCTTGCTCATATCTCCAATTCTTTCCACAAGTATTTTTGGTACCTTCTTGTGGGATCCTTCCTAACAGTGAGTGGTAGTTGTCTCTGGGAATTGCTTTGCTATGTGCTTCCACAACTCAGGTTTAATTTTCAACAATTCTTCTAAAGTGAGATGACATTGCACTTTAGTGCTTTTGATCTTTTTCGTGTTTCAAAGAATTATTGATTCTTCATTTTTGACTATTATGGTGGGTGCTCTCATACTGATAGACTGAGCTTCCCAAGATCCTATGAGCTGGTGTAGTTCTTGTAAGGAATTAGATTCAAACTCCATTTTTTCATTAAGTTGTTCTTCCTCTACATCATCATAGATAGAGGGGATGTCTTGGGGAGATTGTTCTTGTAAGTCATCTATCTCTTGAATAGGAGGATGGGTTTCTTGCTCTCATCTCCACTTCTCCTCTTGGATTTCCCTTAGAAATCCTTGTGAATACTTATGTATGGAAGAGAGGTTTTCTCCACCCTCGGTGTTTGGCACGAGAGAGTAATGGTGCATTACCTTCCTGTGTTTCTAGGATAGTAGAGTTCTTCTGTAGACTCTTCTTCTTGTTGCTAGAAATCAAGTATTCTAGCAATAGTCCTTGAAAGTGTAGCTCTGGTTTTGCTATGTTACTTCAATTGATATATTGAGATTAGTTGAACGAAACATTGGGCTTTGGTCTAGAAGGAAGAAATTATTTTCAAACTTACTTCGTAGCTGGCTGAAGCAACCACAACTAATCAATCATTCCTGGAAACAATTACTTTGGAATTTGTAGAGGCCAAAGTTGCAGAAGTTTCTTTTAAAGCTAATTGGGGCACTCTCGCATGTTCGGAGGAAGATTTCGAGAATGAACATGAAAATTCAATTAACTAGATTAAAGCAATTTTTGATGAATTTTTATATGATATTGATCATATCATGCACCCTCCATCTGGCCAAGATGAGGAAATGTAAAGCTTATATATAAAGTGGGTTCGGTCCACCATGTGTGCTAGTGTTAGGCTATCGTCGGTGTAGATATCCGAGTTGTATTTTATAACATTTTTTGTAGCACTTAGATTTCCTAGGAAATTAACCATCTATTGCTTTATAACCATTGTATGGAAGTTCATTTGTTTGCAAAAGGAATGTTGACAACATGCGCTCTATGTAATCTTATTTGAGATACTGGTAAAGGAATATACACAGACTCTTTTCTTTGCAATTGTCCTATCTCTAAGTAATGTTTGGCGGGTTCACTCGCTTATCTATTTAGTTAGGCTTAATTATATGAAGTTTGTACTATAATTGATGATTAGGGAATAGAAATGCACTAAGTCACTCTTAGTAACCCTAATTCCCCAAAGCCTAGTTTCTATGTAGTTAAGCAATAAACACTTGGTGGGCATCGTGAAGACAACCTAGTGTTAAGAATAGGTTCTAGAGGCTACTTAGAGGCTGAAATGACATAAGAAAAATATGAATTTTGGTGTGGAGATACTTCTAGTGCCCATGAAGCTTGAGTAATACTTGAATTTTACAACGACAACTTGATTATTGAGAAAAATAGGGTCTTAATCCGAAAATAAAAATTTTGATAAATAATTTTGGCATAATTTGGGCAACTACATAGTCTAGAGGGGGTTTTTGAATTGGGTAAAATTGGTAGACCCCTTCCTCCTTCACTTCCATGCTTATAGTCCCCTTTGAACATAGTCTTTTCCTTTTGACTGAGCTTTGGCCGCTTTGATTTGGCTTTTTCAGACTCTTCTATAAGTTTCTCCAACACATGGTAAAACTTTCATTGCCTTTGGCAAAAGTACCAATTCCAAAGTACCATTCTTATGAATATAATCAAGTTCACTCTTCAGATCATGATCCCACTTGACATGATCATCTACATTCATAGCTTCTTTGTAACAATAAGGCTCACCAACATCTATCAACATGAAAAAATCCAATCCTAGAACAAAGCTATCATGTGTATGTGAGACACATGATGATTGTCTCAGTGGTTATTGATAAGGAGCACTAGGAAACTGTTGTTGAACGTTTTTGAGAACAACATTTTCTATCAAATTCTTGTGCCTTATGCATACTAGCTATAGGACTAACATCACTTCAACCTTGTTAATGCTCTATCTATGTATCTTCATTTCATCGAATACTTTCTTAACATGTAGTCTTAATTTTGTCTCAGGTTTTTGGGAACATGGACATATGGTTCATAATCGAATACTCAAAGGTGATCACAATGTGGTGGCTCTATCCATAAATTTTCTTCCTTTTTAAGGCCTTTGGTAATTCTAGATGAAAGATTAATCACATGAACTACAATAACCAAACTTCTACCCAAAATCCTTCAAATGTTTTGCATGATGCAACATAGAAACCACTCTATCTTGAATAGTTTCATACATCCTTTTAGCTATACAATTTTTTGATGAATTATAAGGATTTGTAAGCTCTTTGAAATTTTTCCTCTCGAGGGACAAAAATGGTTTAATTCATGTGGGATATACTCACCTCCATTATCTCGATATAAATGCTTATGCTTAGTTCCCTTCTTAGCCTCTAAGGAAAAGCCATTTTTTGAAACTAGGGAATACCGCATCCACATATACACACACACTCACACACACACAAAATAAAACACACATACACACATCTACACACACATACACACTCATCTACACACACATACACACACATATAAAAACACACTTACACACACACACACTTACATATACACATACATACATACACACACACACTTACAAACAACAACCTCAAAATGAGCTCTCTAGCTCTATTTATAGTTTTTGCCTAGTTTTGACCGGTTTCACATCTAGTGACCGGCATAGTTAAAAAATAAGTTCTACCTCTAATTTGAACTATCTAACGACTTCCAAAAACTACAAAAATGGGTGTGTGCTTTCTACTTGGACTCCTCAAGCTCAAAGACTCCTCAACTTGCACAAAATGGAGTCACATTTGTGATAATTGGGTGCATGTACATATATTACATTGTTTTAGTGATAAAAATCATTGTTGCCAAGATGCAATCTTTTGAGTGGTGTTAAGTGCTTCCTCTTCTTCTATGATGAGAACCAATACTCAAAACTTTGCCTTGAACACTCCCATCCTCCTCATTTTTGTCATCCCTGATAGAATGTGATTTAGCATGAGTAATGTAGTTTGTGAGTAGGCTCGTTGCCAAGGTGTGTTTGGTGATGTGAAGTCCCAGATAAGATCACATTCAAGTTTCTCCCAATCAATGGGCTGGGGTTCATCTAGAGGTGGGCACATATAATGTTCTGAATACATGATGCATTCACAAGCAAACAGGTGTATCAGATGCGTTGGACGATTGATAAACACTTCTGAGTGATATTCCCAGAAGCTAGTGATGAACATGTCTTCAAACGTCTGCTTGTAGCAGGCGGGCATGTACTTCAATCTGTAGTGCCAAGCATAGCATACCTTGAGAGAAGGTGTCGTACTCATGTCGTACACTAAGTACAAATTCCCATATTCAAAGTCTGGTGTATTTACAGTGGGAGCCTTGACACGTCAAAAGGTCTTGAAGACGATCTGCATCATATCGAAATTCTTAAAAGTCATTTGAGTGGCAATATGTGTCATTGGGTGTAGACCTGGTAACCAATGGTGAATGGTGGCCATCATATAGCCGACAGTCAGAGTATTGTTTGTGGGAGGCACAAGGTAGGGATTATTGAGCCAATCCCTACATTGATGATTATTCTGGACCTTAATAGCAAATGCCTTTCAAGTATGTCTATGTGGAATCGATCCATAACATGGGTTGTACGTCAAGTGTGTCAGTGCGTGCATCCATGTATGCATCATTTCTGGGTACTTTTGTAGTAAGTTTGCGCGCCAGGTGTGTTGATATATATGGCCTCACTCTGCTTCTGGTGGAACATCTTCAAGCTCAAATTGCATAGCATGTGTGGGGCACTTCTGAATCTCTTTCTCCACTTGAAAATTATATTCCTCTAGCGAAAGGAAATATGTCTTATACTGTAATTCACTGGAGATTATATGTCTATGGGGGGCGATAGCGGAAAAATAAGGCGACTTCAGAATAACTTCTTTGAGATTTGCCATCGCATGGAGTTGCGTGTCTACGCAAGCAGAGTGTGTCTTACCCAATTCTTTATGGTCTTTAACCAAGCTAGCAGAGGTAATTCGTAGGTGTCCTATCCTTTAGGGGATGAGTGGCCGCCAACAACAGGTAAAGGTACATATTCTTCTTAGAATGTTTCCTCTACAGGGATAGGTATCATTTCCTCTGGTTCTGGTAGATTAGGTGGTGACTCTGGTTCCGTCATATTAGATACTTGGGTCTCTAACTCTTGTACTTTCATATGTAGCGTGTTCAATTCTTCCAAGAGATCCGGTGGTGCCACTTCCTATCGAATAGTGGGTCCCAAAGAATCTTTAAGCAACAAAGTTCTATTGCTTTCCTTGAGGGTTCGGCATTCTTCCTATAAACGGTCATAGTCCTCAAGCACACGTGCATGGTCTTCCAGGAGGATTTGCATCGATTTGGGGGGAACGGCTTGAAATCGGGATGAACTAAGAGATGCGTCTAGATTGTCCAAGGTAGCTTCAAAATTCTCATGATTCTGCTATTGTAGGTGTTGTTTTTCCTCCTTTGCAGTGTTGAGGTGTCGGCAAAGAAGTGCCATATTGCGTGAGAGTTGGGAATTTTCTATCAAATGAACATCTAGTTGTGATTCAACGCCCTTGATCCGTTCCTATACCTGAGCTTCAAGAGTTTGCTGCTACTTTTGATGTTCGGCTTCCACGTTTTGATACTTTATGTTAAGCTCCTCATTCTGCAGTGTGAGGGAATCTTAGCGTACTTGTAGATCTTGTGTAGTCCGTTGTAGGGTGGAATGTCGTTGCTCGAGCGATGAATATTCAACATTAATTTGTTGCAAACACTATATCATTTGTTGGATAGCAGCATCAACAGTGGATAACGAAGATGATGCAAGGGTGGGGAATGCGACATGCTGGGTAGTTTGTAATGCAATGGGAGTGGGAGTAGGGATAAGGATAGTGGATGCAGTGGCGAGTGACGGGAGTGACGTGCGAATGGGTGACATGTGAGATGTGTTACGTGGTGTGGTGGATGCATGTAATTATGTGTCGGGTGAAGCAGTGGGTGAGATGTCCATGTCACTAGTGGAACTTTTAGTGATTGCCACATGAAAGAGTGATGTTGGTGCTATGGTGCGTGGTGGTGGGTGCAATTTTGTGGTGAGAGGTGCGTGAGGAGGGGTGCTTGGTGGCCATAGAAAAGGAACTTGTGAGCGAAATTCTTGTGAGGGTCTCACGAATGGGAAAGGTGTAGATCGGGGTTGCAGAAAGGATGTGAAAGAAGTATAGAAAGAGGTTGGATGTGTGGAGACGGGAAAGGAGTATAACGGATTTGTGGTATATGAGGGAAAGTGAGGGGGCAGAGAGATGATGGGTGGTGTCATAATAAGCGGAATGGAAACTGGGGGAGTGGGAGCAATAGTTAGGATGGGACTAGATTCAGGGGGCCAAATAGAAACGGGGGACGAAATACAAACCTCAAGGCTATCTACAACATCAGGGGAGGTTGGGGTGGGGACCGGATGAGAAGGGAGCGTTTCGCTAAGGGTATATACAGGAGAAGTGTCTTCCTTGATCAAGTTGATCGTGGAGGAACCTATGGAACTGGTAGGGACACGAATATATGTGCCTGGGCATTTAAGAATACGAACTTGTCAAGGGTCGAACTTGGGTAAGGGATTCCGTAATAAAAATCGTAACGCTTCCGATGCACCGGCTGATTTAACCAACTCGTGCATAGTAGAGATAAAAGTTTCTTCGTAGCCGCCACTGACTAGTTCCTGTTGTAAGATGGCTTTGCTTTGTTCTTTCGTTAATCTGGTTCATGCCCAAACTTTATGCATTAGTCATGGAAAATAATTAAGATCCCAAGAAGATGAGACCTCCATTCCTTTCCACCACCAACATGCTTCCTATGCAGTGTGTGATTTTAACGCTGTGAGCAGTGTGTGCTTGATTGTGAGTGGGAGTGTGTGAGGTGCATGGCTTTTACAATTGATTTGATTTCAAATGAGAACTACCTACAGAGTTAGTGTATGCTACAAGGATAGTGGTGATATGAAGTTGTCTAATTGGGTCTGCATGTAGTGGTTAATAAGAGTGTTAGTTTCACTAAGTCGATGGTCAGAATGAGCTAGGTCGAGAGACATCGTGATTAAGGAAGGCTTAGGGATCCATTTCTGTGTCACACAGGGGGTTAGAAGAGATGAAGTTTTATTTACAAAAGAAGGTGTGTAGGGTTTTCTAGTAGTCTCAAAAAAGGTCTTCTTAGAGTTGACTAACGTTGAAGCATAAGCTAAGCACTTTTTAGGTAACTAGAGCTGGCGAGACTTGGACAGCTGAGTTGTCACCACAGACTTGGAACCCAAATTTGTTGAATGTGTTGCCTCGATCCAAATTGAGAGGCTTTTCGAAGATCTGGAGTGTTTGACTTACTAGGTATAGTCGCCTTGCGTATCCACCTTGGTTGAGGGTATGCACGAGTGGATTGTCTAAAGAACCACTCTGATGAGCTACACCAATGAGTACGTGGATGATGTGACTAGTTGGCTTGTCGAGGGTGATATATCATATCCACACGCTGTTTTCGAAAAGAAGGGAGATCCACTGCACTCTTGCCTGGAAATGGTGATTGTTGACATTCTTTTGAAGATTGAGTCTTACGCCACTTGTCAGATTCCTATCTGTCTATTCAATTTCCACTCTTGGATGGGTGGTAAATCTTGTGTGGGTCTGGTAGGGTGTGCAGATGCGCACAAGGTTGGGGGAACTTCTATCACATCCAACACCTATCTGTGTTGGATTTGGAGGGTCAGTTCATGATACTATCCTGCAAGTTCCAACTGAAGCACACTTCTGCAAAGATTTAAACTCACTGAGTAATGATATAACCAGTCCTGGCCTAGGATCATAGGTTCTATTAGATGGTCATCATGACAAACTAACAGTCTTACCATCAAGGTCAAGTTTTCTATGAAGATGGGTAACTCGACCTCACCTATGCAGGGGGTTTCTAATCCACCTAGTCCAATGAGATAGGCTTCAAGAGGCTTAATTTCATATTCCTTACAAAGAGAGAGTCGAACTACATTCATGGCTGCACCTGAGTCAACTAAAGCCTTATACTACATGTGCATGGGTTCCTGGCCTAGAGTGACATTAATGAACGGTCTCCTATCAATGGGACTTCTCTTCTGTCAACTTGGCACATAGCTAGACGATATCGTGGGATGTCCACCGATTGAGGTTCTCTCTCTAGTGCTCTCCTTCATAGTCGCATTCACCTAGTGCATTCCAACGCATGTGCTTGAGCTTCAGCTCTAATTCCTTCCTCTTCTTCCTTTCGCGTCTTGGCAAGAGTTAATCGTTTAAGCATGTATGCGGTTAATGGTTCGTGATATAGCTTAACACGGCATCCCCTAATATAATTAGGCAATACTTCTCCTTCAAGGGTTGCTAATTGAAGTGCACCACTAGTGGATATCCTATTGATGATCATGGGTCCGTAACTTTTTTTCTCTAACTTGCGAGCATGTTGTTTTAGGGTGTAAACTAGCAGCAAATCTCCTACTCATAATCCCTTATCTTTAATATGAGTTCAAAGTAGGCTTTTTGTCTCTTCTTAGCGGCATAAATACCTGTTGCTGCTCGCAGTCGTGTCTCTCCCAAACACTCTAAGTCAAGTATTCTTGAGGAAAGCTCATGACCTATCAATTTGTACTCATGAGCGATCTTGAGTGTAGGTATCATGACCTGCCTCATGTTCTAAAACTGGAAGAACATGGTCATGTTCTAAAACTGGAAGAACATGTCTTATCTCTGTGGTGGCGTCCCTACCCAAATGATTCAAAACACTTTCTCATTTTGCACTTTTATGAATTGGACAAAGTACAAACTAGTGAAAGAATAATAAGGGTGGATCTAAACACATCCCTTGCCAATTCAAAATTTCTGGATGTGCCATCTATGCACAAACATGTGAACTAGGTGGATTCAAATTACTAGTCCATTTCTAAGCATAACCGGTGCATGGTCTTAGTAATGAAGGTGGGATTCTTATCCCTTGCAAGACTTTGAGAACTCTGGATTCATTTGAATTTGTTTCGGAGAACTTGAATTTTTGGTTGTTCCCAAACATCTAACATGGATGTTTGAGCAATGGTTTACTCTTATCCAACAGTTACTTGATTTTTTCACTTAACTAGAGGACTACTTTGTCCTAATGAGTTTAAAAATCCTATGTAAACTGCAAGAGAAAATTTACCATTTTTGAGTCAACCATACTATAACTTGACCAATTCAAATTCAAAATAAAAATTGTCCAATTTAGGAAACTTTTCTCAAAGACTTGAGTTAAAAGTTCTTGGGAATTTTCAATATGATGAGCAATTCCTAAATTCTCTATTCTAGAGTATAGTGGACTCTAGGAAATCATTTATGCTATAACTTGAAGAAAACTCAAATAAATAAGTCCATTTAGACTTATTATCTTTTGAAGATTGAAAAGGTTCTTGTACATAACATCTATCTAGGATGTTTTAATTTAGTTATGTAGTTCTAACCAGCTAACCTTGGTCTTTTGCAAAAGGAATCAGATATTATATCTGAGTCAATTTCAAAAGATTTCAAAAAGCGGAAAGAAATAACTAAAACTCAGTACAAACAATTCAAACTTCAAAGATACGTAAGCTCACTATGAGTCAAAGTCTAGATTACTCGGGACTTTAACTTCTCAAAGATCTGTTTCAATAGGGTATTGATCTTTATTTAAAAAAAATAAACTAGATTGTCAAAAAGATTCGAAGCAAATGATTCTTGAATCAAAACTTAGTTGTGGTTTGTGCATTGTTCTTCCTAGTGGCTTTCACTTCTACACATTTGGTTAGATAATCAGTGGCCACAATAATGTACTCAACCTGTGAGCTCTTAGTTGGGGGATTAATAGGACCAACAAAGTCTATTCCCCACTTGGAGAATGCACGTCCTCCCATCATGGGCCTCAGTGGCATCTCATCCTTGCATATCTGATAATGAGTTCACTCGCATATATCACACCAGTTCACATAGGTATGAGCATCCATGTGAAGAGTTGTCCACCAAAGTCTTGCAAACAATATTGCTTTGATCACCCTATCGAGTCCAAACTGTCCACCTGCTACATCTTGGTGTGTACTTTCTAAGATCTTAAGATATTCGCTTTCATGGACACATGGTCGAAGATATCCATCTCTTCCATGCTTGTATAGGTTATCTCCATTGAGAGCATAATCTACAAGTTCCTATTCTAAGCTTCATCGCTTGGTTATCATCATCTCTTGAAGGAAAGTTTTGTCCTTGGAAATTCAATCAAAGGACTACTCCAATCCAACATTAGGGACACTTGCTACATAGTAGCATGTTCTACCAGTGGTCTATTGCAACATGTTGGGCAATTCTTACACATCCTATGGACATTTGCTTCCATGGTTGGCCGATATACACCTAACCTTGACAAAGTCTAGAGGGTTTGGTATTTAGAGTGATGTTGCTTCAGTGCATCTACATGTGCTAATTGCAACCATTTGCATACTCGTCTTCTTCCACACAATAAGCCAATATGCCTTGATCTGTGTGTTTGTACACACTTCCTGCCATTATGTGATATTTTTGGCATTTCACCACCTCTTTACCTTTTGCTTTCATTACAACATGTTTAGGTCCAAAGGTCAGAATAGGCATGATAATTTTGGCCCAATTAAACACAATCTTCAGGTTGAATAAGTAAGCATCAGGAAGTTCATCTGACACTCCTCGTGGGGACTCTCCTGAGATAAGTCTAGAAAGGTGATCTGGCCTAAGGTGGGGCTTTCATTTCCTAACAACTACCTCAAAATCATATTCCATTAGTGATAGAAACCATCTTACTAATCTCCTAGTGTTGCAAAGTTTGTTTATTAGGTAAAGTAATGTTTGATGATCCATAAAAAATACTTATTTGCAAGCAAATAATGTCTAAGCTTTTTAACTGCACAGACCATGCCTAATCCTTCTCTTTTCATCATGGTATAATTTCACTCGATTGCATTCAATTGCCTACTTGCATGAGTGATTGGAAGGTCAATGTTGCATTCACTAGTAGGTTGTGCTAGCATGCATCCTATAGTGTAATTGGATGCATCCACATGAACATGGAATGGATAATACAAATCTGGTGTAGTCAAAATTGGTGATGAACACAATCATTTCTTAAGCTCATTAAAAAAGTTCTCACACTCATCAGTCCACTCAAAATTAGTCAGAAGGTTGTACAAAGGCTTTGCAATTATTGCATACATGTGGATAAAACATCGGTAATAGCCACAATTTCCCATGAAAGCTTGCACTTCCTTGACATTCTTTGGTCTAGGTAGCTGGATAATTGCTTTAACTTTATCCTCATCCATCAATATGCCATTCTTTGACACTATGTGTCCTAGAATCTTGCCTTGTTAACCATGAAGACACACTTTTTTGGGTTCAAGCAGACTTGGTATTCTCTACATTTATCAAAGATTGATCTAAATTCAAGGATATGTGTCTTTTTGATGTTGGAATGAGCACAGAAATTGTCAACATAGACCTCTAAGTTCTTTCACAAGAACTCCTTGAACACATGACACAATAGCCTTTGAAATGTAGCAAGACTGTTAGTGAGCCCAAATAGCATCACACAAAATGAAAAAATACCCCACTCTTTGGCAAAAGCAGTCTTAATCTAGTCTTCTGGGGCAATATCTACTTGATTGTCGCCAGAAAATCCATCAAGAAAGTTGTAAACTTCCTTGCCTGCTACTCGTTCTAGCAAATGTTTGATGATAGGAAGCAGACAGATATCTCTAATGGTGGTGCATTAACTTTCTTCAAGTTAATGCACACATGTAGCTTCCCATTCTTTTTGGGCACTACCACAATGGAGGATACCCATTCGATATGCTCAATTTCATAAATAAAACTAGCTTCTATCAAGCAATCGATTTCCTCTTTGATCTTCACTCCATAATTGTCATTGTATGTGTATAGATGTTGCTTAGTTGGCTTCACTTCTAAAGACATCGGAAATCTATGAGGAAAGCTTAAATTTCTTGTAGCCAAATATGTCTAGCAAAGGCAATGGATTACAAGTTAAATAATTAGAAGAGGGGATAAAGACAATAGAAGAAGAAGAAGAAGAAGAAGAAGAGGAAGAAGAAGAAGAAGAAGAAGAAGAAGAAGAAGAAGAAGAGGAAGAGGAAGAAGGTCAAGAAAGCTCAAAGAAAGTGACTACATATCAGAAAGAAATAGAACAAAAGGATTTAGCATTTATACAAGAGATCCTTAATGATATTCAGAATGAAACTAATATACAAGATACATATATGATGGATATATCAAAGCACAATAAAGAAGATGATGAAATTAAAGATGGGAATGACTTAGAGACAAAAACAAAGGAAAGAGAAGATCAAGTCCTAGTGACAGATGAAGATGACAAGGATCAAGATCAACCATTAGAAGAGTCAGAAAAAGAAGAAGATAATCTGGCATTAAACCATAAAGAAGGAGTAGCAATGAAGAAGTTTCCCAAGCATATTAGAAATATATGTGAATATGTCATGATTCAAGTGGAGCAGTTTAGGCCAGCAAGCAAGAACATGATTCTATCAAATATTTCCGTAGAGTCTGAGCTCATTAAAGGTGATAGAATAATAGAGGGATACAAGAAGAGTATGAAAATATATGGTTGGATTTGAGAGAACAAAGAAGAATCACAAAAAACTGCCAAGATAAGAGACAAAGGTGATTTATTATAAAAACAAAGTTCTATTTTTAGAAGATAAATACGAGAAATAGATAAAGATAATTAAGAAAATGGAGGGGGATATCAAGCACCATGAATCAAAGAATAGAGTTTTGCAAACATCATATCAGGTGTTAAGAAGAGAAAATGAAGAAATGAACAAGATGCTGATGGAAAAAGGTAATTACAGGATAGAGGGAACCAAAGCAAAGGCAAGCCAACTAGAGAATACTAATGAAAAGATTAAATCGATCAGAAAAGAGTTGGTAAAATTAAAAGAAGAGATTAAAGATGCAAAAGAATTAGAGCAAGAAGCACATAAGCATGTTGCTATTGCAATGAAGGGATGTATTAATTTGAATGAACATGTTGAGAAAAAAGAATGGAGTGCCAAGAACAAAGGTCTGAATTCATGAAAGAAATAGAGATGTGGAAATTTAAATCTATCCAACAAAAGGAGAGAGTGGTGGAATTGCTACCATAAAGACCAATCATAGAAGAGAGACAACCATCTCCACTCTTGGATGAATGAAATGAAGAATCATGACAAGAGGAAATCAATGAAGAATCTGATGAATTTATTCGAGTTATTGATTGATAGAGAAACAAGAATATGTTAAATCAAAAAAATTCATGGACAATATGAAGGTAGGATAGTGCAGTTTGCACTAGAGCATGGAGTCGATCCACTACAGCATCACTGGGTAGCAGACAAATTGGGCATACCATTCTGCATGGTAATAGAGAGCATAAAGTATACATAAGCCCAAATGAGTTCCTAGAATATGATAAATATATTGAAGTTACCAAGGAACTTTTTGAAAATTCTAACTCTTCAAGGAGAAACAAATGGCTAGACAAGAACGAAGAATGTAGAAAACTTTGGCTAGAATTTCCTAGTCATATGAAGGTGAATCCAGCCTATTGCCCAAATGCCAAAAGAAGAGATTAAACAAAATTTTGGCAAATGAGAAAAGATGGTAGTATCTCCTCAAAATGGCTCAACTTTCCAAATTTGGCAGGACCAAAGAAAGGGACATGGCCAAATAAAACCTACATGCTCACTACAACCAAGCCTATGGTTGAAGACTTGGCAAAGGTCGATGGTCCAACATGCATATTGAATGTCAGAATACTTAAGATGTATAGAAACATTCACAAATACAAACATCAGAATACTAAATTTTGTAGGACTTAATTTCCCCACACATGCTCTTCTTTTTTATCTTAGTGAAACACCATATAGAATCTGTATGATGGCTTATTATAGCATAGTCATATTTATGGGTGGACATTGTACACACTTTTGAAGATGCATTTGAATACAACTTTGTTGGAAGAGACTCTAAAATATTTGGCAGAATATCGTTGGTAATGAAAGCTAGATTGACAACTTATAGAGATTCTAAAATATTTGGCGGAATATCCTTGGTAATGAAAGCTAGATTGACAACTTATGAAGCAGCTTACATTGAATATATCAATAAAGATGTAATTGATAAGCTAGTTGTAGTTGTACAATGGAGAAAGGCACTTTTTTGAAATGATCAATGATCTTAATGTCACTAAAAGAAAAATTCATGACCTCATAGCACTGGTTTCCCAAAGGAAGCAAAGACAGTATAAGATACTCATCAGTTTTATAAAGGATGACAAAAGTTCAGGAGGGGGAGAATGTAAATGAGAAATCAACTACAAAGAGCAAGTTATTGTAAAAGAGAGAAAAGAGAGAATTGTATTTGTTGGTAGGATAATTTATCCCAATTTTTGTAAAAATGAGGAATAGTCTTCCTCATGATGACATGCATCATATAGATTTTTCTAGATTTTTTAGAGCTCTCTAGAATGTAGATTTTTATATTAGAAGCTTAAGAGGACCTATTTTACGTGTGAACATGGACACTTAAAATATTATAAATGACAATTGAAGTCATTTTGTAAGGGAGATTCATTTTGGATAATCAATGAGAACTAGAGAGCCTTTGGAAACAATCTAATATCGTATTCATGCTTTTATGGTATTTTCAAGTGGATATTGTGATTATTTTTCATGGATTTATCTATGTGATCAATTTTTTTATGTGTGTGTAAGACTCTCGTTAGTCTTACTTCATCATTAAAGCTTATAAAATCTAAGCATAAAATGTTTTGTTTAGACTATATGAATCTACCAAGATTATGATTCTCTTATCAAGGGGATACATTTACATAAACCTGAGTATAACCTCAATACCTTCCTTATCAAAAATAGCACCCTTTAGGCACTAAAAACATTTCAAAATCTTATCTCTAGCCATATTTACACTCAAAAGAATAATTACTTTAAAAAATAATGAATCTTTATATCTTCTGATGAGATGGAGTATGATTGGCTTTTGAGCTTTCATCAATACTGTGATTAGGATATTTTATTGCCATAGATCTTATTTATTAGAGTATATGGATATGAAAATCCATACCTAACGAATGAATGTGGGATTATTCATCCATGCTCTTTTTCAAGGGAAAGACAAATAATAACAAATGTTCAACTTAGATTATTACTTTAGTGGAAGTAAGTCTAGCTTGATCCTACCAAAATAATATAGATAAAAGTACCCCATTAGGGCAATAGGCATATATACAACCCGGGGGAAAAAACCTCCTAAAGAGGGAAAAAAGTGCCCTGACGGTCCTAGAGTGTTCACACACATCACTACCTAGATATATCAACAAATCCCCCTTGGGAGTGATGCGGTGAACAAGGAGCTGGCACTCATGTATAAGGAAGTGCCAAGCTATGTGGAATCAATCCACAAAAGGAAGTAAGCCCAAAGCTTTGCGGAAAGCTTCAAACTTCTCCCTAGGTGGAGCCTTTGTAAAAAGGTCTACAATGTTCTCCTACGTGGGCACATATGCCAAGTTGATCTCCCCAACAGAGAACCTCCCCCTAACATAATGATAATGCACCTCAATGTGCTTAGTGCGAGCATGGAACACAAGGTTCCTCGCAACTGCCAATGCACTCTGACTGTCAGTGAAGATTGTGGTGGCAGAAGACTGACCAACACCCAAATCAGCCATAAGGTATCTAAGCCACACACACTCAATAGTCGCTATGAAAGCTGCCCTATACTCAGCCTCACAATTGGAAGTGGCCACAATAGGCTGCTTCTTGCTCAACCAAGATATACATGAGCTACCAAGCATGAAGCAAAAGCCATTAGTGGACACAGGAGTCTCATAGCAACCAGCCCAATCATTGTCAAAAAAAGCATGTAAATCTGGCAGTAGTAATCCCTACTTGGGATAAAACAATCCAAGTAGCTGGGTACCACTCAAGCAGCGAAAGATGCACTTAACCACCTACCAACGCTTGACACCTGGGAAATGCATAAACCTGCTCATCTGTGAGACAATAAACTAAATATCTAGTCGAGTAATGCATAAGTAAATCGAGCATCCAACAGCCTCCTGATAGAGAACAACATCAAATGCATCTCCAGCATCATGAAGACTCAATAGTAAACATATCTCCATAGGAGTGGCAATAGGCTTATAGTCTTCAACGCCAAAATATTGCAATAATGTTTCAATATATTTTGTTTGACACAAAAGCATTCCACCATCAACTTGCATAAATTGAATGCCCAAATAGTGATCAAAATGCCCCAAATCAGACATCTCAAATGAGGCATGCAAATCAACCTTAAAATTATCAATATGCATGTAATGAGGACCACTAAGTAGCATGTCATCAACAAACACAACAATGATGAGAAGCACATCATTAGCATGCTTAACATAGGTGCTTTCAGTTGGAGTGTTAACCATGTGCAATGAGATAGGCATGTATGTTTTCATACCAAGCACGTGGTCCTTGCTTTAAGCCATATAATGCCTTCTTTAATCTCCACACCTGGCTTTCATGTCCTTTTTGCACAAAGCCATGGGGCTGAAAAACATACACTTCTTCATGCAAGTCACCATTCAAAAATGTTGTTTTAATGTCCAACTGATGTACATTCCAACCATGATGAGCTACAAGTGCACAGATGCTACGAACAGTACTCATTCGGCATGTAGGTGCAAAGGTCTCATCAAAATCAATGCCTATTTCCTATGCATAACCGTTTGCAACAAGCCTAGCCTTATACCTGTCAACTCTTCCATCAGGTTTATGCTTCAGCTTGTATACTTGCTTAGTGCCAATGGCCTTCTTGCCAGGAGGCAAGTCACATAAAGACCAAGTACAATTCTTCATGATAGCATCATATTCAGATTGCATTGCAGCCATCCAATGTTCAGAATTTTGTGCTTCATCAAACGAAACAAGCTCACTCTCATCACAGAGACTAGATGCAGCCATAGTATAGCAATCTGATGCAAAAGAGGCACTATGAGAGCCTGAACGAGCACGATATGATAGAGGTGCATCTGATTTACTATCACGCAAAGTCTTCACTAGCCATTTCGGCATAGTTTTTGCCTTCTCAATATCAACTCTCTCATCAATAAGTGCATCATGTAAATTTGCATCAGAAATGGAATGATCTTCATCATCACATGAAACCTGTAAAGGTTGAGAAGTTGCCTCATTAGGACCAGCACTAGACTGTCCACCTGTAAAAAGAGGTAGAAAAGTATCATACATCTCTTTGGAGCTAACAGATGTCTTCTTCGTACATGAAAGTAAGGGCTGAATAGCATCTTCCACAAAAACAACATCACAGCTAACCAGAATGAGTTTAGTTGATGGATGATACAGACTATAGCCTTTGCTTTCATAACTATACCCAACAAAAATACATTTTACTACTTTATCATCCAATTTCTGCGATGTTGTTCAGGCATTAATGCATATGCTAGACAACCAAAAACATGCAGGTGAGCAACACATGGCTTGCGACCATGCCAAGCCTCACATGGAGTGATAGACTATAGCACTTTAGTGGGATACATGTTAAGTACATATGTTGCACACATAGCAGCCTCAACCCAGAAACTATGTGGTAAAGTCTGACTCTTGACCATACACATCGCCATCTCCATGAGTGACCTATTCTTTCGTTCAGCAACTCCATTCAATTGAGGTGTATATGGAACTGTGCACTAATGTTTTATCCCACATTTACCCAAAAATGCATTAAAGTCAGAAGACATATATTCCCCCCTCGATCAAAACAGAGGGTGCCCATACTAATAGATTTTCAATCAAAACCGGAAACTGTTTGAAGCACATAAACACTTCAAACTTTGCCTTTAATGGATATACCCATGCATGCCTGGAAAAATCATCAATGAAAGTCACGAAGTAAAGATAATTTCCAAAAGAGGGTCTTTGCATAGGACCACAGACATCACTGTGAACAAGCTGCAATTTTTGTGTAGCTCAAACAAAACCATCTTTTGGGAATGAGGAACACTCCATTTTGCCCAAAATATAGCCTTCACATAGATGTTTATCAAGTGCCTCAAGTTTGGGCAAAGAGGACACCATTTCAGATTTCTGTAGGTGTAGCAAACTAGCAAAATTCAGATGACCAAAGCCTGCATGCCAAAGATTTGCATCTGACATAGCTTGAGAATCATGTACTCCACATGTTGAATCATTCACAGATTTTTCATAATCTATGAGTTTATACAACCCATGACATAAAATGCCAGAAGCAATAATCACATCGCCATTTGAGAGATCATGAATTGTACACCTGTCATCAACAAATTTCAAAACCAAGCCAATCTTGATTAAAGATGAAACTGATAACACATTTTTCTTAATCCCTGGAACAAATAAAGCATCTGAAAAAGTGAAAGAACTACCATCAGTAATAGCCAAAATGATCTTACCCACTCCCATAACAGGATAAGAGGAGTTGTTTGTGCATGTAATAGTATTCCCTATAGGGGGAAGCTTGAGTGAAGAGAAGAAACTGTGTTGCGAGGTAATATGTTTGGTCGCCCCACTATCAAAGTACCAAATGTCTGAGTCTACTGCAAACATGCATTGATCATGAGAAGATGGGTCAAAAATACAAACAGTAGTAAAAACCCATTCCACATCTTGGACAAGATTAGTAGACTCTATTTCCAGTGTAGATGCCTCTACAACAACCATTCGGGCCTCTTTCTTCTTTGCCTCTTTAGCAGCCAGTTTTGGACAGCTCTTAATGACATGATCATTTGCTTTACAGTATTTGCAAAACAATTTCTGCTTTTCTTATTTCTTTTCATCTTTGTCTTCCTTCCTCGATTGTGCAGAATTAGCATACTTCTGCTTACTAGTAGAAGAGCTCCATTTTCCTTTGCCGTTCTGACTAGCCAAGAAAACTTGATCTGCAACATGCATAATAGACTTGTTCAACCTAGACTGATTTTTCCGCAACATAACAGAAACTAACTCTTCAAATGTTAAGGCATTTGGATTGCCTTTCATCATCAAACAAAGAATAGAGAAAAACTCTGATATGAGTCGGGAAGACCATTCAGAACAGTCTGCACAAGTGAATTGTCAGGAAGGACTTCATCAACAGAAATCAATTGTTCCTTCAAATCCTTGATCTTTATCAAAAAACTATCCATAGAATCACCTTCATTCATGTGCTCACTCTCCAACTATTTTCGGAGGTAAGAAACACGAACCTCATTCCTAGCCTGGTACAATGTGGTAAGTGTATCCCAAGCATCCTTAGCTATTTTGCAAAAAAGAATGTGAGGAATAATGGCATGCTTGACAAACAAAGCTATCAATACATGTGCCTGAGCATCTCTACCATCCCAATGAATTTGCTCTACAGTAGGTGCAGTAGAAACAACAGCATGAATAGGAATCTGCAGAATATCACCATCTTTGACACCATCTGCATCAGCTTCAGTACCTATATTTGCGTGTAGGTGTAACAGGACATCTTTCAACACCTTGCACAATGTTCCACAGTCCTTTTGCAACCAATACATGTCACATCATATAAGCCCACAATGGATAATTGGTACCATCCAACTTATCCTCAACAGCCAACATACAGAATACATCACTCCTTTCAGCCATGGCCATTGACTAAAATACCTTGATGCAAAAAAATGATTGTATCTAAAAACGTTGAACAGAACTACCCAAACAAGTTCTGCTAGACCTGTAATAGACTACAAGATGCTTATAGTGGAAAACCAAAACTGGTATATATTTTGGCACAAAAAGATAAAATAGCTTGCATAAGCACTATGATAGTGCATTCGGAGGCCGAAACAAGCTCAAATCACGATTTCAGCACCATAGAGCAAAGCAGTTTTGATTCCTAATCATCTCGAGTATGTGTACCAAATTTCGTGCGATTCTGAGACTGTGACCGGAGGAGTGTTGACAATGCCCTATATGAAGCGACGACCTGCTTTGATACCAATTGTTAGAGTTAAGCGTCTGCATAAGCGCGTGAACAGCATAAGGAAGAAGAAGAAGCTTGGAGCACAACACACAATACTGAATGTATTACCACTAGAATGTACAAAGATAAGTAGCCCATTAGGGCAATAGGCATATATACAAGACGGGGGAAAAAAACCTCCTAAAGAGGGAAAAAAGTGCTTCGGCTATCCTAGAATGTTCACACACATCACTACCTAAATATATCAACATATTTTAGATCTCTTAGATAAGTGTGGCACTATCCTATTAAAGAAAATAAGGAGATCAATTAGCCACAGTGGTTGGATTGAGTCTCATTTAAAGATTCTAGATCAGAAGTTGTTATTGCTGATAATGGTCTTTGACTAGATGAGGAAGATCTAGTTGTTGGTATTGGAAAATCTAGAAGCAGAGTGATGACTTTTCACTTCAGAGTTGGAAAAGATAGATATAAATCTGATCCATAGAAGCATCAAATTCTTATTTGGTACTTATTCATGAGGATGATGACCTAGTATCATTTAGGAAGATTGATACTTATGGATTATCAGAATCTTATAAAGGAATGTTTCAATGCAATCATATGACAAACTTAAGGGGAAGAGAAATAATAGTGTTTGAATCATAATGCTAATAGAGACTCTTCCAATATCGTTTCTTCCAAATCATATGGATGACGAACCAAAGGATTTATTGGTTAGTAGGATGTAGAGATTTCATTTTACTACCATGAATTTCTTATATTTGAAGAAGGATGGTGGACTTGCATTAGACACAAGGATTTTTTGGGACAAAAAAAAAAATCTTGTGAATTATATTCAAGGTTAAGGATACCTAGAGTGGCATGAGGGTAATTCTATCACATTAGTTCAAGAAGGATTTTAAATCATTCTTCATATTACTACTCCAAGAGGAAACATCATGTTTTATGGACACAGTCCACAATAATGATGTTGATTTCATGGAAGTAATAGTTTGGAAGTTAAGTGTCATTCGAGTTTGAGGCATGCAAAAGCACACAAGCAACACAAGAAAGAAGTAATAGCTTGGAGGAAAACACAATACAAAATCTATTACCAAGTGAATATACAAAGATAAGTCACCCATTAGGGTTATTGGCATATATACAAGATGGGGGGAAAAACCTCCTAAAGAGGAAAAAAAGTTCCTTAGCTGTCCTAAGTGTGTTCACACTCATCACTACCAAAAATATATCAAAAAATCCTTTCTAGGAGTGATGTGGTAGACAAGGATCTCACGCTCATGTATAAGTAAGTCCCAAGATATGTGGGAAGACATCCGTCCAAAAAAGGAAGTAAGCCCAAAGCTTTGCGAAAAGTTTCAAACTTCTCCCTAGGCAAAGCCTTTGTGAAAAGGTCTGCAACATTATCCTGTGTGGGCACATAAGCCAAACTGATCTCTCCAACATGGAACCTCTTGTTGAGAATATGAGTGCATTTCCCTTTTGTATCTTGGAGTCACTCTATTTCCATTACAATTCCAATTATATCCTTTGTATTTGGGTACCTTGCCATTTGCTTCTACCACTGTATTCATTCTCTTTTGAGGGGAATTATCCCACATGAAATGTACTTTGGAGAGCCCCTCCCAAATCTATATAACGAGGGCCTCTCCCCCCATTTATACTTGGTTAAAAGCTTGAAGAGCATACTCCATGCTCTTGGAAAGCTCATTTCTAATCCTTGTGAGTTTACCCATTTCTTGGTCTACTCACTTCGAGTCTCTCACACTCTTTCTTTTGTGAGTACACTCTTCTTTTCATTTTTCTTCCACACGTGTATTGTCCAATGCTCCAACCCTTCTTTTTTATGCTTTTTTGAAAGTTCTCGGAGCACTCAAGGAACTAAGTGCCATCTTTTGTATCATCAAACAATAGAAGGAAAGACTTTGAATGTGTGTGCATTTGTGGGTTGGAGGCTAGTCTAAGCCCACCCACAAAATCTCTCAAGTTCACAAGCCTACTCTAAAGGCTACTTGGTGTGTAAAGGGCTATTCTAAGCCCCCCCATCTCCAAGGTTTCTACTTCAAATTTGGTGCAAGTGTAGGGCTAATCTAAGCCACCCCACCCCTACCCCAACTCAATTTTGTGAACCAATTTTTATCGCAAGTGTGGTAACTTTGTTTCAACTGCAAAAATGTCAATGATTTCAAATGCCACATCCTCAAGTCAGTTATATTTGCCCTCCTTTATGCCAATGTTCATGCCAAAAGATGAAAGGCTAAATGGCACAACTTACAACCTATGGAAGGATACAATAAAGGCCTATCTCTATACAAACCTATTATATGAGGTAGTTGAAGGTACGAAATGAAAGCCCAATAAAGAAACCGATCTAGGAGCTTGGAATATATAAAATGTAAACGACAAGCGGGCATTAGGCCAACTTCTCCTCGCATGTGATGAGTTGACAAAGGGTCACATCACTCCATGTAAGACTTCAAAAGAAGCTTGTGATACTCTTGAAAATCTCTATGAAGATAAAAAACCTTCTAAGATTTATACTCTAGAGGCCGAGTTTCACAATTTCACTATACATCCACAAGACACTATCACAAAAATGATAGCCCAATTTGAAGATTATCAATGGAAGTTAGCACTTTTTACATGACAAATTTCAAGTGCTGATATGGCTATACAATTGCTCAACAAGCTTCCTAGGTGCTATGAAATATTTGTGACCACTCTATACAATAGAGTTCAAAAACTCACTTGGGAAGAAGTTAGGAGATTGTTGCTTCTTCATGACTCTCGGCAAAAGACCCAAGCTACCCAAGAAACAACTATGAAGCTAAATCCACCTTCCACAATACTAAAGGACAAAAAGGTGATCAAGAATCAAAGGACAAAGGCAAGAAAAACTTCACTTGCAACTTTTGTGGCAAGCGTGGCCACATCAAAAAATATTGCTTCAGGAAGAAGAACAAGGATAAGTCTAAGTCTACACCAAAGACCAAACATCACTATCAATGCACAAGTGAAGATCTCTTTCTCACCACTGAACACAAGGCACTTGTAGCATCCACTCCACGTAAAGAATGGATTTTTGACATTGGGGCTTCATCATACATGTGTCATGACAAAGATGATTTTCATGACTTTGAAGAGCACAAAGGTCAAGTTTATCTTGAAGAGAACAAGTGCATTGAAATTCAAGGAAGAGGCAAAGTTCATGTCACTAACTCAAAAGGCGAGACCAAGTCACTCAAAGATGTTCTTTATGTACCAAGCCTTTGTAAGAACCTTCTCTCAGTGAAGGCCATTACAAAGTGCAACATGATAGTGCAATTCGATCACAAGGTTCAAGACACTGATCGTGAATCTAATGAAGTGATAGCTCAAGGCGTTGAAGACAAAGGTCTCTACAAGCTTTCAAGTTTTTTGGCCAAAGATTCAAGTCTTAGCTTGTGGCATTGCAGATTTGGACATACCTCTTTCCTAGCTAAGATCTCTTCCAATCATCTTGTCAAAGGTCTACCCAGGATCGCACAAGTGGAATTGAATTGCCAAGCATGTGCCAAGTAGACACTTGCCCCTTTGCCTATAGAAGCATCCATTTCTGCATCTAAACCCTTAGCATTAGTCCATGCTGATATTTGTGGACCGATGCATACACCTTCTCTTAGTGGGTCAATTTACTTCTTCTTGATAGTAGATGATTTCACTAGATACACCGAGATATCCAATTATTTGAATTTTTCGCGTCATCAAAAGAAACAAGCTCATTCTCATCACAAAAACTAGAGACAGCCATTGCATACAAATCTAAAGCAAAGGAAGCAATATGAGAGCATGAACAAGTAGCATATGACAAAGGTGCATATAATATTCTATCTTTGAAGGTTTTCACTAGTCATTTAGGCATATTTTAGCCTCTTCTATCTCAATCCTCTCATCGACAAGTGCATCATGTAAGTCTGCATCAGAAATGGAATTATTTGTGTCATCATGTAGAGCATGTAAAGGTTGATAAATCACCTCATTTGGACCACCACTTGATTGCCCATCTATAAAAAGAGGTAGCAAAGTGTCATACACATCTTTAGAGCTAACTTAAGTCTCATTACTACTTGAAAGTAATGGCTAAATTGCATCTTCCACAAAAACAACATCATGGATAACTAGAATGTGTTTAGTCTATGATATAGACGATAGTCTTTGCTTTCATAATTTTACCCAACAAAAATACACTTCATTGCTTTATCATCCAATTTTTTGCATTGTTGTTCAAGCACTAATGTGTATGCGAGACAACCAAAGACATGCAAATGAGCAATAGATGGTGTGCGACCATGCCAAACCTCATATGGAGTTATCGATTCTAGTGCTTTGGTGGGACACTTGTTAAGTACATATGTTGCACACATAATAGCCTCAAGTCAAAATCTGTGGTAAAGCCTGACTTTTGACCATGTGACTCACCATCTCCATGAGAGACATGTTCTTTCTTTTAGAAGTTCCATTTTGTTGAGGTGTATATGGTAATGTACATTGATGTTTTATCTCACACTCAACCAGAAATGCATTAAAATCATAAGACGTGTATATCCCCCCCCTCCCTCGATCAGAATGGAGGGTGCCTAATTTACATGCTGAGAGATTTTCAACCATAACCAAAAATTGTTTGAATCACATAAACTCTTTGGAGTTTACTATCAATGGATACACCCATAATGCCTGGAGAAATCATCAATAAAATTCATGAAGTAAAGGTAGTTCCCAAAAGAAGGTGTCTATATAGGACCAGAGAATTCACTATGAAAAAGTTGCAACTTATGAGCATCTCAAATTAAACCATCTCTTGGGAAGGAGGAATGTTGCATTTTTCCCAAAATATAGCCTTCATAGACATCTTTATAAGGTGCCCCAAGTTTGGGCAAAGAGGACATAATTTTAGATTTTATAACAAGCTAGCGAAATTCAGATGATCAAAGCATGCATGCCAAAGCTTTGCATATGAGATAGCCTAGGAATTTTGAACTACACATGCTGTATCATTCAGAGATTTTGCATAGTCTATGAGCTTATATAGCCCACAATATAAAATGCCAGAAGAAATAATAACATCACCATTTGAGAGATCATGAGTACACCTGTCATCAATAAATTTGACAGCCAAACCAATCTTGGCTAATGTTGAAACTGACAACAATTTTTTCTTGATCCTTAGCACACATATAAATCATTTGACAATGTGAAAGAACTGCCACCAGCAGTAGTTAGAATGATCTTACCAAATCCCATTATAGGATAAGAGGAGTTGTTAGCACATGTGATAGTATTCCCTATAGGGGAAGACTCAAGTGAACTGAAGAAACTACCCTACAAGGTAATATGTTTGGTTGCCCCACTATCAAAGTTCCAAACATTTGAGCCTAATGCATACATACATTGCTCATGAGAAGATGGTTCATAGCTACAAATAGTAGTAAGTGCCCATTCTTCATTCTAAACAAGATTATCAGACTTTGTTTTAGGTGTATAGGCCTCTACAACTACCATTCCAGCCTCTTTCTTCTTTTGCTCTTTTGCAACGAATTTAGGACAACTATATAACATGATAATTTGTCTTAGAGTATTTGCAAAGTTGTTTTATCTTCCTTCTTTGATTGTTCAACATTAACATATTTTTGCTTACTAGTAGATGAGCTCCATTTTCCTTTACCCTTCTAGCTAGCTAAGAAAGCTTGATCTGCAACATGCACAATTGACCTATTTTGCCTAGATTAATCTTAACTACAACAAAATAGAGAATAGCTCCTCAAATGTTAAGGCATTTGCATTGCCTTTAATCATCAATCAAAGAGTAGAAGCAGAACTCTGATATGTGGTTGGGCCTCTCGCCTCTTGAGGCGGGAGTGAGGGTTCAATCCCTGGCAGCAACATGTAAGGGACATGTAATGTGGAAAGATCTTGCATTGTGGCTGAGTGCCACCGTTTGTCTATCCTTGTAGTAGTGTTGACCACCGTTTAAACCATTCTTGTAAACCCCTGTTCTTGTGGGATAAGGGGGGTCCCATGGGTACTATGCCCTTCCTTGTACAGATGCAATTTCAAAGTTAAAGTCCGGGGGAGTAGGCTTCGACCAAACCTCCATTTAAAAAAAAAAACTCTGATATGAATCTAGAAGATCATTAAGAAGAGTCTGCACAAGTGAACTATCTGGCAAGACTTCATCAGAAGAAATCAACTGCTTCTTCAAATCTTTGATCTTTGTCAAAAAACCATCCATAGAATCTCCTTCATTCATATGCTCACTCTCCAACTATTTTCAAAGGTAAGCAACACGATCCTCATTTTTTGTCTAGTATAAAGTGGTAAGTGTATACCAAGCATCCTTCATAGTTTTAAATGAGTGAATATGAGGGATAATGGCACATTTGATGGACAAAGCTATCAATGGATGTTCTTGAGCATTCTACCATCGCAACAAAGTTGCTCTATAGTAGTTGCATCAGGAATTGCAACACAAACAGGAGTTTGAAGATCATCATCTTCAACACCATTTGGATCACCTTTAATAACTATATTTGCAACTATAATAGGACATTTTTCAACACTTCACAATATTCCATAGCCCTTTTGCTATCAATACATGACACATTATATATGTCCACAATGGGTAATTAGTACCATCCAACTTATCCTTAACAACCAACATATGAAATACATCATTGCTTTCAACCATGGCTAGTGACTTAATACCTTGATGCAAAAAATTAAACCATGGCTAGTGACTTAATACCTTGATGCAAAAAATTATTGTATCTCAAAAATTTGAACAAAAATACCCTATTAACTCTGTTAAACTTGTAGCAAAGCTCGAGGTGCTTGTATTTGCAAACGAAGACTTATATATATGTCTAGCACCAAAGGATGAAATCACCTGCATAGTCACTGCAATAGGGCATTTGGAGGTCGAAACGAGTTCATATCAAAATTTTGACACCATAGAACAAAGATGTTTTGAAGTCCTAATTGCCTCGATATATAGAATGTATTACCAAGTGAATGTACAAAGATAAGTCATTCGTCAGGGTTATAGGCATATATACAAGCTGTAGGAAAAGAGCCTCCTAAAAAGGGAAAAAAGTGCCTTGGAAATCCCAAGTGTGTTCACACACATCACTATGGAAATATATTGACCGGTGTTTATTTGGGAGATAATATACACTTCCTAATATGGTTTTCCATTTTTGCTTTAACTTCCCAAGTGTCTTCTTAAGGGAAGGATACGTGGAAACAACACATATGGATGAATATGATGGGAGGTAATATACATTTCCTAATATGGTTTTCCGTTTTTCTTTTACTTTCTCAACTTTCTTCTTAAGGGAAAGGATACGAGGCAACAACACATATATATGAATGTGCACATAGTACATAGGAGCCAATGGATGTGACAATTAGAGATTCCTTTCCATACAACTTGCAATGCCATTTCGAAGACAAAATAGAACTAATGGAAGGGAAGTGTTACATTATCCTTGCACAACGTATAAACTAACTCTCAAAATGATAAGGGATTACGATCATGTTTCTTCATGGAACAAATAGTACAAGAAAAGTTTTGATAACAATTAGACAACCATTAAGAACGCTCTACATGAGTGAACTATTTGACAAAGTTGTACCTTCAATAATTATGCACCAGTGAACTTATTCATGCGCACACACACTCCTCAATTGTTTTTAGAGGTAAGTAATGTTGGATTTGGTGGACAAGGAACACACACAAGGAGCATGAGGATGAATGACACAAAGTGTATTACTAACTGTAGAATATACAAAGATGAGTGGCCCTTTCTTGTTATGGGAATATATATAGACTCAGGGGGGGAAACCTCTTAAAGAGAGGAAAGGTGACCTGGCAATCCTAAGTGTCAAAGTTGCTTTATAATGTTTAGGTATGGTACTGGCGCCACTTGACATCGTTAGAATATGACTTGCAACAAGATTTTTAATCTCCTCAACATTTGCTACATTTGTGATGTGGATAGCTACAATAGGATGTACTTCAACATCCTACACTCTACAAGCCCTTGCTACCAATACATGATATATCACATGTATGCATATTGGGTAGTTGGAACCATCCAGTTTATCCTTAACAAACAACATACAAAGAATAACAATGTTGTTGCTTATGGCGGATGACTATACCTTGATGTAGATAATTTATTGTTTGCTATAAAATTTGAATAAGAGTATCTTGTGGAGATTATATGGAAAACTTTATGATGATTGTATTGATGGTCAAGAACCTGAAGAAAAAATTGTACATAAGAATATAGTTTCCTACATGGAATTCATGATTGTGTGAATGGAGGTTGAAATGAGCTTGCATGTTGGATGAAATAATAACTCTTACCAAATCTTGTAGAAATATGAAACAATGTGTATATTTTAACAAGTAATGCAAGGATTTTATACCAATTGTTGGAATTTGAGGAGATCGAAACATACAAACAACATGATGAAAAAGAAGCTTAATATCAAAAGACGTTGTGATATCTTTGCTTGTGTAATACACAAAGATAAGTAGCAAATTAGCATTATGTGGGTGTAAAAAAAAAAAAGAATTTGAAAAGCTTTAGACAATTTCAAACTTAATTTTCTATGGTATTTTCTCTCAAGTGGTAGTTCCACCATTCATCATAGTTATGGGAGAGTAGAATTTAAGCTATTTTTGAGTTTATTACTTGTGTGTGATGCAAATCATGCCAATATTATTAAACATATCATCGTGATGGGCATACGAAAAAATGTTGCTTTAGAGGATTAAACAACAATGTAGGAGACTCAGTTATGATGTACACAAGACAATGACTCATAATATAGGTAAATTTTTGCGGTAAATTATGTCAGTGAAAATGATGCTAATTTCTCCCCTAATTCATCTCATGTTTCCCTTACATAATCTTCTATATCAATAGACTGTATACAAGCTTCTTATTTTATACTAGCTACAATAACAACATTTCATGTCGCTCTATGCTATATCTAGGCAATGTATGTGCTTGTGTTACATTTTGGCAACTTATGTGCTTGGAAGAACAAGGGAAAACTACCAATGTTTCTAGCTTAGGCAATAGCCCTAGTAATATGTTTGGTTGCTTATTCATGATGGCTAGATGAATAGAGGGATCATGTAAAAAAATTTAGATGGTGACTAGGTAGAGACTATATAATTGTTTGGGAGGTGAGTCCGGAGCACATCATTCCATTCCCTAACACTTAAGTTGCTTTGTGATTTTGTAGTACCTATAGTGGGAGCCCTAGTTGTGTGTGCATGCCTAAAAACCATGATTTCGACATTAAGGATTCATGAAAGGTGTTCTTATCAATCATTCATTACTATCAAAGGTGTTCTTATATATAAAAGTTAGTCAACTTGCTCATGTTAAAGGTGTTAAAGTGTGTATAAGAATCCACTTCAAGTATCTCATGTTAGATATTTTGACATCTTAGAGGAAATGCAACCCGTGGAAAGTTGTGATGTCTTTTTTTTCTTCATATTCAAAAGTCTGTATGACACTCCATATGCTCGATTTGAAATGATACTCATTCAAACCTTGATATCCACCTATATGAAATATAAATTACTATCCATTGCTATAAAAGGTGTACTTATAGATAAAATTTAGTCAATTTACTCATGTTAAAGGTGCATACGTACCCATTGCAAGTGGTATTTCATGTTAGATATTTTGACATTTAAATGGAAATGCAATCCCTTGTTTATTGTGGGAACTTTTTTTTAAAATGAAGTTCAACCAAAGCATACTCTCTTGGATAGATCGAATTAATGGAAAGAAATCGTACAAGTGAAGGTGGACATAGCACCCACGGGACCCCCAGTATTTCACAAAGCAAGAGTTAGACATATAAGACTACCTAAAGGTGATACAAAGTAGCCTAAGACCCATTACATGTCCATTCGCATTGACAAGGGTTGAACCCGTGCCTCTACCTCGAGAGGCGAAGGTTCCAATCAACCAAACCAACATGCATGAACACCATTGTGAAAACTTGTGATGTCTTATTTTCTTCATATTGAAAAGTCTTCATGACACTTGATATGTTCAATTTGAGCTTAATGATGATGCTCATTCAAAGCTTGATCATGGTATATATTTTGTTATAGATCTCGATGGAAATAGCTTGCATAAATATTTATGCCACTTTTGCTTTGTTATGGCTAGTTTTTTTTTTTTTTTTTTTTTTTTTTGAGACGCACATACATCTATGATTTGTAACGTGGTTGATTTTCATGTTCAATACTACTTGATTATGTTTTTGGATTCCATCATGGAATTTCTTTCTTTGTTGCAACTTTGATTGAGGCTTTATATTCCATTATGCTTGAAACTAGAAATAACAACACATACACACCTTGAGGAGTCCTTATATCCCCATTTTTTAAGGAGTCAATGCCAAATCGTTTACAAGTTTTCAACCTTGAGACTAAGGTAATAGGCATAGTACCCATGGGACCTTTCGTATCCCACATAGCAAGGGTTAGACATATCAAATTACCTGAAGGTGATACAAATTGGCCTAAGGACCATTACATGTCCACCGTCATTGGCAGAGCTTGAGCCCCCACCTCTGCCTCAAGAGGCAGAGGTTGCAACCAGCTAGAACAATGCACGCGAACACCATTGTGGAAACTTGTGATGTCATATTTTCTTCATATTCAAAAGTTTTCATGGCACTCGATATGCTCAATTTGAGCTTAATAATGATGCTCATTCAAAGCTTGATCATTGTATAAATTTTCTTTTAGATCTTGATGGCAATGTTGCAGAAATAGCTTGCATAAATCATTATGTCACTTTTGCTTTGTTATGGCTTGTTAACTTTTTTAGACACGCATACATCTTGATTTTTGGATTATGCTCAATACTGCTTGATTATGCTTTGTTTTTTGGATTTTCTCATGCCATTTCTTTTTTTTACAACTTTGATGGAGGATTTGTATTCCATTATGCTTGAAATTAAAAATAACAACACATACACACCCTAAGGACTCTTTGTGTCCCCTATTTTTCTAGGAGTTAATGCTAAGCCGTTTACAACTTTTCAACCTTGGACCTTCAATCCAAGACTAAAGTAGGCTTTCTCCAAGGCTTACAACATAGACCTTGGCATACCTTGTCATCCGAGTCACCGTTCGCACTATTGGGTACATATGAGGGAGGACCTCAACGATCAAGGAAGATGGAGGTTCCTGGTACTTCTCGGGAGGTCATTCATCCCAGTATTGTTCCCCTTAGATCTTACTTAACTAGAAATCTCTTTCCACTAAGATACACTCTTGTGGTGTTTGAATAAGGGGAAAGAGTAAGGTTCACATTACATTGAACATGTTTGGGCCCTCAAAGCTTCATTCTTTGCTTTCATAGCCTATTTTGAAGCATTTTTGGGGTGATCCTTGGAGCCATTTTGGAGTACTTTTGTGCATATTTCTCTTTATACAGGTTCAAGAACATCAAGAAGAGCCCTATTTCTACTTCTTTGATGATGAATATTCATCTTTGGTAGTCTACAAGTTTCTTGAAAGGTTTTAAGTTGTGGTGGGAACAACCAACATAAGTTTATGTAGGTTTTTGAGCTTAAAGAAGAAAGTTGATAAACACTTGCAAGTGTTGTTGGCTGGTGTTTGGTCTCTTTTTTTTGTGCCACTTTACTGCATATATTGAGCACATACACACTATTTATGCTTTTGTGGATATCGCTTATGTACATCCATGTGGTCATTGATATAACACTTACATCTTTGCATAAAGCCTTTGACGTTGATAAAGAGGGTCCTGGTGAGGTTTTCTTAATTAGGAGACACCCAGATGTCCGGATTCTTTGGTGATGCAAGTGGAAGACTTACCCAGCCTTTCCATAGGAGATGTATTCTAGTTGTTCATAGGTGCTCAAGCCTAGTTAGCTTCTTTTAGTTAGTTGATTATATGCAATGGAGTTAATGATTCACTATGCAGGTTAACATGTCACTACTTGAAGTTTTATGATATTTTGACACTAGTCATATGCTCATTTTCCAAAGGAGACTCTGGCAAAATTTTTCCATATTATTGGTGTTTTCAACTATACAGTGGTCGATTTACTCCTTGATACACTTACTGGTGTGAGCACATATATTCTCACCTAATCCTTTTGGTTGATCATTATTGTTCATTAATCCATTTTTCTAGGGAGACTATTCATCTTTTCCCATAATTTGACACTTGGTCATCCTTTTTGAGCTTTAGTGGTGTTTGGACTCTTCTAGCTCCACTATCATTCTAGTCATCTCTCTATCATCATTCCATCAGAGATCTAAGGCACATTTGGTGGATCAGGGTCTAGTGCCAATGTTTTGAGGAGGAGCTACAACTTGCAAGAAAAAGACCATTTTGAGATCCAAAAATTTGGCTAGGTCTACCATTCGATTGCAATTGGCAGATAATGTTTACTTTATAGTATTGGATTGTGAAATTTCAAAGAAGCTTTGGAAGAAATTATGAAATACATATGAAAAAGAAATGGCATCAAATAAAGTGTATCTAATGGGAAATTTATATGACCTTCATGTGAAGGACACAGAGTGTTGATGACCTTGGTTACAAGGTGATCTTCTATGCTCCATCCTTTTGCATATCAAACGGCAATATGGTTATTGCAAAAGGAAGCAAAGTTGGCTCACTTTGTCCTTTATTTATAGCACAAAAATAAAACTTGTTAGTTGCTATTGTAGCCTATGGCTTGTATCTGGCATGGCCTTTGGGCCATATATATTATAAGGAAATGAAAAGTCTTTCTCATTCTGGCTACTTACCTATGTTGTCATTCTCTTATTTTTTGTTTTGTGAGCATTTTCAATATGGAAAGCAAACTAGGAATGTGCATGAGACACACATTCACTCTTCAAGCCAACCTTTAGATCTAATCTATGCCCACAAGATCATTAGGAGTTCTCTTTAGTTCATCACTTTCATGGTGATGCTACTAGAAAAGTTTGGGTATATCCTATCAAATCGAAGGATGAGGTATTCCCTACTTTCAAAAAATGGCTTTCTTCAATTGAGACTTAAAAAGGAACTAAGCTTAAGGCTTTATGTTCAAATAATGGGGGTGAGTATGCCTTACATGGATTCAACCTATTTCATCAGTCTAGAGGAATTTGTAGAGAGTTTGCAACTCCTTATACTCTGATACAAAATGGTGTAGCTAAAAGGATGAACATAACTAATCAAGATAGAGTAAGTTGGACCATAAGTCAAATAAATGCATTTTTCTTGGATATGGTTGAGCAGGCCAATTAGGATATTGCTTATGGGATCCTAAAACATGTTCATTGATCATGAGGTTGAAGTGAGAAGAGTGGTGTTTGAGGATATTAATCCTCCAGTTAGCATGCATAAAAATGTTGCATATAGGGATGTTCAAGAGAATGTCCAATCAAATCAATCTACAAACATTCTTGTTCAGCAATCATTGAGACTCTCTTCACATGTCTCACATCCACCTCGTAGATATAGTCTAGGTTTGGACTTTGTTATGCTAATAGATGCTTGTGAACCTTCTTGCTACAAAGAGGCAAGGCAGACAGAGGATCATGCCAAGTGGGAGCATGCCAAGAAGAGTGGGTTGGATTCTATTCACAAGAATGGTACTTCAAATTTAGTACCTTTGCCAAAGGGCGAGAAACCTTTACCATGTAAATGGGTATATAAGCTGAAATTCACATCAAATAGTGCTACACCAAAGTATAAAGCACGACTTCTTGCAAAGGGTTTTAAGCAAGATGGTATCGATTTTGAGGAAATCTTCTCTCCGATGGTCAAGATGACTACCCTACACATGTTGCTTGGATTCGTTGCAATGGAGGACTTTGAGGTAATGCTTTCTTGCATGGAGATCTTGTTGGAGTTTATTGACCTCCAAAATATAGCAAGAAGTAGGTGGAACCCCCTAGGAACAAGTTGACCTTCTCACAAACTTCATCACAGAAAACCAGTCATGCTTGCAGAGCTTACTATTCTTTAATGGATTAGAATTTTCTAAAACTGTTTTAACCACATATACTAGACACTAAGAGCTTTCCAATGAGCCAAAGAACACTCAATTTGGATAAATACACAAGGAGATATGACCTCTGCAAGCTGGAGGTTTAATGGAGACCTTAAGCAGGGGTGAAACCCGAGAACACACACTACTTGCAGAGAGTCCTTCTCTCAGCTCACAAATCCAATGATTATGAAAAATTATAGAAAACAAGTAGAAAGTAAGAGCTTTCAAATGAGCTATCAAACATGTAATTTGGATATATAATGAGGGAGATACAAGCTCTGCAATCTCTGCATACAAAACTATAGCAACATAGAGATACACATATGCCTCTCTTGGACTTCCCACAAGATCACGACTTCTCTCCTCTTTTTATAGCATGAGAAACTAATCTAAAACCTTCCTAGTACATCTAAATTCGTGGTAGACACTTGGGTGGAGGTATTACATGACTCGAGTGCTCAAATAAGCAAAGTATTGATGGACTTTGAGAACTAGCCACATCGACCTTCCACTAGGACACCACTGCAGCTCCCTTGTGACTCACTAATTTGACTCACCATGTTCTAAAACTCACGTGGTATTTTTGCTATCTTTTATGAATAATTTGAGCCTTCTTGAAGTATTTGAAGACTTCCCAAAGGTATTTACATAATTTGAAACTTGTACCCTACATAAAACAAATGTTCGCAACATTCTCCCCCTCAAGTTTCAAAGGGTATTTCCTTCATGCCAAGAATATAGTTGAATCTTTGAAGCTTCGGTCCATCCAAGGATTTGGTGAAGATATCTGCAACTTGATCCTTTGTTCCCACAAAAGAAACTTGTACTTCATTGTTTATGGCCTTCTCTCGAACATAATGATAGTGAACCTCTATATGCTTTGTTCTAGCATGAAAGATAGGATTTGAGGTCATATGAATGCTACTCAAGTTATCCCCATATATCAGTGGTACATCAACCTGCACATTCAAGTCATGAAACAACTTTTTAAACCACATAACTTCAGTAGTAGCCAATGCTAAACTTCTATACTCAGCCTCTGTAGAAGATAAAGCAACTGTAGGCTGTTTCTTTGAACTCCATGTTAATGTCTTGTTTCCTGCTATTAACACATATCCACTTGTGGATCTTCTGTCGTCTTTGCTTCCAGCCCAATCTGCATCACTAAAGACTTTAAGAGTTAGATCAGCATCATGACTATAAAATAATCCTTCGTTCATGGTACCTTTCAAATACCTAAGCACTCTTTTCGCTGCATGCATATGAGGTACTCTAGGTTCATGCATAAACTATGACAATACTCCCACTGCATAGCATATATCAGGTCTAGTTTTTGTTGCACAAATCAAAGATCCTACCATGGATCTATACACATTCATATCATGCAACTCATCACCTTCCTTTGCACTCAACTTTACATTACATTCCATTGGAGTAGAAACAAATTTACATTCCTGCATACCAAACCTTTTCAACATATCACATATATACTTTCTCTGTATCAACCACATACCTTCATCGCCATACACAATTTCAATCCCAAGACAATATCTAAGCAAACCAAGATCTGAAATTTTTAATTTCCTTTCCCAAATCACCTTTTATCTCATCAATTGCTTTTGCATCATTCCCTGTAATCAACAAGTCATCCACATAAATGCATACATAGACACACATGCCATCTACATGTTTTACATAAAGTGAAGGATCAGCATGACTCGTTGTGTATCCTTGCAGCATAAGATACTTTACCAACCTTGCATTCCATGCCCTTGGTGCCTGCTTAAGACCATACAATGCCTTCTTTAACCTACATACATGATTAGGACATTTTGCATCCACATAACCATCTGGTTGTGACATATACACTTCTTCATTTAACTCATCATTAAGAAAGGCATTCTTTATATCGAGTTGATATATATTCCACCTTTTACTTGCAGCTAAAGCCAATAAAATTCTCACCGTTGCCATGTTTGCTACTGGACTAAATGTCTCCTCATAGTTTAATCCTTGAGTTTGATTATATCCTTTTGCTACAAGTCTAGCCTTATATCTTGACACACTACCATCACTATTTCTTTTAATCTTAAAAACCCACTTGCAACCAGTTACCTTTTGCTTTGGTGTCTTTGGAACTAAATTCCAAGTCTTGTTATCTTATAGTGCTTCCATTTCTTCGCTCATTGCTTTCTCCCACTTTTCATCTCCTTTTAAGGCCTATTCTAGAAAAATGGGAATTACACACGATTTTGAGACAATTCTTTGTGTCCCAATGTTTTGGTTTTTGGCTCATTCACACACCACAACATGTTATTATCTCTTGATTGGAGTACATTAAAGTGACACTTTAATATTAAGGATAATTGTATTATAAATGGGGTATCAAGGTTGGGCTCAAACTTAAGAAGTTAAGATAATAAGTAATATAATTGCGACTTGAAAAAATCCCAAATATCATGAATAGGCCTTTTTTGCCTCATCATAACATGTGGGTTCATTTTCCTGCTCAACTTTTGTCATAAAAGCATAATGAGTATTCATGAAAGATTCATACGTATACCTTTGAGGTTGCTTACTCACTCTTGAAGTTCTTCTTACCTCCAACGTAGATGCTCTTCCTTTCTTATTAGGAACCTTTGATGATTCTCCATAGTCACATACATCACTAATTTCCTCTCCTTCATCATTAACTTCAACAAGTTTGAGTTTACCTTTACTTTTAACACTAGGAGGTGAATCTTGCCTTAATCTTCCATTGAAAGGTGGCTCTCTTTCTTCATCCAAACTGCTTTTCTCATCACTTAAACTTCTTGTGGGCTGAGGTAAGCACTCATCTCCTTCACGTGTATCTTCTTCATCTTCATTTATGACCTGCAAACTTTTCTTATCTACATACCATGAAATGGATTCATCAAAATTTACATCTCTTGAAACAACCACCTTATTGGTATGAGGATTATAACATCTATATCCTCTTTGAGTATCTGCATAACCAATAAATATACACTTTTCTGATTTCACATCAAGTTTTGATCTCACTTCACTAGGTACATGTACATAACATACACAACCAAATACTTTCAAATGACTTACACTTGGTTTCCTTCCATGCCATACCTCATATGGTGTCAAATGATGAACTCCAGCAGTATGTACTCTATTCATAATGTACACACTTGTGCTAACAGCTTCAGCCCAAAAAGAATTAGGCAAACACATATCATTTAGCATGCTTCTAGATGCTTCTGCTATGATTCTGTTTCTTCTTTCTGCGACTCCATTTTGTTGTGGAGTATACATGCATGTAACTTCTCTTTTGATACCTTCATCATATAAAAAATCAGTAAAAGCTTGAGAGAAATACTCTCCCCCTCCATCAGATCTTAGCTTCTTAACATATCTTCCTGTTTGCTTCTCGACAAATGATTCAAAATTTTTGAAACAATCAAAGACTTCACTCTTATGTTTAATGAAATACACAAATGTCATTCTACTATGATCATCAATGAATGATACATAGTACTTATTACCAGCCAAGGATGCCTCTTTAGTAGGACCCCATACGTCCGTGTGTATAAGATCTAGCAATCCACTGCTTACATAGCTTGAATGCTTGAAAGGCTGTCTACTCTGCTTACCCATTTGACATGCTTCACATAGATGCACCATATGTTGCTTAGTAAGATCAGGTAATCCTTCAACAATCCCCTTCTTTGATAGCTCCTTTAACCTGTGTACATTCATGTGTCCAATCCTTTTGTGCCATAGATCAAGCTCTGCTATTCGATGCATACCATAAGAGAAATAGTTTGTATGATTTGGGTTTACCTTGAATGTAAACAATCTACCTTGTTTTTGGCCTCTAGCAATTAACCTCCTTTGCTTTGGATCCTCAATAAAGCAACCTACATGATTCAATCTTATTTGCAAACCTTTTTCTACCATTTGACCAACTGACATCAAATTCTTAGTGATCGTTGGCACATAAAGTACATCCTTTAAGCAATTTGTCTTGCTCTTATCCTGCATAACAACATCTCCAACCTGCATAATCTTATGTGTTGTATCATCTCCTGTTTCAACATGACCTTTACATGAAGGATTATGCATATTAGAAAACCATGAAGCATCTTGTGACATATGGTTAGAGCAACCACTATCTAAATACATACATCATTATTGCAATTCATCTTAGTTTCTACATTCATCATAAGAAGAGAATCATAATCATCACTTTTACCTTCAACTGGATAATTTCCTTGTTGTTTACCTCTTCTTGAATAGCCTCCTCTTCGATTACCACCTTGATTATTTTCATTTTGATAACAATCTTTGGCATAGTGTCCATACCTTCCACATATATAGCAATTGTTGTTATCTTCACTCCTTTGTCTTTGATTATAGTTGTAGTAGCCTCTCGTACCTCTAGCGCTTGATCTTCCTCTTCCTCTTGTGTTGAAGAAGCCACTTGAAGTCCCTTGATCATCACTCCTTCCTCGACCTCTATTTGAACCTCTTCTTCCTCTGTTTCCACCTCTTGATGATCCTACATAAAGAGCTTGTCCTTGAGATCCTTTTTGATTTGAAGTAGAGCCATTTAGATTCATCTCCTCCGTGACCATAAGAGCAACAAGCTGATCAAAGTCTGGTAATTCTCCTCTAACATAAACTGAAGTAATGAATGGTTTCCATCTCTCATCATCCTTGAGTCCGTTGAGAGTATGTGCAACCAAGTCGTCGTCCTCCACATGAGCTTGAATTGATCTTAGTTGTAGCTCAGTGATGAGTAGCACCTCCTTTAATGTCAATCCGGGAAGACATGAGGATGGTATGAAGACCTCGAGCAAGTGAAGGCACAAATGTGTGAGTGAGAAGCACACTAACATGCACACACATACACACACACGCGCACACACGGCAAGAACAAAGAGAGTAAGACAATGGAATCACTTCTATTGTAACAAAGTTCTCATACAAGCTCAAAACTACAAGAAGCTACCTCAAAAATGAGCTCTCTAGCTCTATTTATAGTTTTTTACTAGCTTTGGCCCTGTCCAGACCTAGTGTCCGGCCTAGTTAAAAATTAGGTTCCAAGGCTTATTTGAGGGCTCAAACGAGATCTAAAAATTATGAAAATCGGCAGGCAACTACTTCTAAGGTCCTCAAGCTCGAGGACTCCTCGGTTTGTACAGAATGGAGCTACAAAAAGGTGAAAATGGTATTTACAGGGGTTTTTAGTGATGAGAATCACTTTTAAATGGTGTAAGGGTTTTGAAAAAAATAAAGGGTTGCCTTAGTGCTAGATCTGCTTGTATGCTCGTACTTGCTTCTTCTCGTATACTGCCAACACTCTCCCCCCCCTAGCGTCTGTCGCCTCTGACAGACCTCTGCTCCACTGTTTGATCAATGTACTTCTGCAGGAGGTCGGTTGCCACTTCTTGTTCCTTGATGCGTAGTCCCCGAGCCAAGTCTCTCTGGAGGGCCTCCCAATTGACTGCTCCCGGCATATCAGGGTGTGGTGTGGTGTAGAGCTCTGAGTGCATGGTTTGTTCACACGCGAATAGATGTAGCAGGTGGGTTGGGCGTGGTGCGAACACTTCTGAGTGTGACTCCCAAAACCCCGTGGTGAACATATCGTCGAAAGTTTGCTTATAGCAGGCAGGGAGATATCTGATGCGTGCGTGCCATGCATAAGCAACTCGTATGCTTGGGGTTGTGCTCATATCATACAGTAGGTCATAATTACCATTAACAAACCCGAGAATCGGAGGCTGAATATGGCATACATTGCGAAAAGTTTTGAGCACCACCTGCATCATATCGAATATCTTGAGCATCATCTGGGCAGCTACAACTGGCATGGGGTGGAGTCGGGGCATCCAATGTCTGATGGTTGCAATCATGTAAGATACTGTGGGGGTGCCGGTTGGGGATGCAATGGCGGGGTAATTAAGCCATTCTCTATAGTTTACATTGTTCTGAACCTTGATGGCGAAGGCTTTCCATGATCTTCTTCTTTGTACTGGCCCATAACAAGGGTTATACTTCAAATGCATGGGAGCGTGATCCCATGTTCTAAGCATTTCCGGATATGTTTCAAGTAATCTTTGCCTCCAAGTAGGTTGGAATATCGCCCCTTTTCTGGCTGCCTCTGGTATATCTTCTGGTTCGAACTGGGTGGCGAAAGTAGGGCACTTGTTGGTGACTCTTTTGATCTCTGTGTTGTAGTCGGCCAACAATACAAAATATGGTTTATATTGTAATTCTGAGCTCGTGATGAGTCGTCTAGGAGCAAGGTGCCTGAAATACTCAGATTGAAGTATGGTTTCTTCAATGGCCTTCATTGCTAGCATCTGAGTTGCTACGCGCTCTTCGTGAGTGTGGCCCATCTCCTCTACCTGCTTCATCCATGCTGACGGGGGTTCCTCATATGTATCCTGGCCTTCCTCCGTAATTCTGCCTCCTGGAAGGGGTTGAGGCTCATAATTGTCTTCAAATGTCTCCTCCACTGGAATGACTACTGTTTCTTCTTCTATGGTTTGATCAGGTGGAGAGGGAGGTCGTTCATACTGTAACAACTTAATTTTTAGTTCTGCAACCTGTTGCCGTAGCTCAAGTACTTCATTGGTTATTGATAATTCCGGCTCTTGTGAGGTTGCAGCGTTGGCCATCTCTTTAGGTTCTCGTTGGTGTGGTGTAGGCACTTGGGCTTTCTGTAGGTCTTTGACTTGGTCAGCAAGCTGATCATGTGCTTCTAAGAGATTGGCATAAGTTTCCAATATTTGTTGTATGGTTTCTGAGGGGGTGGCTTGAAATTTGGCAGGGTCGATGGGTGCCCCTGGAGTATTTTCCATGGCTGCTTCGAGGTTGTCTTGATTTTGTTGCTGTAGTCTTTTGTTTTCTTCTTGAGCAGCCGCTAAATGGCGTCGGAGTAGAGCCATGTTTCGTTGTAGTCTAGCATTACGGGCTAGCTGATCTCTAAGTTGTTCTTCCGTTGCCCTACTCTTCTCTGTATGTGTGGACTCGAGCTCCACCTGATATTGTTGGAGGGTGGTCACCTCCTGCTGTAATTCCATATTAGACAACTCCAAGGCAGTGACACGTGCCTGGAGGTGGGATGACAAAGTACAGAGCTCTTTATTGTTTTCTTCTAGTAACCTGTATTCCTGTTTAAGTTGGGCAGCAGCTTCGAGCATGGTGTTGAGTGCATGACTAAATGAAGGGGGTGCAGGGGTAAGGGTGGAAGATGCAAGGGGTCGGGAGATGGGAAAGGGAAAAGTGGATGTTGTGCCTACCGTGTTTGGCAATGGTGATGTGAGTGAAATGACACGTGGTGATGTTGGAATAACAGTGGTGGTGGGTGATACCTATGGATGGTGAGATGTCCATGGGATCGGACGTGAGAGTGTGTGATTCGTGAACTGTGAATACAGGGATGGTGGGTGGTGTGATAGTGGTGGCAGTGAATGTGGGGGAGTGGGGTTGGGAAAGGGGCTTTTTATTATAATTATCCACCTGCTGGAGTATATTTACAAGGTTTGTCCAGAATGACGGTTGGGTGACTTGGGTTGA
Source organism: Ceratopteris richardii (assembly GCA_020310875.1). Lineage (NCBI taxonomy): Eukaryota > Viridiplantae > Streptophyta > Polypodiopsida > Polypodiales > Pteridaceae > Ceratopteris > Ceratopteris richardii. The sequence goes on from CM035433.1 coordinate 106,746,757, forward strand.
GTATGAGGCAGTTACTAGGGAAGTGGTGGATAGGGTTTGGGAGTGGGTGAATGGAAAAGGATGGGATGAGGTCTGGCTAGTGGCAAGTGGTTGTCCAAGGGCGGGAAGATAGGAAGGGTGACCTATTATGGTTTGATCGGTGGCAGGATGACCGGTGCGAGGTTCAAAAACTTGGGTGGAAGTGATGGATGTGGGTAAAGGGAAGGATGTAAAACCAGAGGTGTGTACAATGGTTTCATGATGGGTGGATATCGGTTGTTCAGAAAGGCTAGTGGAGAAGGGTTCTGAGGGTTGAATGGAAGGTGACGGTGGAGATGGTACCTGAGTAATTACATATTGTTCGCCAGTGGGGCTTGGGCTCGTCATGTGAACATCCTCTGAAATTATGGTAGGCAAGGCAGTAGAGACTTCCATTTGAATCATTTTCCCTCGTCGTGGCCGTGTATCAATCATTCGTTGATCATAGGTAGGGTTTTCCTGATAGACCATTGTCCTCAATGCTTCCCCGATCCCACATGTCTCTGCCAATAGATTCAATGATTCAACAAAATGCGAGTCGACATTCTCGGCTTGAAGCATTTGGTTCACTAGAGCTCTATTCGCCTCTTCTGTCATCTTATGTCTTCTCTGTACCTGCTTGATTGTCTTGTATAGCCGTTTGAGTTGTGTCGTGTAGGCAGGGGCCTCCTCTTCACTATCTTCTGGTTCATTTCTTTGCGCACCTTCCTGAACTTGTGTGTTTGGGTCATGAGGATGTTGTGCCACCTCTTCCCTATGTACTCTGCTTGTCTCGCCCTGTGGCAGTTCTCTTTTGAATGATGCTCCTGGATCGTCATTTTCAGGGAAACCTTCACTGTCTGACAAGTGGGCCGTCTGCAGGAATCTTTCAAAATCAAAGTTTGGATCTTCTGTGAAGTTGGCCATAGATGCAAACTCTACATCGGTAGGTAGTGGAGGGGCGGATGGAGTGGGTTGTACCACAACCCCTGCTTGAACTTCTTGAAGATGGATCGTGACCGGTGCGACCTGGGCTTCTTCTCTGGGGGTAGCTTCGGTCGTGGCCTCGTGAGGGATCGTTACCTGGGAGAGAGATCCACGCATTCGTTTCGCAGGTTGGCTCCCTGACTTCCGCCGTTTGAAAAACTCCAATTGTGCATATTTTAGGGCTCTGGCAACCGGCACATCATATGCAAGGCATCGATAGATAATTCTTGTAAGCACACAACAGCCATGTAAAGTAGGCTTCCTCACACCCCGCTTGCCTGCCTCATACACTTGGTCCAAGATCCATACAGGCATCTTAATGGGCAAGCTTCCAGTCTCTGCTAGATATAGCCCATACCATATTTTCTTGTGAGGTTGGGTGAAACGGTCCTGAGTTGGGAATGCGAAGTGTTGGAGGCACATCCGCAAAGGTATGGCGATGTTGGGGGTGAGGGTGCACATTTCTTTTAGCTTCTTGATTCTATTGCTTTTCATCGACTCAGGTATCAAGGGGTCGCGGTCAGAAGGTACATGCGTGCCATACATCTGAAGTGCTTCCCTGATTAAAGTAACATTCAATTCGAACTTCCTCATTTCCTCCAGATTTGACAAGGAGGGCACCCAGAATGTGCCTGAATGATCTTTATCACCTGTCGGCTTCAGTGTGGCAATTAGGTAGTAGCACCTGAGGAAATCGGGTTTAGGCAGAGCTGCACTAAAATAAGTTTGTAATCCTGCTTTTTGCCAGATATCTTGAAGTGGAGCTGCATTCTGTAAGGTTTTGAATTCTCTTGAAAAGAACTGGAAGGTCCACCACACTCCTCCACACTCCATCTTGGACTCCCATATATGATCCGCGTCTCCCAAATCTCCTGGCATCTCATTGAACCAGTGAGAATGCCCCTTTACTCTTTCGGTTAGGCCATTTGGTGGATCTGGAATAGGAATTCTCCGCACATTCACGAACTCTTCAGGCCGAGCTGTTGGTGGAGCCTCCACCGGCATGGCATCCCAATTGATTTGAGCACCAGAGCCTGCCTGAGAGCTTGTGCCTGCTGCTGTTGCCATGAGAGTAGGTTGCTTATCTGTTGGAAGAAGAAAGGCACATTAGTGTTGCATAGGAAACAAGATGTAATGGTGTTCCCTTCACAATACTAACATGACAATCCCGGAGGTCAGTGGTTAGTGGTGAAGTGTTTGTGATAGGTGTGAGTGGTGATTAGAGGTCAGTGTCATCCTAGATGCATACTTTGGTTATGCAATGGGCTCAGAATGCTCCTGTGTTAGAGTGGACGGATTTACAGAATTGGGTCAGGGGGTTTAATACACAGTTTAATTCTCCAAACTTTGATAGAGGATTCGTAGCTCTTAGAACTAAAGACAGGTGAAGATTTCTGGATGAGAGTGTGATGTATTTGGGACCTTTTGGGTACCCATTTCCAAACATTCCTAGGGTTGATGGGAGTGGAGACAGTGAGAGGTGTAGGTATCTTTTCGTTTTCTGAGTTGTTGGCCACGAGTGCTTGTGAAAGTTGCTTCATCCTAGTGCCTGAAGGTGAAGTAATTTGGGCTTGTAAGCAGGCCTTGGGCACCCATATCTGTCTAGCATTAGGGATGGCCTTCATTGACCGCTTAGGAACCCAAATAGGAATGGTATGCCTAGGGGTTATCCTAGGGGGCTTCTTCACTTTGTTCCTTGATGGTGAGGCTCGTTTCTTGTCTCCTTGAGAGTCTGCTATTAGAGTTGTGGGTTTTCCATCCTTGCGTATCCAGATCTGCTTCGCGCCACGAGGTGCTCCATGTTGCACGGGTTGGCGCTCCTGCCTCTTGATCAGCAGCCTCCTTCGTGTCGAGTGATGTTCGGTCTGCTCGTTTAGAATCTTCTTTGGATCAGTTAGGAGCTCCTTATTGGCTCCTGTACCTTCAGTAAGATTGACAATCCTCTGCACCATAGAAGTTTGTACAAGAACAACATTGTTATCTTCATGTGGATTCCTGGAGGGACCAGGAGTTGGTGCCTGTTCTATTGGTTTGAGTGCTTGATTTTCTAATTCAATCGTGAGACGGCTTTGGCCTACCCAAGCCTGAAGAAGTCCACTTCTTAGGTTGAGGTTGACTGCGTGATCATAGATCCAGTCTTGGCCTAAGACAAGAGGTTCGGTCAGATCCTCGTCTTCACACACTAGCACTTTTGCTGGCATGAGGACCTCTTGTATGTAGAGGGGAAGATCCACCTCTCCCATGCAAGGGGTTTCAACACCTCCTAATCCTATCAGATATGCTTCTAGGGGTTTTACCTCCAATTGCAGCTGCTGGCAATAAGAAAGCCGAACTGCACTTGTGGCTGCTCCTGAATCAATTAAAGCTCTCACGCTTGTTGTGCTGTCTCTTTGTCCTATTTCTAGGGTCACAAAAGGTCGTCGATCCACTATCTTATGGGTACGTTCACCTGAAGCCTCACACATGGCCATGTGATAGCCTGGAGACTCTTGAGTGTCAGTCATAGGCTGATCCCTCCCTTGTCTCCTCAACTTCATTCGTCTGATACGCTCTAAGGCCTCTGCCTGTGCTTCTTCTCGAATTCATTTTTCCTCCTCTTTACGTTGCTTAGCCGTATTGAGTCGACTTAGCATTTCTTCCGTGAGGGGTTCCTGATACAGCTTGACTCTGCATCCGCTAATATAGTTTGGGAGAACATCCCCCTCTAAAGTGGCTAGTTGTACTGCTCCACTCGTGGAGATCCTATTGATGATCATAGGTCCGTAGCCTCTCTTTTCTAGCTTCCTTGCGTGTTGTTTCAATGTGTAGACTAAAACTAGATCTCCTGCTTTCAAGCCCTTATCCTTCACATGGGCATCAAAGTATGCCTTCTGTCTCTTCTTAGCTGCATATATCCCTGCAGCTTCTCTCAGTCTTGTTTCTCCTAATCGTTCAAGGTCAAAAAGTCTAGAGGAGAGTTCATGACCCGTCCATTCGTGCTCTTGTGCTACTTTCAATGTAGGTATTAAGAAGTCCAACGGTAGCACTGCGTTTTGGCCAAATACCATCTGAAAGGGGGTGGCTTGGAGTACCGTTTTGTAGGCGACTCTATATGCCCAAACAGCATGGTGTAGTTGTTTGTCCCAATCAGAGCGTTTATTGTTCACTAATTTTGTCAATACATTGCATAGGATCTTATTGGTGCTTTCGGCTTGCCCATTGGCTTGAGGGTGATAGGGGGCAGACTTCTTATGCACTACCAAGAATTCTTGGAGCAGATTTTCAATAACTTCATTCAGGAAGTGAGTGCCTCTATCACTAACTAGCTCTATAGGTAGCCCGTATCTTGTGAATACATTCTCAAACAAGAATTTAGCAGTTGTCTGAGCGTCGTTCTTCGTTGTGGCTTTTACCTCTACCCACTTGGTTAGATAATCCGTGGCAACGATGATATACTCAGCATGGGAACCCTTAGCTGGGGGATTGATAGGACCTACAAAGTCTATTCCCCACTTAGAGAATGCACGTCCGCCCATCATAGGCTTCAGTGGCATCTCATCTCTGCGTATAGGATACTGGGTTCACTGACAAATCTCACACCTCTTCACATAGGTATGTGCATCCATGTGAAGGGTGGGCCACCAAAATCCTGCAAATAGAATTGCTTTGATCACCCTATCCGGACCAAAATGTCCTCCTGCTACACCCTGGTGAGCTGTTTCCAAGATCTTTAGGTATTCACCTTCATGGACACATAGTCTCAGGTAACCATCCTTACCCCTTTTGTATAAATTATCACCAATGATGGTGTAATCCAAGGCTTCTTGTTCCAAACTTCTTTGCCTGGCCAAAGTCATATCTTGAGGAAATGTTTTCGTCCTCAAGAAGGATACTAGGGGTTCACTCCAATCCGGCACTATGGACACTTGATAAAGAGTGGCATGTTCCACAGATGGTTTAGTGCAGCAGATTGGGCATTCCTTGCACAACTTCTGCACATCAGCTTCCATAGTCGGCCAATGCACTCCTAGTCTCCTCAGGGTCTGTAGGGTTCGTTGTTTTGAGTAGTGTTGCTCTAATGCACCTACATGTGCTAATTGCAACCACTTAGCGTACTCATCCTCTTCTACACAACAAGCCAAGATTCCTTGATCCGTGTGCTTGTACATACTTCCAGCCATGATGTGGTACTTTTGAGCTTTGACTACCTCCTTATCCTGTGTGTTCACTGTTGGATGATTAGGTCCATATGTAAGTATTGGCACTAAGGGCTTGGCCCATTGGGGCACCACTTCCAAATTGAACAAGTATGCATCAGGTAAGTCATCTGACACTCCTTGTGGGGCCTCTCGGGATGTGAGCCTAGAGAGATGGTCTGCTCTCAAATGAGTCCTACCTTTCCTCACCACAACCTCCTCCATTAGTAAGAGAAACCATCTTACTAACCTTCCGGTGTTGCATGGTTTGTTTACCAGGTATAGTAATGCTTGATGATCAGTAAAAAACTTAAACTTATTTGCAAGCAAATAATGTCTAAACTTTTTAACCGCATACACCATGCCTAGTCCTTCCCTCTCAGTGGTGGTATAATTCCGTTCAACTGCATTTAGTTGTCTACTAGCATAGGCGATAGGGAGATCCATGTTCCCTTCACCCGTAGGTTGTGCAAGTACGCATCCAATAGCATAATTGGAGGCATCCACATGAACATGGAATGGCTTGCTCCAATCTGGTGTGGTCAAGATTGGTGCTGAACACAATCGCTTCTTCAACTCATTGAAGGAGTTCTCACACTCATTAGTCCACTCAAAATTTGTCAAAAGTCCGTACATGGGCTTTGCAATGACAGCATACATGTGAATGAATCGGCGGTAGTAACCACAATGCCCCATGAAAGCTTGAACTTCTTTGACATTCCTTGGCCTCGGTAGTTCTTCTATGGCTCTCACTTTCTCTTCGTCAGTGGATATGCCGTTCTTGGACACTATGTGTCCTAGAATCTTGCCTTGCTTGACCATGAAAACACACTTTTCTGGGTTCAGGCAGACTTGATATTCTCTGTATTTATCAAAGATCTGTCTGAGTTCGGGTATATGGGTCTACCTAATGTTGGAATGAGCACAAAGATCATCAACATAGACTTCTAAGTTCTTCCTCAAGAACTCCTTAAATACATGGCACATCAGCCTTTGGAAGGTTGCGGGAGCATTGGTCAGCCCGAATGGCATTACCCTAAAAGCGAATATACCCCACTCTGTGGCAAAAGCCGTTTTATGCTGATCTTCTGGTGCAATGGCTACTTGATTGTAGCCCGAAAACCCATCTAGGAAGCTGTACACTTCCTTGCCTGCTATCCTTTCTAATAGATGCTCAGTGATAGGAAGCGGATAGCTATCTCTAATAGTGGCTGCATTAACCTTCTTCAAGTTAATGCATACTCGTAATTTGCCGTTCTTCTTGGGCACCACTACAATGGGGGATACCCATTCAGTGTGCTCAATTTCATAGATAAATCCGGCTTCCACCAAGCGGTCTATCTCTTCTTTGATCTTAGCAGCATAGTTATCATTATATGTGTATGGCTTTTGCTTAGAGGGTTTAGCATCTGAGGTCATGGGAATTGTGTGTGAGCATATGTCTGGGTCAACACCTTTCAAATCCTTGTAGCTCCAAGCGAATACATCTCGGTATTCTCTTAGCAAGGCTATCAGCTCCTGTTCTTCTTCTTCTGTTAGGTCATGACCTATGTATGTGCATCTTTCTTCTCCTTCCTCGATGGCGACAACTATTTTCTTGGTAGTTTCCTTGCTATCATAGGCTTCTCCTGCTTGTGCCTCACGTTTAGGCATTCTTATCATGACCCTCCTATCGTCTATCTCATATTTTTTAAAGTTTTCAGGGACCTCAAACAAGGATTCTTCTGCCTCCCGAGTGACTTCCTTCTTCTTTCTTTTCTTTCCTCCGCTTTTAGAAGCTACTTGTGTGGCTAACCTCACCTCATTTGTAAGCTCTCCGTGCCTATGGGGTTGAAATTCTACTTCATAGAAGTATTCTTCATCTGATGCAAAAGGTGGATCCATAATGATTGACTCTAGATCGGAGTCACTTGCATCCTCAAATGCATCAGGGCTAGGTTCGCATTCTTCTAGAACTGCCTCTCCCATGATTGGCTCTATGGAGAAGACTGAAATATCATAGCCATCCTCATCACAGTGGGGTGTCCATTGTTCCTCATTGATGGCTACATCCATGGTTGCTAGAATTTCTGCCCAGCCGTGGGGTTCAAATTCTTCGTCCGGAAAGACTACAGGTGCATAGGCTGGGTCTTGGATTGATCTATGGGTTTCTTTTGCACCTACCTCTCTGGCTTTCTCTCTCTTCTCTTCTTCTACTGCTACCTTACACATCCATAAGTGGGTGTCTTCATGCATCCACGAGGATCCGGATTCTATGGAATGCACAGACTCAGTCTCATCTTTGGCTCTATGGATGGGATTCCATTGAATAGGTGGTACATCTCTATGAGAGTAATCCTTAAGATTGACTTTGGTCGTAACACCTAAGTGCTGCAGGTACAAAGAATTGGTTCCCCAATCCTGTACCACTTGCAACTGTCGCATAAAAGGTCGTCCCAAGATCATCTCATAGGCATGATTTTTGCTGAAGTCACATATGGCAAATGTGTGCTCAAACTCGACACCACATGTAGTGAGAGTTATTCCTTCTAGCAATCCTAAGGGTCTCTCAATATGACCATCGGCCATCTGCAATTTCATTCTCGTTGGCCTGAGTGCTGGCTTGCCCCAACGCTTCCATAGGGAAGTGGTGGCAATTGCAACTCCTACTCCTGAGTCCAAAATTGCCTTGGTGGTGTACTCCTGGTAGGTAATGGGAAGATAGGTGTTCCCTTCTTCACCTTCACACATATCTGTTATCTTATCCAAGGGTATCTCTGGCACCGTCCTATGTGATCCTACCTGGGAATGAGGTTTCACTATCGCTGGTACTTGTTTGGCGACATGTTCCCATACTTCTGGTCTAACCTTAAGCAGCTCTTCCAAAGTGAGATTGCACTGCACTTTGGTGTTCTTCACTACCTCTGTGTTCCTAGGTATGACTGAATCTTCGTTTCTTACCATGACTGTAGGTGCTCTCATACAGGTGGACTTAGCTTCCCATGGGCCTGTGAAATGGGGTAGTTCTTGTAAAGAATTAGACTCGAAGTCTAATCTTTCTTGAGATTGGGCACTCTCCTACTCTCCATAAATGGAAGGAAGGTCTTGTGGGAATTGATCGTGTGTGTCATCCACCAGTTCAATGGGAGGAGGAACTTCACTTTCTTTAGCCCATTTCTCTTCTTGAATCTCTCGCAAGAATTTTGGTGTGTATTGATTCATAGAAGAAGAGGTGTCTGGCTCCGTAGAGTTAGGCACGTAGGCCTCAGGCACATAGGCTTTCTGGGTAGGAAGACCTGCTCTTACACTAGCCTTGTCATGGTGTTGAGGGGCGAGTTCCTTTTGTGATTGTGCCATTAGATTCTCTATTCTTTCTAGGGAGGGGGGTTTGTCTGGTTCAGTGGAATTGGGCACATAAGCTTTTGGTGGGGAATGGGTCATGTTTTTGCTTGCTTTATCCCTTTCTTGATTTTTTTCTTCCTTGGCGGATCTTGCAATTATGCCCTCTAACTTCTCTAGAAGTCCATCCAAGTGTAATTGTGTCTTGGCTGAGCCCGAGTAATTGAAAAGGCGACTGGCTTCAAACATAGTCTGAGCCAATGCAACCATTTTCGCGCAAAGCTTGGTTCTTTCTATCTCTAGGTCAGCTCTAGGGTAGCACTTGTCATGATCCGTTACATTTGGCCCTTCTTGGATTCTGGCCTCATATGCTTTAAGCATCATGTCTATGTCTTCAGGAGTGGGATCAGCTAATACTGATCCTACTCGGGGTGGTGGGTGGGTTACGTGGGGTGTATTAGAGGGTGGAGGGATGGAGGGTGATGGGGATGGTAGCGGTGGGAATGTGTGAGAGTGCGGTTGAGATGTGATCTCTATGATTTTTGCTTTGGTTTCTCTCAAGCTTTCTTCGAGTTCGTTCATCTTTTTTGCCCATTGCCTTTTCATTCTTTCACGACTATCCTTCCAGGCTCTAGTCCTCTTTTTGGTTATGCTCTCTGTTTCACTCACCTCGGGGCTCTTTTCCTGACCAACACCTTGGTTTTGTTGTAGTGCTTGGGCTCTTGTGATCACTTGCACAGGTGCAGTGGAAGTCACACTCCCTGTGGAGTCTACAACTAACCCAACAACATTGATAGGAGTGATTTTAGGCATGTTATTAGGGTTCTTTGGGCATTCTCGTAGGAGATGCTCCTTTCCGCAATCTTGACAGAAACCCTGAATTGTTACTGGTTGAGGTTGTGTAGGGGCAGGCAGTGGACAATCACGTATAAGGTGATCTCCCTGACATCTGAAGCATGGTCCTCTAGGAATGGGGGTCGTACTTGCCTAGGTTGAGGTCTAGAGTTGGGGTTTGTGTACATGACATTAGCATACTCAGGTTCCCCACTATTTTCACTTGGGTCCTCATAATAGTATGACTCGTTATGCTCGGGTGACTGCATGTAATAAGCCTGTGGGCTATCAATATGTGTGGAGTCAAAACTATGGTCACTTGGATCACTGTCTGATAGCAATGGGGTAATTGGGACTATGGCTCTGTTCGGATTTTCTTCAGCAGATGCATATTTCACTGGGATCACATTGGATGGAGCAGGGGGTTGCTGTACTAGGACTGGTTGAGGTCTCTGCTGCCCTTGATAAGGTGGCTGATAAGTTTGCTGTGGTCGGTTGTATTGTTGTGGTGGGTACTGATTCTGGTATCTACCCTGTTGCGGATATGGCTGAGGGTAATTTTGCCTAACAGTTTGTTTGTTATATGGGCAGTCTTGTGCAGTGTGGTTGGTGTACCTGCGCTCTATGGTGCAGTACTGGCTACTAGGATTCGCCTGGGGTTGGGCCATAATGGGACATACATTTGCCATATGGTCACCGCCACAAGTGTAAACACCGCTTAACTGGGGCAAATCTCGGAATTTGTTTGCTAGAGACACCTAGTTTTTGGGCTACCTTCTCTGCAAGTTCCTCAATGGATGTGGATTGACCAGATGTGAGGCTACTAGAGCCATCAGAATCCTTATAGATTTTTGATAGTTCTAATTCCTCACCTAGATTGTCCTCAATGTCTATGCACATGCGCACGCACTCTTCTATCGTTCTGGGGTCCTTCAGATACACATATGACCTGAGCTTGGTGCTCAATAATCCATCTAAGAACAAGGCCACTTGTTTGGCTGGTGTGGGTAACTCCGGCATCGGGCATGTCTCCAGGTACTGCCTAAATCTTCTTCCAGCTAGTCTGACCGTCTCTTGAGGTGTTTGTTTGAAGCTATGAATTAGTGAGGAGGTGTTATGCCTGATTCCACTCTTAGAAAACTCAATGATAAATGCCTCTAAGAGCTGGTCTATGTTTCTGAAATGCCTCTCGTTTAGTGGTTGAAACCACGTAAGGGCAGTGTTCCTAAGGGTTAGACCAAAAGCATTATATTGTGTGAATAGGTCCTCTACCTGTTCAGCTTTCAATACTTGCCGAAATTCTGCCACATGGTCATAAGGGTCTCCCGTGCCATCGAAGTAATTCTTCATGGACTTCACCAGTTGAGTTGGTCGCAGGGTCCTAGTGTGTTCTCTCGGCCTTGGCAAAGGAAAATCGTCAGTATTCCTTTGATTCCATGGGGTTCTATGTCTCTCAGGTTCCACCCTATTCCTTTCCGTTCCCGTTCTTTCTCTTCCCAGGGAGTTGGCAAAACTTACCTCAGGTTTGTCTCTACTTCTATCTCTTTGAGCTCCATGAGCTTGGGAGGTCCCAGCTCCTTGGTGACCAAAGGACACATTAGACCTTGGTTGGGGAAAAACAAATTCACCCTTCCATGTGTAGGCATGTCTGCCATGCTCAGTGACCATGAAGATTCTCTCTGATGCATTGTCTAGGTAGGTTACTTGGCCTGGGCTATCAGGGTCTTTAAACTCATAGATTGTGAGGGCACTCACTTCCTGAGGTTGAGCAGATTTATATCTCCAAAAAGCCTCAACGATTTCTCGGTTTAAAAGCAGATCTATGCTTTTATTATCCTGTGGAATCCACTCTGGAGTCATGATTCTGGTCAAGACAGATTTACCCCGGGGAGTTCTCGGCTCTTTCTCTAAATTTCCTTGTTCTATATCACCCATGTCGGTCTCTACAATCACATTTCCAAACTCGTCCGTTCTATCAGGAAGAGTGGTGACTACATAAATAGTCCCCTCTTTATCTAGGTATGCTCCATTCTCAAACTTGACTACCGGGTGGTCTAATCCATGGGGTTGATCGGGGTTCTTAATCTGGACCACAGATCTTCTCAGTCCGTCTTCGTAGATGCGAGCACCTAGACGATTCGTCCTGATGTATTCCAATTGAGTCTTGTAAGGTCCCTCTGGCTTTTCTAGATAAGCCACCCCTGAACTACCTACTGGTCTCTCCATGTGATAGGACATCTCAGAATCACTTGTTTCTGATCTGGGAGTGTATGGGTAATCACTCAACTGCTGGGCCCAAGACCTGGCAGTGTGATTGACACTAGCTTCAGAAGCACACTCTCGTTGCAGGTTAGTTTGCACCAATCACTTAGTTCTTTTGAGTTGAATATTATGTTTACGGTCTTTTCTGAAATCGCGTCGTCAGGAGTACTTAAGTGAATTTCCGCACTTGATAAGTGATCGATTCCAGTTTACCTTTTGTCCCTTAGAGTTTTCGCACTTAAGACCTACTTAATTCTTGCACTTGGTTGATTAATACTCTTGGACTTGATTCGTGCCTAACGTTGCCCTAATTAATTACCACACCTAAGTCGTACTTAGCCTAGGCTAGGAATTGACAAAGGAGGGTTGAGAGATCTTCCAACCTCAATTAGCTCGTTGACCAGACTGCTACTCAAGCCCAAAAAGCCTTCTCCCAAGCTTGGTACTCACCCTTGCTAGCTTGCTTTGGATTGCCTTGAGCGCACACAATGTTCCTGCAAAAGCTCACCAGTTAGTATAGCTCTATTACCACAAGTAGTTGGAAGACACACATCAATATTTTCAGTCCCCCCTGGAGTAACTCACTGTACCCCCTCAATCTTAGGACCACCTAGTTCCACCTAAAGGTCAACTTTAAAAATACATGTTCTAAAACTCCGCGTATGATTCTTACAAAAACCAGTCGAGGTCCACGTAGGATTCTCAATGAGCTTTCCAACGAGACCAAAATCTCATCAATCGGAGTTCGTAAGGTCAAGTTATGACCATTCAGGCACTAAAGGGTCAAAACAGGCTCTCAGGGTTCAGGAGATCCCTCTCTGATTTCTAGGTCTTTTGCTCACTTCCAAGGTTCTAAAGTTATACCAAGGTGCCTAAAATTAAGCTCAACTACCCTTCAATTCACTCAAAAATAACCCTAAATTTTTCATGTGTTAAAGGCTGTGTATCGCGATAGGTCGGGTCGAGGTGTCGCGATAGGTCGAAGTGTCGCGATAGGTGGGAAGTGTCGCGATAGGTGGGAAGTGTCGCGATAGGTGGGAAGTGTCGCGATAGGTCGTGAGGTGTCGCGATAGGTCGAAGTGTCGCGATAGGTCGTGAGGTGTCGCGATAGGTCGAAGTGTCGCGATAGGTCGTGAGGTGTCGCGATAGGTCGTGAGGTGTCGCGATAGGTCGAAGTGTCGCGATAGGTCGTGAGGTGTCGCGATAGGTTGTGAGGTGTCGCGATAGGTCGTGAGGTGTCGCGATAGGTCGAAGTGTCGTGATAGGTCGTGAGGTGTCGCGATAGGTCGAAGTGTCGCGATAGGTCGTGAGGTGTCGCGATAGGTCGTGAGGTGTCGCGATAGGTCGTGAGGTGTCGCGATAGGTCGAAGTGTCGCGATAGGTCGTGAGGTGTTGCGATAGGTCGTGAGGTGTCGCGATAGCTCGTGAGTGTCGCGATACCTCGAGGTGTCGCGATAGCTCGGGATATGGTGAATTTTTCTGTTCTGTCTACTGATCCTGGGAGCTCTAGGCCTGCGCAGTGTCGTGGTGCACTCAGAATCGTGATTGGGTGAAGTTTTCGGAGTGTCGCGATAGCTCGAGCTCAATGCCTTGGGGACTGTGCAGATAGATTCCGTACCTGCTGAGCTTGCTGGAGATGATGATGGAGCTGCCACCTGTAAGAAACATGCAAAAAACACACAAAACAAGAACACACACGCTCGCTCTCTCTCAAACTCGCACACAACAAATGAGGGGAATGACAAGGAAGAGGGAATATGTAGTGGAGAAGGAGGTGGAGGTGGAGATGGAGAAGGAGGTGAAGATGGAGATGGAGATGGAGAAAAATCAGAAATTTACCGACTACTTACCATTCCAACGCGTCCTCTCTACGTCTTACCATCACACGCTCTTCCTCAAAGCTCGAATCCCCGGCAACGGCGCCAAAATTTGGTGTAGCTCAGTGATGAGTAGCACCTCCTTTAATGTCAATCCGGGAAGACATGAGGATGGTATGAAGACCTCGAGCAAGTGAAGGCACAAATGTGTGAGTGAGAAGCACACTAACATGCACACACATACACACACACGCGCACACACGGCAAGAACAAAGAGAGTAAGACAATGGAATCACTTCTATTGTAACAAAGTTCTCATACAAGCTCAAAACTACAAGAAGCTACCTCAAAAATGAGCTCTCTAGCTCTATTTATAGTTTTTGACTAGCTTTGGCCCTGTCCAGACCTAGTGTCCGGCCTAGTTAAAAATTAGGTTCCAGGGCTTATTTGAGGGCTCAAACGAGATCTAAAAATTATGAAAATTTTGGCAGGCAACTACTTCTAAGGCTCCTCAAGCTCGAGGACTCCTCGGCTTGTACAGAATGGAGCTACAAAAAGGTGAAAATGGTATTTACAGGGGTTTTTAGTGATGAGAATCACTTTTAAATGGTGTAAGGATTTTGAAAAAAATAAAGGGTTGCCTTAGTGCTAGATCTGCTTGTATGCTCGTACTTGCTTCTTCTCGTATACTGCCAACACTAGTTGATCTGCAATCTCTTTAACCTTCAACAAGTAATCATTGACCGATGTCCTTGTATCTTTCTTTATGTTATTCAACTCATTTTTGAGTTGAATCTTCCTTGCTCTTGTACCTATAGCATACAACCTTTCCAATGCAAGCCAAACATCTCTACTTGTGTCTGGATCTTGTATGTGTCCTACCATTGAATCTTGAATATTTTGTGATAAAATGAATATAACCCTTTTGTCTCTTTCATTCCAAAGTCTAAAATCTCTCAATTGTTGTTGATTTGGATCCTCTGGTAATATAGGTTTGATATCCGTTCCATCAATCAAACCATACAAGCCTCTACCTTGCAAGTATGCTGTGATTCTAAATCGCCATGCTTGATAGTTGTTCTTATCAAGCTTCTCTATTTGTGCATGTTGATCGCCCATTGTGTAAATACTAAACTTCCTCCTTTAACCCTCCTTTTGCATATGTGTGATAAGAATAAGTATGAGATTTACCTTTGTTATAAATTTTATGCACCTTTCTTTGCTTGGATGTTGCTTGAGATGCTTCCTTGCTATCTCCTTCTACCTTTGTGTAGTGTCGATGATGAACCTCTTCTCCAATAGCTTCAAATTCTTCATCAAGGTATTATAACCTTCTCCAAGCTTTAATTCCTTGCTCTGATACCAATGTTGGAGTTTATTGACCTCCAAAATATAGCAAGAAGTAGGTGGAACCCCCTAGGAACAAGTTGACCTTCTCACAAAGTTCATCATAGAAAACCAGTCATGCTTGCAGAGCTTACTATTCTCTAATGGATTAGAATTTTCTAAAACTATTTTAACCACATATACTAGATACCAAGAGCTTTCCAATGAGCCAAAGAACACTCAATTTGGATAAATACACAAGGCGATATGACCTCTGCAAGTTGGAGGTCTAATGGAGACCTTTAGCAGAGGTGAAACCCGAGAACACACACTACTTGCAGAGAATACTGCTCTCAGCTCACAAATCCAATGATTATGAAAATTTACAGAAAACAAGTAGACAGTAAGAGCTTTCAAATGAGCTATCAAACATGTAATTTGGATATATAATGAGGGAGATACAAGCTCTGCAATCTCTGCATACAAAACTACAGCAGCATAGAGAAACTAATATAAAACCTTCCTAATACATCTAAATTCTTGGTAGACACTTGGGTGGAGGTATTACATGACTCAGATGCTCAAATAAGCAAAGTATTGATGGACTTTGAGAACTAACCACATCGACCTTCCACTAGGACACCACTGCAGCTCCCTTGTGACTCACTAATTTGACTCACCATGTTCTAGAACTCACGTGGTATTTTTGCTATCTTTTATGAATAATATGAGCCTTCTTGAAGTATTTGAAGACTCCCAAAGGTATTTACATAATTTGAAACTTGTACCCTACATAAAACAAATGTTTGCAACAGATCTTACAAATGAGATCTATATGGAATAATGAGAGGGTTATGTAGCTCCTTGCAAAGAAAGTCTATTTTGTCAGCTAAAGAAGAGCTTATATGGACTTAAAAAGTCCCTTAGACAATGGTACCAAAAGTTTGATGCTTGTATGAAGTCTCAAGGCTATTCTCGAAGGAATGAGGATCATTGTCTCTACACAAAGAGATGCTCAAATGGAAGCTTGATATGCTTGATCAACATGTCGATGACATGTTGCTTGCTACGAACTCCTCCAATGACTTGTCAATTCTCAAAAAGAAGTGGAGTGAGATATTTGATAAGAAGGATTTACTTGGCATGTATATTAATCATGATAGGAGTAAAAGATGCATATACTTGTCTCAAAGCGAGTACATATCCGAAGTACTTCACATGTTCGATATGCAGGGTGGAAAGGCATTGAGTATGTGTTTACCAACATATGGATGATTGCCCCAAATTAGATAAGGAAAAGGAATTCATGACCAAAATTTCTTATCAATCTATTGTTGGTAGTCTCATGTATGCTACGGTAGCTACGAGACTAGACATTACATTTGCAATGGGAGTTGTGAGCATATATATGTCTAATCCTGGCAAGAAGCATTGGGAAATGATCAAAATGATTTTGAGATATCTGAGTGCCACTAAGGACAAGTGTCTATGCTTAGGTATAGGAAAGGCATGCATTATTGGTTACACAAATTTTGATTTTGTTGGTTGTGTGGAGAATCAAAAGTCTACATCAGGTTACATTTTTCATTTTGCTGGAGGTGTTATCTCTTGGAGATCTTGTCTTTAGAATGTACAATTGTTTCCACCATTGAAGTAGAGCATGTTGCAGCAAGTGAGGCATGTACGGAAGCATTGTGGATTTCTTGTCTTGCTTGTGATATGGGTCTATCTCAACATGTACCTCGTGTGCTGAGTGGGCTAAGAATATGGTCTATCATGCAAAGACCAAGCACATTGAGATGAGTTATCACCTCATTAGAGATTTCTTAGTCACTAAGCACATTATTCTTGAGAAGGTTCACACTCGAGATAATGTTTCAGTTGCTTTGACCAAAGCTCTACCACAATATATCTTTCGACACTTCTCACTTGATGGGGGTTACTTGATTCACGATCTTACACATTTACTTGTATATTGTGTAACATGCCCATCAAGTGGGAGGTATAGTGTGCATACTTACACTTAGCTATTCTTTATTTTTCTCCCATAGTCACTTTGGCCATATTGGCCTTTAGTGGGATATCGTTACCATTAGTGTCCATGTGAAAGGCCAAATGACCATCGGAAATTTTTGTATATGTTCTTTAATAAGACATATAGTGGCTTGGTCGGCCACAAACTATAAGTTCGATCGTATTTTGTAACACCTAAGAAATTTGTGTTTGTGCTCTCTGTGTCTTGTGTTTTTTTGTGTATTCTATAGGCATGTGGGGAGTACTGTGTGCAACATCGGGAGCTCAATTTTCTACTGTGAGGATATCATCATGGAGCTCTTGAAAGGGGAGTCCATGATGTTGCATCACCATTGAAATAATTCAGATTTGTTATGGCTAATTAAATTTTTTGAGACACACATATATTTATGATTTATAAGGTGGTTGATTTTCATGCTCATACTACTTGATTATGTTGTTATTTTAGGTTTTACTCATGCCATTCTTACATAAATACAAGCTCTAAAGTTGCTTTTAGGCTTGTGGATTTTGTTTTTTTTAGATAACATGTAGAAGGTGCACACATAATTAAATTTAGAGAAAAGTAGTTCAAAGCATGAAGGAAAGTAGCGGTGTCTATTTTTATAAACGCTAGGTGCTTGTGTTGATAGCCTCTCAATAAAAAGAGTAGTTCTCTTAATGTAGGTGGCCAAATTGAGTGATTCTTACTATGTTATGAAGCTTGCAATTTTTACTATATAGACTATTTTTCGTACAAAAATAATCAAAAACCTCACACAAGTAGACATCTTCTCATATCTAGTCTCCGTTGAGTCATCAGGTGTCTCGTTAGAGACATACCTCTCTTCATACTTTCATATCTCAGCCAATATGAGGCCGTTTGAGTGGTTTAACTTGGAGGTGATCCATTATCTCTTATAATTTCATTCTATATCAAAATTCATCATTAGTTTTGGAGTTTTTCATTTGCTATACTTCAATATTCAAGTCAAGAAGTTATGCATATCTTGTTGTAGCAAGTCTTGACAAGGTTTTGATACCTTGATTTCAAACTACTAGTTTGTGAGCTATACTCTAGACTTTTTGACAATTTTTGTTTGTAAAGTGTGCTACACAAAGTCTATAGTTGACAATCTCTATTTTCTACTGATTTTAATGAGTTGTACTCATAGAATTTATAGTTATTAGTTTTCTACAATCGATAATATCTATTTTCTTAATAGTTTGTAGGCAACTTTGATCTTTGAAATTTGGAAACATTTGTTTAATCTTTTGAAGATCCTGGCAAGTCACATCACTTCTAACTGTTCACTTTGATGTTTAAAAGTTTGTAAATGTAAAATTGTGGTATCAGAGCTATTTTTCTATCATATCTTTCATAAAGCTTATTGGATTATCTACTTAGCGATTAGCAATTCAACATGGTAGATTTTGAGTGCATCTATTGAAAAGTTATCGAATGGGAGAAATCATCCCATGTGGTAATTTCAAATGGATTCTTATCTCATGTCTAAAGAATTTAAGGATTGATAATAGGTACAAAAGTGAAGCCAGTATTACCAAAAGTTCCTCCACAAGCAAATCGAACAAGAGAGCAGAATGGATCGAAAGAGACATAAGAGTTGTGTTTATTATATCACGAATAATTTCGAATACTATGTTTGGACATATAAAAGGTTTGGATACTAGTAGGGAAGCTTGGGAGTTTCTAGAAAGGTTATTTGCAACTACCAACAGAGCGAGATAAACACAATTTATTGGTGACTTGACAAGAGTCAGAAAGAAGCCATGACAATCAGGTAATGATTATATTCTTGAGTTAAAATCTCTTGTTGAAGCATAAGCCTCTATTGATGCATCTCCTAATGAGGATTTAAAAGTAATAGCATGTTAAATGGCTTGAGAGACGATGAAAGATGGAAGTCTTTTATTATGTCTATCATGACTAGAGAGAATCTACCATCCTTTGAAGATTTACAAATGCTCGTGATGACTGAAGAAATCAACATAGAAGGTGGAAATTGTTATCATTCTCAAAGAGCTAGTCAAGGACAAGATCTTTATACTTCATCAAATAGAGCAAGAGGTAGAGGAAATTGGAGAGGAGGAGGAAGATTCAACAACAATGCAAGAGGAAGAGGAAGATTTACTAGAGAAAGAAGGACAATACAACAAGGTCAAAAAAATCAACCAAATCAGCAAGGTAACTTTACTTGTAACTATCATTGTAAAGTTGGTCATTATGCCAAGGATTACTTCTCCAACCCAAATAGAAGAGGTGGTTTTAGAGGAGGACAAAGAGGAAGAGGAAAAGACCACATACATCAAAACAACAACATAGTGCAAGAGGAGGCTTAGACACAAAAGCAAAACATTCTTATGGTTATGCATACAGAAACACACAAAACGTAAACAACAAAAATTCGTATGTAGATAGTGGTTGCTCAAACCACATGAGTCATAGTATGAATTTTTTTGTGAATTTACACAAGCCAAAGTCAAGAGTCATAATTGCTATAGGAGATAGTACTGAGCATGAAGTTGTATATATTGGTGATTGTCCCCTTACTGCACATCTAACTCTCAGAGATGTTGTTTGTTCCTACTATTACAAGAAATTTGATTTCAATTGGATAGATGGAGGACAATGGAGTGAAAGTGGATTTTGATAATAATCAGTGGTAGTCTTATCAAAAGAATAATGGGACTTTTTTTTTATTAGAGGACAAAAGGTAAATATATTATACACTTATGAAGTTGAAGTTCTAGATTATGTAGGTTATACAATGTTCAATGGGACTTAGATTAGTCAATTGGATTTATGGTATAAGAGATTAAAACATGTTAGTGCTGGTAGATTGAAGGTTATTGCAAAGAACTCCTTAGTTGAAGGTCTACCACAACTAGGTAAGCAAGATTTAGATTATATTTGTGAGGCATGTCAATTTGGAAAACGTGTATGAAGTCCTTCATCAAAAGTAGGATTGCAAAGCATAGCTCTTTTGGAATTGATTCACACTTATGTATGGGGTCCATCTCAAGAAGATTCAATGGCAGGTAGCAAGTACTTTGTAGCATTTATTGATGACTTCTCAAAGATTATGTTCATTTATTTTATGAAATACAAATCAGCAGTGTTTGCTATATTCAAGAAGTCTAAATCATTGGTTGAAAAGCAAACAGGTAGAAACATAAGAAGGTTGAGATTAGATGGAGGAGGTGAGTATTTTTCTTATCAGTTTCTTGCATGTTTCGAGGAAGAAAGGAGACTCCAAATAGATAAACACCTTAACAAAATGGTGTGGTTGAAAGAAGAAACAAGTCCAGTATCTTGGAGATGGATAGGTGCATGTTAAATGAGGACCTACCACTTACTTTTTGGGTTGAAGCATGCAATATGGAAGTTTATGTGATGAACATGATTCCACCTACTCAAAGTCATGTACAAAAAGCATCTTATGAACTATATTATGGATCAAAACTAGATGTTTCTAGTTGTAGAATTTTTGGAAGCATATGCTTTGTTCATGTTCCATAATAATTGAGGTTAGAGTTGGATCCAAGATCACAAAAAAATAATTTTCATTGGTATGGCAAAAGGGCAACCAGGATATAGATGTGTCAACCCAGATATCAGAGAGGTAATTGTTTCAAAAGATGTTGTTTTTTATGAAGATAAACCTTGGTATAAGTATGAAGTGCAGAAAGATGAAGAAGAAAATACAAGAAGTCATGAAGAAGACCCAAGTTCTCCAAGCTCACTAGAAAGTCAAATTACACATGAAGAGGTAACTGCTCCCAATCAAAAGTTGAAGAAAATTCTAGTTTTACTTTCAAAGGAAATTGAGCCATAGGAAGAAGAAAGTGAAGGTTCTACATCAAGAAGAACCCAATCTTGAAGGCAATAAAAGCATGGTAGGATAAGAAGTCAATTAAGGTATCCAGTAAGAGAAAGAGGGCAGCTATAAATTTTTTCTCATGAAGCTTATATGGCAAAACTTCTTGAAGAGCAAGAACCAAAAACTTACAAAGAAGCATCAAAGGTAAAGAAATGGGTTAAGGTAATGGATGAAGAAATGGTAGCTTTGTATGAGAATAATACATGGAATTTAGTTACAAGGCAACCTAACATGAAGGTAATTGGTAACAAATGGGTGTACAAGATCAAGAGAAATAGTGATGGTTTAATAAGTAGATATAAAGCAAGGCTAGTTTGTGAAGGTTATGCACAAAGTTATGGCATTGATTATGAGGAGACATTTTCTCCCATTGCCAAGATATCAACAATAAGGACATTAATAAGTGTTGCTACAAGCAAGGTATGGAATCTTTATCAATTAAATATAAAAAATACATTTCTCAATTGTGATTTAAAAGAAGATATGGATATGGAGCTATTGGAATTTGAGGTCTATGGAAGCACTTGAACATCACAAGGAAGAAGAAGAAGCTTGAAGCACAACACACAATACTGAATGTATTACAAAGATACTGTACAAAGATAAGTAACTCGTTAGTGTTATAGGCGTATATACAAGCTAGGGGAAAAAACCTCCTAAAAAAGGAAAAAAGTGCTCCGATGGTCCTAGTGTTTTCACACACATCACTATCGAAATATATCAACAAATCCCCCCTGGGAGTGATATGGTGAACAAGGAGTTGGCCCTCATGTATAAGGATGCACCAAGCTATGTGGATTAAATATAGAAAAGGAATTAACGCCAAAGCTTTTCGGAAAGCTTCAAACTTTTCCCAAGGCAGAGCCTTTTAAAAGGGCCTACAACGTTCTCCTATGTGGGCACATATGCTAAATTGATCTCTCCAGCAGAGAACCTCTCCCTCACATAATGATAGTGCACCTCAATCTGCTTAGTTCAAGCATGAAACACAGGGTTCCTCACAAATGCCAATGCACTTTAACTGTCAGTAAAGATGGTAGTGGTAGAAGATTGACCAACACCCAAGTCAGCCATAAGGCTTTTGAGCCACACACACTCAACAATCGTTGTGAAAACTGCCCTATATTGAAGATCACAACTAGAAGTGGCCACACTAGGCTACTTCTTGCTCAACCAAGATATGCATGAAGAAAAAACCACTCGCGGACACACGTGTCATAGCAACTAGCTTAATCAGAGTTAGAAAAAGCATGTAGATCTGGCGATGGTGATCCCCCCTTGGGATAAAACAATCCAAGTAGTTGAATACCATTCAAGTAGCAAGAGGTGTGCTTAACTGCCTACCAATGCTTGACACTTGGTCAATGCATGAACTTGCTCATCTATGAGACAAAAAAAGTGAATATATGATCAATTAGTGCATAAGTAAATCAAGCATCCAACAACCTGCTGGTAGAGAACAACATCAAATGCATCTCCAACATCATGAAGACTCAACCATAAACCTGTTTCCATAGGAGTGGCAATAGGCTTGCATTCTTCAAGGCCAAAACACTACAATAATGTGTCAATATATTTTGTTTGACACAAAGCTATTCTGTCATCAACTTGCATAAATTGAATGCCCAAATAATGATGCAAATGCCCCAAATCTGACATCTCAAATGAGGCATGCAAATCAGCATTAACATCAACAATATGCTTCTCATTAGGAGCAATGAGTAGCATGTTATCAACATAGACAACAATGATCAGAAGCACATCATTTGCACGATTTACATGTAAGGTGGTCTCAAGTGGACTATTCTCAAAATCATGTGCGATCAAGTAGGCATGTATCTTTTCATACCAAGCACATGGTGCTTGCTTCAAACCATATAATGCCTTTTTCAACTTGCACACTTTGTTTTCATGTCGTTTCTACACAAAACCACGGGACTGAAAAACATAGACTTCATACAAGTCACCATTTAGAAATGCAATTATAATGTCTAATTGATATACGTTCCAACCATGATGCATGCTGCCAGATTTTTAGCCAAAACTAGAAACTTCTTGAAGCACATAAATACTTCGGACTTTGCTTTCAATGGATATACACATGCATGCCTAGAAAAATCATCAAATGAAAGTCACAAAGTAAAGGTAGTTCCCAAAAGAAGGTGCTTGCATAGGACCACAAACATCACTGTGAAAAAGCTCCAATTTTTTAGTATCTCGTATTGAACCAATCACTTTGCCCAAAATACAGCCTTCACAGTGTTGGAGTTTGAGGTTTGAGGAAGCATGCAAATTGCACAAGGAAGAAGAAGAAGCTTGGAGCACAACACACAATATTGAATGTATTACCACTAGAATGTACAAAGATAAGTGACTCGTTAGGGCAATAGACGTATATACAAGCCCAGGGAAAAAAACCTCCTAAAGAGGGAAAAAGTGCCCCAGTGGTCCTACTATGTTCACACACATCACTACCTAAATATATCAACAAATCCCCCCTGGGAGTGATGCAGTGAACAAGGAGCTGGCATTCATGTATTAAGGAAGTGCCAAACCATGTGGAATCAATCCACAAAAGGAAGTAAGCCTAAAGCTTTGCAGAAAGCTTCAAACTTCTCCCTAGGTAGAGTCTTCGTGAAAAGGTCTGCAATGTTCTCTTGCGTGGGCACATATGCGAAGCTGATCTCTCCAGCAGAGAACCTCTCCCTAACATAGTGATAATGCACCTCAATGTGCTTAGTGTGAGCATGGAACATAGGTTCCTCGCAATCGCCAATGCGTTCTAACTGTTAGTGAAGATGGTGGTGGCAGAAGACTGACCAACACCCAAATCAGCCATAAGGCATCTGAGCCACACACACTGAGCAATCGCTATGAAGGCTACCCTATACTCAGCCTCACAATTGGAAGTGGCTGCTTCTTGCTCAACTAAGATATACATGAGCTACCAAGCATGAAGCAAAAGCCACTAGTGGACACATGAGTGTCATAACAACTAGCCCAATCAAAGTAAAAAAAAGCATGTAAATCTAGCAGTAGTGATCCCCCCTTGGGATGAAACAATCCAAGTAGCCAAGTACCACTCAAGTAGTGAAAGATGCACTTAATCACCTACCAATGCTTGAGACTTGGGCAATGCATAAACCTGCTCATCTGTGAGATATCAAACTCAATATCTAGTTGAGTAATGCATAAGTAAATCAAGCATGCTTGCATTATATATCTGGATGAATTTTTTTTATAAAAAAGTAATTGCAAACCTCACACAGAGAGGTTTTTTCTCAGATCTAGTCTCTATTGAGTATTCGGTGTCTCGCAAGAGACATACCTCTCTTCATACTTTCATCTCTCAGCCAATATGAGGTGTTTTTGAGTGATTTAACTTGGAGGTGATCCCTTATCTCTAGTACTTTCATTTGTGTCAGAATTCTTAATTAGTTTTGGAGTTTTCCATATGTTGTACTTCAATATTCAAGCCGGATAGTTATGCATATTTTGTTGTAGCAGGTCTTGATAAAGTTTTGATACCTTGATTTCAAACTACTAGTTTGTGAGCTACACTCAAGTTTTTTTGACAATTTTTGTTTCTAAAGTATGCTACACAAAGTCTACTTCATGTGTCATGTTGTATAATGGGTTTTAACTAGTTATACTCAAAGAATTTTTTGTGATTAGTTTTCTACAATTGACAATCTCTGTCTTGTTTTATAGTTTGCAAGCAAGTTTGATCTTTGAAAAGTTTGGCAACATTTGTTTGATCTTTGAAGATCTTGAGAGGTCACATCACTTTTAGCTATTCACTTTGATGTTTATAGGTTTGTAAATGTAACAACCATTTTTTTTCTTTTTTACAACTTTGATCGTTGATCTATATTCCATATGCTTGAAATTAAAAAAAAGCAACACATACACGATGAAGGGACTCCTTGTATCCCCATTTCTTTCTTTTTTGCAACTTTGATCGCTGATCTATATTCCATATGCTTGAAATTAAAAAAAAAAGCAACACATACACTATGAAGGGTCTCCTTGTATCCCACTTTTAAGGGTTAATGTCAAGCTATTTGAAGGTCTTGAACCCTATACCTGCAAGGTATTCTACCACTCCATCACACATTCCCGACTTCATGGTATTTCTATACACCCGTATTGGTGCTCTTGATGCACATGGTACTTTGAATGTCTTATTACATGGATGGCAAGGTCTTATTAGGTAGATTAAAAAAACCTTGAAAGGTCCTATCCTTATTATAAACATTTCACTAAAACAAAAGCTACTTTGTGGTGAAAGCCTCAAATGTCTAAAAAGAAGGTCACGAAAAAAGTGGAGAAAAAGAGCGGTGTTCCGATGGGGAATGAGGTGCGTAAATTTCTTTCGCGTAGAATGAAGCCATCGACCACTGAAAAGTCTCTGCGTGTCTACGATGCAAAGTGCTCGGCACTTCGGGGTTAGTCCCTCGATGCTTGGGACAGTCTCTCTTTCGTCGCGTGGTTTTTGCGTACTGACTGGCGTCATTCCGTGTGAAATCTGACTTGCATAAGGAGCATGTGTACCAAACAAGGGGAGGGCGAGCTGTGGGAAATCGCCAACGCCATAGCCGGCAAAGCTCGAAAGGAATCCGGAGGCTGCCGGCGGCGCAGAATTTGGATCTTCTCTTTTTATTTATCTACGATTCTACTCTTCAGCTAAGAATACGCAACGTCTGTCCTTCTCCCTTAATTACGCAGCATTCCCGCAGCTGTCCAAGTGAGCGTCTATGCCACTCAATTCCAATGTAATTACTCTTGCTCGAAACATGCGTAATTTTTGTGTCGCTGATTTAAATTGTTCTCTCAGTTGCATAGGATGATTGCGGGCGATTCATGAGTACTGGCGTGAAAGGAGGGATTAGATCAGTGTGGAAGATCTTTGATTCAGACACATGTAAATGCTGAGAGCCTGAGAGTGTGATCAGGGACGAATTCCACTGCGTCTTTTCAGCGGGCGTTTCAGAGATTTGTGCAGGCTACATCTGTCTTCATAACGTCATTTTGAAGAGTCTGGTCTTCCTGATTTTGCGCACTAGCTCTCATGCTCTTGTTGTGTTAATGATTGTTAACACAGAACTGAGCAGACTCTTGTCATCGCACGCAAAGCTGGGAGTGCTCTAGAATGTAAAACGAAGAGCTTTTTCTGAATTCATTTAGTTTTATTTCAACTGTAGAGCTCAAAAGTTAAAAACAAAAAAAAAGAGCTCCACTTCTGATTGGTCAAGGGCTTTATCGGAGTGTCTAAAACTACATAACCTGAGATGATGAAGAAGATAGGTGTAGGTCTTGCGATCACTTCAGCAGCAGTTACATGTGCGGTGGCAGCATATATTGTGAGCAGACGCATTCGGAGCCGAAAAAACTGGAACCACACCTTGTCTATCCTGCAGGAATTTCAGATTGAGTCCTCTTTGTCGATTTCTAGGTTGCGACAGATTGTGGATGCAATGACTGTCGAAATGCATGCAGGCCTGGCATCAGAAGGTGGCAGCAAACTTAGAATGCTGCTAAGTTACGTGGACAACTTGCCAACCGGGTAAATTCATCCTCACTCAATCTTGATATAAATGGTGAATTGTTTTGTTGAGGCTGGCCGATTTATTGTCATTAGATAACAATGTATTACCTTTTGCTGTGATCTTCGTCCCTTTTTACCGATTATTGTATGTTATTTTGTTGATCATAGGGATGAGCAAGGTTTATATTATGGTCTTGATCTAGGGGGAACAAATTTCAGAGTGCTGAGGGTCCAGTTAGGTGGTAAAGAAGGTAGAGTGATAAAACAGGAATATGAAGAAGTGCCCATTCCTCCTCAACTGATGGTTGGGACTAATGAGGTAATGGCATGCGTTCTTTTGAATACGATATTGTTTCTATTTCCATACATAGAACTAAGAAGTGTCTTGTAGCTACGGATCAGCTGTAAGAACCTGGGGAACCCTGTCTAATGCTCATTTTCTTTTTAATATCCGAAGTAAACAATGAGACTCTTGACATTATTTTGCCTGCAGGAGCTGTTTGATTACATCGCTACTAAATTGGCTCATTTTGTGGAGAAAGAGGGTGATGGTTTTCACCCTAGGCCTGGTCAAGATCGTGAACTTGGGTTTACATTCTCATTTCCTGTGAAGCAGTTATCAATTGACTCAGGATGTCTACTGAAGTGGACAAAGGGATTTGCAATATCTGATGGGGTTGGTTGCTTGAATGCATCCATGTTATGTAGCATACAAATAGATCCACATGTCAAGCTTGTCACGGTTCCTATGTTTGCAGATTGGGAAGGATGTGGTTCAGTCTTTGCAAGAGGCGATGAAGAAGCAAGGTGTCAACATGAGAGTTGCAGCTTTGGTAATCTTTTACCTTTCAAAGACTGTTGATGTCATTTGTCTGCTCTCTTATATTTTATGCCTATTAACATGTGATTATAGGTTAATGATACTGTGGGAACCTTGGCTGGTGCTCGTTATTGGAATGAAGATGTGATGATGGCAGTGATTCTAGGAACTGGGACGAACGCTTGCTATGTTGAACGTGCAGAAGCCATAACAAAATATCAAGGAGAAACACCAAAATCAGGCACCATGGTATACGTGTGTCTGGTTTTTGATTCTCTGTCAAACACCTCCGCTTGTTATCGTCTGTTTGTCTTGTCTTTTAGGTTATTAACATGGAGTGGGGAAATTTTTGGTCCTCTCTTTTGCCTAAAACTTCATATGATGAAGATCTTGATAGCGAGTCTTTGAATCCAGGAGAACAGGTCTGTTATATTTTATTAGCTTCACTTGGAGCATTGATTTTTTGCTTCAGGTAGCACAATTTGTTAACTGTTTCTACTCATGCGGTGCAGGGCTTTGAAAAATTAATATCTGGCATGTATCTGGGGGACATAGTACGCAGAGTTTTACTGAGGATGTCTGAAGAAAGCTTTCTTTTTGGTACAGAAGTTCCTCCAAGCCTGTTCAAGCAATTTGTACTCAGGTATGTCTATTTTCATTACAAGAGAACTGGTTCAAGAATTGTTTGTGATGTTATGCGCGATGAGAGAGAGAGAGAGAGAGAGAGAGAGAGAGAGAGAGAGAGAGAGAGAGAGAGAGAGAGAGAGAGAGAGAGAGAGAGAGAGAGAGAGAGAGAGAGAGAGAGAGAGAGAGAGAGAGAGAGAGAGAGAGAGAGAGAGAGAGAGAGAGAGAGAGAGAGAGAGAGAGAGAGAGAGAGAGAGAGACACATCTCTCTCTCTCTCTCTCTCTCTCTATATATATATATATATATATATATATATATATATATATATATATATATATATATATATATATATATATATATATATATATATATATATATATATATACCACACACACACACACACACACACATATACACACACACACACACTCATACATACACAAATATTCATACATATGTACTTACATATATACAACATGTATGCATGAAGTGATGCATGTATGTGTTTGACTCAAGAAATGATGGACAGGAGATGGTTGAACCGCACCCTAAGAGGGAGGATTAGAAAGTAATCCTCAACCATGGCTTCTGGGCAAGTAGTTAGCCTAGCCCATCATACTCCTAGCCGGTAGGTCATGAGTTCAATTCCCACATTGGGTATTAGAACCTAGGAAGTAGGCTTGGGCAAGGTGGATGGAAGGCCCGTGCGGCGCTTTCAAAAATGAGCCCAATAAAGTTTAGAGTGTATCTCCCAATCCGTAGGTCGGATTTAGATGTGTAAGGTACTATTGGAAAGCTCTCGGAACGAACTTTCCAATGGAAGCACTAGGTTCAGGATCCAAGATACCTTGCATGGGTGAGAACTAGGTTCAAGATATTGAGGTTGAGATCAAGGGCTCAAGACACCAAGGTTGCGAACAAGGCAAGTCCGTAGGCAATTGGCCAAGAAGTGGAAAGGCAAGGTCGAAGACAACAAGGTTGAGAGCAAGAAGATTCAAGAGACTGAAAGTGTTGGACTCAAGAAATGATGGACCACCCTAAGAGGGAGGATTAGGAAGTAATCCTCAACCATGGCTTTTGGGGCAAGTGGTTAGCCCATCATACTCTTAGCAGGCATGTCATGAGACACAATTTCTTACTTTCAAAAGTGACAGGTGTTCTATCTTGACTTAAGACTACAACTGTGATGGAGCTAGCATCAGTTTCTAGCTCAAAAGATTTCTGCGGATCAATCACTAACAATACTGGAGAAGCTGAAACTGCTTGTTTCAATGCATCAAAAACATCTTGCTATGCATTCAAACCTTTTACTATTTTGTAACAAATCTGTCAATTGGAGAAGCTCTATGTGAATAATTGGCAATGAATTTTCGATAAAAGCCAAACATTCCTAGGAATGATTGTAACTGACACTCATTCTGAGGAATCATCCATATGAGGATCACATATACTTTTCGTGGATACATCATAATTCCATCAGCAGAAATGATGTGTCATAAGTACTCAACCTCATATAGACATAGCTGTGTCTTCTCTATTGGAATTGTGGTAGGCCCAAAAATAATCTAAGGTTTAATCCAAGATCTTTCCAACACTTGACCTTAACACATAACACACTTTGACTTGACAAAGAAAGATAAATGACAATATAGAGAGATGAGAAGACAATTATAAAAGTGCAACAACCTAATGCTACTACACACACTAATAAATGCAAAATGTCAAAATATACAATGTGTGTATGAAAAAAGTAGTGATAGAAAGTCTAAGAGGTATAATGTGAGTCAATATGTGCAAAAGGAAGGATAATAACTGTTTAAAACAGTCAATACAGCAAACCGTTATATGAAATCAGGTCTTCTTTGATGTAGAGTAGAAGCAATGATCACTTCTTGCACTGAAGTGATAGGTATATACGCGCCGCGTAGTACAACAATTGCCCATAAAGAAACCCTAAATTGGGTGCTACAACCCTCCAAAATCAGCATGCATACTTGGTAGTGTGAAAAAGAGCAAAGGGGAGTCGTCAAAAAACTCCTCCAAATCTGCATATACACCTCCAAAACTTCTCCTAGCTCTTAGGCTAGAGCTTATGTCTTGAATGCTTCAAGAATTGATTTCTTATGAGGCTCTAATGCCTCTCTTTATATAGGTTTTGGATGAAAATTAGCATGAAAATCATGAAAAGTTGCAAAAATTCTAATGGAAAGTAGGTTTTTGCGTGTAAAGCAGAATAAGGGTTCGACTTTTGGTTGACTTTCAGGTTCCTATGGTGAAGTGTTATGTATCATTAGAGAGCTTTCAATGAGTGCTTTCCAATGGTGCAATATATATTTTTTGACCATCTTTGACCAAATTTTGATCTAGTCCCAAAATTCAGGTTGTTGGAATTTTTGGCAAATTTGAGCATTCTGACATTGTTTTCCAACATTCGTTGGGTTGACGTACGATGTATTCTTATTTAACATATTGAAAACTATACGAAAATGAAATTCATGATCTTTTAAGTTTTTACTATGAATTGTTATGGACACAAAGGAAACCATTGTGAACCTTAGATTCCATGTGACTTTCTATATCTCATGATTGGTTCAGAATTTGGAGAAATTAATACTAAACCAATACTACCATCACGTAAGAAACATGCCAAAACCCTAAGATCGATCGTCTACTTACCCGATTTTGATATTTGGAGTTCCTATTTTAGATTGTTGATATCATCGATGACATCATCAATTCATAACTGTTGTGAAAACCTACAAAAGGAAGGCTTGGCCACTCACATCTTGAGTTTTGCCAATGGCTAAAGGAGTCTGATCTCCAAGTAAGTATTTTTTAAGTTCCGGTTCGAGTTCTAGTCTTGTTCTTGGTTCTAGTTGTGTTTATTCTAGTATTGTGGACAACTAGTCTTGCCGTCTTGTAATCTTGTGGTACGAGATCTTGTCCAACTATTTCTTGTACCTACTTCATCTCCCTCAAGGAAGTCTTTACCTACAATCCTTGATCGTGGGATCTCTTTTATCTTGTCTAGTCTAGTTATGCATACCTATCAATCACGGGTTGTGGGACTTCTTGAATCAATTGCTTATTCTTGTATTTTCCCTGTGTGGGTGATCTTGTAATCAGAAGTATATTTCAAAATTCTTGTTCAAGTCTAGCTAGAAGGCACGATCTAGTTCTCCCTTGATATTTTGGCAAGACTATCTTCATGAAGACGAGGCACCATAGAGATTATTTGTGAAGAAATCTTTTCTACACTTATAAAGGAAATAAGAGAGAACTAAGAAAGGATTCAACAAGAAGATATTTAAGATGTAATCACATAACATCAAATGCAAATTCAAGAGCTACAAATGGTAGTAAATCAATCTTCTTCCAGGAATCCCATGGCAATTAATATGAAGAGAAGTCCAAAAGTGAGCATGTCTGAGAAATTTGATCGGATAAGATCAAAGTTTCGAGGATTTCTACAATAGGTGAAACTATTCATAAGAATGCACTTAGATAGGTATCTAGATGATGCTTCTCAAGTAGGACTCATAGAAACTCTATTATGCGGCGTTGCTCGTTCATGGTTTACACCTATCCTTGAGAAGGATATGTATATTTTGTATGATTTCAAGGCCTTTGTTCGAGTGTTCATGTCTTCTTTTGGAGACACCAATTGCTCACACGTTTCCGAAACAAAGGTAAGGAAGCTACGTCAAGGAAATATGCCCGCTTCTATCTATGCATCAGAATTTAGACAAATCATTTGTGATATCACATGACATTAGGATTCTTTTATCAACCAATTTGAATGGGGCTTATGTGATGATATCAAGGACCTCATTTTAACCATGCCCAAGGTAAACACTTTGAATGAATTCATGAATCAAGCAATTGAGTGTGATAATAGGTTGTTCAAAAGAAAGCAAGAGAAGAAGATTTGTATTCAAGATTGGGAATGTAAGTTCATCCCTGTTCCTCAACGACGTATGTTTGAAGAATTTCAACCAAAACCCATGCAATTGGATAACATCAAGGTTAGATGACTTACTCAAGAGGAAAGAAAACATTAGAAAGACAATGGATTGTGCTTTTATTGCAGAGTTCATCATCATATGGTATTCCAATGTCCTAAGAAGAAGAAACAAGTTGGATTTCAAGACTTCCACAATCATCATCCCAAATCTAAAGAATCATCATTCAAGTCAAAAAAGCTGAATACATTCCATCATGACAATCATGAAGTTTCTTTTGCACCTAGATATACTAAAAGTCCTTTCCAATTTCATCATGGACATTGGATATCCATCATCATCATGTTCCAATATCACATACTAGGAATTCTACAAAGATGAAGAGCTAATAAGATTCAAGTCCAAGAATATCTTAAGGCAACATGGCTTCTCTTCCTGGAACTCGTCGCTTGAGAAGGAGGTGATGTCATGGACGCAAAGGAAACCATCGTGAATCTTTGATTCCATGTGACTTTCTATGTCTCATGATTGATTCAAAATTTGGAGAAACTAATGCTATCAAAACTTTCAGAATGTGCCAAAATCTTAAAATCGTCTATCAACTTACTTGATTATGATATTTAGAGGTCCTGTTTCGGGTTGTTGACATCATCAATGACTTCATCAACTCATAACTGCCTTGAAAACCTATATAAGGAGGGCTTGATCGCTCATATCTCAATCTTACCGGTTCAAGTTCTAGTCGTGTCCTTGGTTCTAGTCCTGTTTAGTCTAGTATTGTGAATAACTAGTCTTGTCCTCTTGTAATCTCATAGTACGAGATCTTGTCCAACTATTTCTTGTACCTAGTTCATCTCCTTCAAGGGAGTTCTTGCAACTCAAATATCTTGTTTCACCTTTGATCTCGAGTTGTGGGATCTCTTGTATCTTGTCTAGTCCAGCTATCCATATCTATTAGTCTTGGGTTGTGGGACTTCTTGTAATAGTTCTATATTCTTGTATTATTTTCCCTGCATTGTGATCTTGTAATCCAAGGCATATTTTCAAAATCTTGTTCAACTCTAGTGAGAGGGCACAATCTCATGCTCCTTTGACATGAATCAATAGGTCATCCACAAAATCCACAAGAAATCGACCAATAAAAGATACAAAAAATATAATTCATAAGCATCATAAAAGTAGCTGGAGAGCTTGTTAGACCAAAAGGAATTACAAGATACTCATAGGCGAGATCCAGTGCTAAATGTTGTCTTATGTATATCATCATCTTTAACTCTTATTGGATGATAACGACTTTTTAAATCTATCTTATTATATACAGTAGCATCACTTAGTGCGATCCATAATATCATCGATGAAGAACATCGGGTATTTGTGTTTTATTATCACTTTATTCAAAGCTCTATAATCTATACAAATCAAGCTATCAAATCAAGCTATTTGATCAAACCTTTCTTGAGATACTCCTCGATTGTACAACGTACTTCTAATTCTTCTTGTAGACTCATGCGATACGGCTGCCTTGCCAGTGGATGAGCTCCTGGCATAAGCATGGTCCTATGCTTCACGTTTTTGCAACGCGAAAGACTTGTAGGTAATTCTTGTAAAAGAAGATGTTGAAATTCTATTCTCATCCTATAAGCTAGAGGAGCTTCCAAGCTAGTTTGAATCTATAAAGATAAAAATTCTTTATGCTCAATATAAAAAAGTAAAGATACTTAGACATTGCTTTCACCATCGTCGAGGTAGATACTTGCTTGTAGTTCTGGATATCTAGTTTCCCATGGATGGTAATGCGATGGCCCTTAACGAAGATCTGATATACATGAGTCCCTAAATCAATAATGGACTTCTTGCTTGCTTGCCACTTCTTACTCAGCATGAGATCAAATCTAGGCAGCTTGGTGATCTTGAAATCTAACTCATCTTTATAGGATTGAATTTGGATTGGTAATTTGACCATCCATCCATCCTAGGTCTCAGATCCCTCTCCATTCGCTAACTCTACTCAGTAGGTGTATGTAGATAGGCTTGTCTTTAATCTTAACTTTTTGACAAGAGAAGAATTTATTATGTGGTGTGTGGATCATGTATCAAACAAAATCTTCACAAGATGTCTATTCACCTCCCTTCTCATGTCTACGAGGTTGGTGTCGTGGAATTGATAACCATTCCGTGCAATTGGCCACAAGACCACATCTTGCACAATAGTTACCTTCTTGGTAAATGTAATATTTAAGATCGGTTGCTTATCTTTAGATGGAGGATCCATCTTTGTATCTATAGCCAAAAGATCGAAATTAGAAGAAGATGATGGGGGAGATAAAGATGACTCCTGTTTCTCAACCACCATTGATGTCGAAATCTTTTTCTTCTTAGGAAAAAATTGATATGCATCATAATGCCCAAAAACGATAGTTTTTGGCTCCAAAAATAGCTCGATCGTTTTTGGGCCCCAAAAATAGTTCAGCTGATTTTGGGAAATGGTACGGGCCAAAAACATTGTTTCTGGGCTGTTTTTTTCCAGCTTGTCAAAATGTGGAGGTTCGAAATCAGATCCATTTGCCGGTTTGAAGATACTCACGTGTTGCAACTTGCTTCCATAGTCCTTTGCTTATCGTTGATTGTCGATGCCCGACTCTGAGAGAGAGAGAGAGAGAGAGAGAGAGAGAGAGAGAGAGAGAGAGAGAGAGAGAGAGAGAGAGAGAGAGAGAGAGAGAGAGAGAGAGAGAGAGAGAGAGAGAGAGAGAGAGAGAGAGAGAGAGAGAGAGAGAGAGAGAAAGAAAGAAAATGTTTTTACATCTATTAGGAGGCCGAACTCGGCCTATGAGACAAATCGATGTACATGGGTGAATCTTCTGTCAATCGAAAAAGATAAAAGTGCTGAAAAAACTGGTAAAGCTGATACAGATCTCCGTAGTATGCATGTGGAGATACCCATGAAAGTGGGGGGTGTATGGAGTGCGATATCTATGATAGTCTATATGCAAAAGGGTAGTACAACAAGCATGAGAGTGCATCTGAAACAACTAACTAGCTCCATCCTGTGCTAGTGGGGGGGTGTAAGATGTGATACATAGGTGGTGGTGGAGTCATGGCCACCCTGATGGCTGCAGTGGGATCAGCCATCATCTGGGATCGTCTCTTCTCCATGGCGTGATGGTCACGAGCCTGGATCTCCGCAATCTGGTGTCGGTGAAGTCTCGGGGCCCGATATCCTATAGCACGGGGTCGTCTCCTAGCTCGAGAGGTCTGAGCGTGCTGAAGAGTCATCCCTCTTGGTGTGTGAGATGAGGGGGGGAGGGCTGCTGCACGTCGCGGAATAAAGAAGTCAGTGAGCTGACTCTGTCTCCCTCCTGTATGGGCTGCTATAGTAGGCGGGAGTAGGGAATCTCTGTGACTCTGTATCTCTAGTATGAACCGCCCGAGCTGTCGCTGGTCTCTAGAGTCCATGATCTCTTGGAGGGTGGGTTGCCTTGTAAATAGAGTCTCGTATCTGCCTCTGATGTCATCATCATCATATGCGCTACATCTGCATACAAAGTGCTCCTCATCCTCCATCTCTACTCTGCATACCTTGTATATCCGCTGCTCTCTAGGAATGTCTGCCGCTCCGCCCGTCTCAATCTCTAGTCGGTGTGATGAGACTCTCAACTGGCCAATCGCTACCCTCGAGCTATGAGGCATGTAAGTATCCATGTAGCGTGGTCGCTGGATGAAACAGTATGCTAGTATGTCTAAGAACTGGTCTCGGTAGTGCGATAGTCTCGATCCCATGTGTGGTGTGTCCCATGTCTGAGGTGCTAGAGATCCGGTCGGAGCACAACATTCCTCTCACGACGGGAGAGGTGGATGTGAGGTGAGTCCGGGTCATTCTGAAAAGGCGGCAATCTGTCATATCAAGTCCATGACTATCAAACCAGACTCTAACCTTAGTGTACCAAGCTCTCTCATATCTTGACTTTGATATCTGTATAGATGCCTCAAAAGCTCTGTGTGTGAGTCTGTTTGTAGGGAGCTCCCTCATCCTCTGAATAAAGCAGACGGTCTGGAATAGTGCATCTACTACCATGGGTGGTGCAGCTAGCTCTGCCCTGATGATGTCATGTGGCACTGATTGTTTCCTGCGAAATAGTCGCGAGATCATACGTACTTGTGGCCTCTCGATCGCACTCCACTGGGTGACTGTGAGGCCTGGGGCCCAAACTGTCGCAGCATACATCATAGCTGGTCTGACTAATGTGTAAAGAAGTCCCACAACTCGGGATTGATAAGTATGGATCACTTGACTAGAGATGATACACGAGATCCCACAACCCGGGATCGTAGGTATGAAACAAGATATCTGGATTACAAGAATTCCCTTTAGAGAGATGAACTAGATATAGGGAATAACTAGAAAAGATCTTGTACTACGAGATTACAAATGGACAAGGCTAGATGTCTAAGAACTAGACTAATCAGGACCACAACAAGGAACAAGACAAGAACTGGAACTTGGAGGTTACTTACTTTGCGATCATGACTCCTTGAGCTCCCAAGACTGGTATCCACAAGACTGAGAATGAATGTGGCCAACCCCTCCTTATATAGGTTTTCAAGGGCGGTTACGAGTTGATGATGTCATCGAGATGTTATCAATTTGAAACAAGACCTTTGGGTGTCAGAATTCAGCAAATAGACAATCGACCTTGGGATTTTTGTACGTTCTGGATGTGATGGAAGCATTAGATTCTTTGAATTCTGAATCAATCATGAGCTATAGAAGGTGACATGGCATCTAAGGTTTAAGATGGTTTTCTTTGTATCCATGACATCACCTCCCCCTCAAGTGATGAGTTTCACGAGGAGTGGCCATGTTCTCTAGCTTGGGTTTCATACGGATTCTTCCTATGGAATTCACGAACCTTGATTTTGGCTCTCTGAATATTTTCTGTAAGTTCCCAAGTATGATCATTGGCATCATACCCCTTCCAATGAATAAGGTATTTCAATCTTCCGCGATAGAATCTTGAATCTAAGACATGCTCAACCTCAAATTCTTCATGATCCTCAATCTTGATAGGTGGTGAAGGACTGGTTCTCTCTTGAGCTTCCTTGAGTTCTTCACAAGATAGATCCTTCAAACTTCTAGTGGTACATTGTGGTGCTTCCAAGATCATTGATGAAGATTCTTGAGTAAGCGTGCCTCCTTGATTGAACGTGAACTCCTCCTTGTCCTTTACCTTCTTGTCATCTTCATATTGTGTATGCTCCATATCATTTTTGGTGATTTGTTGGCCTTCAAAGATCATTGATTCGAATTCTTCAGAAATAGTGTCTTGATTATTCAACACTTCTAGCTCTCGGACTTGGCTTTCCTTGAACAACTGATTCTCACACTGAACTCCTCGATTGATAGCCTTATCTAAAGTATTTACCTGAGATGTAGAGGGTAAACGATCCTATATTTCGTCTTTGAGACCACTTTGAAATTAATTTACTAGATAGTATTCTTGATATGTGGATCCTTGAAATACATTTCTGAAGTCCGATGCAAATTCTACAACTGCGATCACCTTGCCGTAACCTCCTTTCAAAATCTACGAGTTCTTTATATATATCATTCAAAATAAATTCAATATTTTTGAGTATGGATATGGAATCCATCATTCTGGACACGGACTTGATGCGGATAGTCTTGCCAAAATGTGAGGGAAGCACTAGATTGTACCCTCTGAGTAGACTAGACAATATTTCGGAATTATACTTTCGATTACAAGATCAACCACGTAGGGGAAATAATATAAGAATATGTAGCTGATACAAGAAGTCCCACAACCCGGGATTAACAGGTATGGATCACTCGACTAGAGATGAACACGAGACCCCACAACCAGGGATCGTAGGTATGAAACAAAATATCTGGATTACAAGAATTCCCTTTAGAGAGATGAACTAGATACAATACTATGATATTACAAGAGGACAAGGCTAGATGTCCAAGAATAGATGTCCGAGAACTAGACTAATCGAGACTAGAACAAGGAACAAGACAAAAACTGGGACTTGGAGAGTACTTACTTGGTGATCATGACCCCTTGAGCTCCCAAGACTAGTATCCACAAGATTGAGAATGAATGTGGCCAACCCCTCCTTATACAGGTTTTCAAGGGCGGTTACGAGTTGATGATGTCATCAATTTGAAACAAGACCTCCAGGTGTCAGAATTCAGCAAATAGACAGTTGATCTTGGGGTTTTTGCATGTTCCGAATGCGATAGAAGGATTAGATTCTTTGAATTCTGAATCAATCATGAGCTATAAAAGGTGACATGGCATCTAAGGTTTAAGATGGTTTTCTTTGTGTCCATGATAATGACTAGCATGTTTTTTCTTGTTGAAGGATCCCTTGGTCTTCATTGCGGTTTCTTGTGAGGGCGCCGACTTTGATCGAGAGTTATGGAGGAGCAAAAGTTGCCGAACTTCTTCTCAAGTTAATATTTGGCCGTGGTTGTAAAGGGTTGTTACAAATGTTTCATAGGATCTAGGGAGCTTATTGAGAAGGTGAATGACCATGTCCTCGTTGGAAATTTGTCGGCCACACAACGCTAGCTTGCATTGATAGACTTCAAATATGGCAATAACTTAGTAATGGGATAGTGGGGCCTAATTGATAGGTTGTGAAACTCGGCCTCTAAGGTGTAGATTTTTGAAGGAGTTTTGTCCTCATAAAGGTCTTGTAGGATCGTCCAAGCTTCGTGGGACGTTTTGAAGAAGGTAATATGTCCCTTGGTCAATTCATCACAAGCTAAAAAAACTGTCCTAAAGCTCGCTTGTCTTTGACATTCCATACTTTCTAGGCTCCTAGATCACTTTACTTGTTTGGCTCTACCTCTGTTCCTTTAACTACATTATATAAGAGGTTGGTATAAAGGTATGCCCTATTTGTTACCTTTCAAAGATTGTAGTTGGTGCTGTTTAGTCGCTCATTCTTTGGCATAAAGATTGGCGTAAATGAGGGTAAATACTATTGACTTAAAGATGTTGCATTTGAAATTATTGACCTTGTCATCGCTGAAAATAAGTTACTACGCTTGCAAAAATGAATGTGGGATAAATCCCCTTGAAGGAGAATGAATACAGAGGTAGAAGCAAATGGCAAGGTACCCAAATACAAAAGAGATACAATATAAAATGGAAATGGAGTGCCTTCTGAATACAAAATGGAGATGCACTCATGCGGATACTAATGAAATAATGTAGGAGAAATCATGTCATGAACACGATGGAGCACGCATGTGCCATGCATGTACTATGATGATATGATCTATGTATGACATGTATGATGTACTATGTATTGATATGTATATTATGTATGTACAATGTGCATTATGATTTATATGTGTGTATGCATATGTAGCACTGTGTGTATGTATATATGTGTGTGTGTGTGTATATATGTATATATATATATATATATATATATATATATATATATATATATATATATATATATATATATATATATATATATATATATATATATATATATATATATATATATATATTTTTTTTTTTTTTAATAAGTTCAGAGTTATCCATAATTACAAGCTCAAGATAGGGAACACAAACACATACACATGAGAAAAAATAACAAAGAAAAGCAAGAGACTACACAACAAATAAGAATAATATAAGACATGAAAATTACAAACAAGAAAGAAAACCAATACAAAACATTAAAAAATAATCAATATTTAAGTGTTATATGTATATATATATATATATATATATATATATATATATATATATATATATATATATATATATATATATATATATATATACATATACATATATGTGTGTGTATATATCTATATATATATATGTATATATCTATGTATGTGTATGTATGTGTATGTATATATATATGTGTGTGTGTCATAGTGCCCAAAAACGGCGTTTCTGGGCCCCAGAAACAGTTCGGCCATTTCTGGGAAACGGACTGGCCAAGAAACGCCGTTTCTGGGCCCCATATATATATTTTTTTTAAATTTTAAATTTTTACTTTTCTTTGCCTCTTTTGTTGAAGCCTTGTGCTGCATGACAAGTCTGATTCCTGCTGCCTGAGAAAGAAAGAAAGAAAGAAAGATATATTAACGTCCACGGGAGGCCGAAGTCGACCTATGGGACCGATCAGGTACATCAAAACATTACATTCCACTTGGGGGGAGGCCCTCAAGGGGCTATAATAAAAGGCAAAAATCAAAATAAAAATAAAAGGGGGGGGGATGTGGCTTCCAAAGCACTCTTATGACTCATAAGAGTTTCAAAATTACATCAATGTATATTACAAATGAGGGAGATAGCTGTTTCTTCCTATGTGGTATGGGTATGGAAATCTTTGATAATAGCTTGACCGCCTCTGTATACTGCCCACTTTCCATTCTTCCTGGCTTCTCTGACTTTAGTTAACTCTGCTGGTCGATTTTTAAGTTGGAGTGGGGTGAGTTCATCTGCTATGCATACTTTAGTACCTTGTAGTGACTTTGCTTGCTTCATGACAGCTATCTTATCTGACATGTCAAAATAGCTTACCCTTGCCTGAGTTCCTTTGGGTGTGATGAAGACCGGAGACCCTAGATTGATGAAGGGGACCACCTTGGTTAGTTGTGCTTCTAGTACTTCTGTTTCAAGGATGCAGTCATCTTTTAACTCGGGTGCGATGTCCTCCCTGTCCCATCCTAGGGGGAGGCCTCCAATCCTGATAACTTTCTTGTTGCTGTCCACCAATTCCTGTTCCTTTACCACAGACATTACTTCTTTTGAAAAATGTGTAGAGCTGGATAGTTTTACCTCGGATAATTGTGTTGCAAAGTCGACTTTATTGGTTGATTCATCTCTTGTTTGCTGGCTGTTTCCTTGTGTTTCATCAAGCTTTTGTTGCAATCTGGCTATTTGTTCATCTTTCTTACTAATTTCCTGTTTCATTGCTGCCATTTCTCCTTGGAGTTTCTTCACTTCTTGGAGTAAGTAAGACTCCCATGCTGTTGGTTTGTTGACTGGGGCTGGTATAGAAAGCGGCTGGTGCAAGAGGGCAGAGGCAAAGCTTTTCCTGCCTTCCATGTTGTTTCTGTAGACAGTGAGCGAGGAGAAGGGTGCTGGAAAGCTCAAGGAGAGGGTCCCCTCCCTCACCCTCCCCTCGAGATGAAGAGAGAGAGAGAGAGAGAGAGAGAGAGAGAGAGAGAGAGAGAGAGAGAGAGAGAGAGAGAGAGAGAGAGAGAGAGAGAGAGAGAGAGAGAGAGAGAGAGAGAGAGAGAGAGAGAGAGAACACACTAAATGGCAAATGGTATATGTTGAGACCACTGTCGTGCCCTTTGACAAATCCCATGAACTGATCTGAACTGAATAACCATATTCATGACCTTTTCAAAGGACTTTCTGAGGGAAACCCTAAAGAGAGCAAGTGGCGAACTTACGAGAACCCTAAAAGACTGAAAATAATTCAAATGACATGTGCAATCAGAGGATGACCTGAGCATGCCCTAGTTGCAATGTCGAAACCTAAAACACAGCTTCGAAACCCTAAATTAGAGCTATGAAACCCTGAAATAGGAGGAAATGATGGCACAACAGCAGACAGAACCCTAAAACATCGCAGCGAAACCCTAAAAACAGAGGCGAAACCCTAAAACACAGGCGAAACCCTAAAATGGCGAAACCCTAAAACACGCAAAACCTTAAAAACAGAACAGCGAAACCCTAAAAACAGTAGCGAAACCCTAAAAATAGCAGCGAAACCCTAAAAACAGTAGCGGAAACAGCAGCGAAACCCTAAAAACAGCAGCGAAACAGTAGCGAAACCCTAAAAACAGCAGCGAAAGAGGGAGGGAGGGAGGGAGGGAGGGAGGGAGAGAGAGAGAGAGAGAGAGAGAGAGAGAGAGAGAGAGAGAGAGAGAGAGAGAGAGAGAGAGAGAGAGAGAGAGAGAGAGAGAGAGAGAGAGAGAGAGAGAGAGAGAGAGAGAGAGAGAGAGAGAGAGAGAGAGAGAAAGTCATATTAACGTCTTCTGGAGGCCAAACTTGGCCTATGAGACAAAACCATGTACAAGTGTAGTAACCCTGTGTAGAAAACGAAATGAAATAAAAAGTACTCGCTACACAAAGCTATATAGAACTGGAGAGAAGGCTGGGGAGACGTGGCTCTGACTCTGCAGATAATGGCCACCTAATACATGGGGGATCCATAATGCGAGTGAGTAAAATACCCTAGCTACTTGTGATGGGCTGGCGGTGGATGTAGTATGTGGTATATCGGTGGTGGTCTGAGTACCTCCTGAAGGAAGACAACCCAGGGGGTGGTGGTACGCCTC
This sequence comes from Ceratopteris richardii, assembly GCA_020310875.1. Taxonomy (NCBI): domain Eukaryota; kingdom Viridiplantae; phylum Streptophyta; class Polypodiopsida; order Polypodiales; family Pteridaceae; genus Ceratopteris; species Ceratopteris richardii. The sequence goes on from CM035433.1 coordinate 106,788,694, forward strand.
TGCTCCATCATACGGTCGTAGGCTGTCCGAATGTGTGAGATATCCTCCTGATATAGTCGTTGTCGACAATATCCAACCATGCGTGGTCGGCGTCGTGCTCTCTGTGCTGATGCCTGGTGGAGCGTGAGCCCTATAGATGGACCTCTCTGATGTAACTCAGCTCGCTGAAAGAACTGAGTAATGGTCTGCTGGGTACTCACCCGTGTCTTATGTGTGGGCTGTAGTGACCGCTCTCGCCTCTCGTATGCTGCTGTGAGGAAGCGTCCCAAGCGCCACTGATCTCCCATAATCATGCAGAGCTGGAGTGACTCCTCTATCTGAAACTCTGCTCGTAGGTCTAAGTATGCCGGGCATCTGATAACAAAATGCTCCTCACTCTCTACCTCTGTCTGGCATACTCGGCACCACCTCTCCCCACGGGGGACTCCCTTGGATCGGCCCCTCTCAATCTCGAGCTGATGTGATGAGACCCGAAGCTTACCAATGACAATGCGAAGGTGGTGGGATAGGTATGTCTGCATGTATCTCGGAATCTCGATGAAGCCCTCGTCCCATATATGTAGAAAATGCTCACGGTAATAGAGCATTTTCGGTGGCAATGTATCCCTTGGGCTCACCCATGTCCTCTGTATGTATGTATGAAATATCTCCTTACGAATGACCCTATTCCTCTCCTGATGAGAGAGCGAGTAGGTGGGTGCATGTAAGTCATACTGTAGTGGTGGTAGCTTGTCTATGTCAAAACCATGGTGGGCGGGCCAGCCAGTCTCATGTCTGTGCATACCATGAGGAGGTGTCGCCTGCTAATGCCATATCACGTGATGCCTGGAAAGCACGATAAGCAATGCGCTCTGTATCCATGCTCCGAAGTCTGTGTAGAAGGCATACTCTCTGGAATAAGTGCCTCAACTAGCATCGGTGGTGCAGCGAGCTTTGCGCTAATGATATCATGTGGTACTGAAGGCTTGCTGCGAATAAGTCTGGCAATCATGAGGATTTGTGGCCTCTCCAATGCTGTCCATACTGATGTAGCTAACCTCGGCCCCCAAATGGCTGCCCCATACATGAGCGTTGGCATAACCAAAGTGTCGAAAAGCCACCCCTTTGTGCGGGGCTCTTGAAAATATGCCTGGTGGCACCGTCTCTCCATCAAAGCAAGTGCCGCGTACCCACGTGTGATGCGATCACGGGCTGCCTGAGACATAGAGAAGATCCCTGATGCTGCTGTAAATGTCACTCCCAAGTAAACATATGATCCGACCACCTCGATTGGTCCGCCTTCTGCTGTGAACAAACTATGCCTGCATACCTGTGCTGATGTATGAAAGATCATGACCTTGGATTTACCAAGGTTCACAGATAAGCCTATGTGTCTGCAAAAGTCATCTAGGCCATGTAGATGATGCTGTAGACCTTCTCCAGACTCTGAAACCAGTACAATATCATCAGCATATAATAGAATATGAATAGTGGACCCGCGTACCTCAATGCCATCACCTCCCTGCTGCTGTATGAAGTCCACTATCTCATCAATGTAGAGACCAAAGAGGGTCGGTGAAAGAGGGCACCCTTGCTTCACCCCGATAGTGCTAGCAAGTGGATCAGATAAGCCCCCTGGACATCTGACTCTACCTGATACTCTCTCGTACAAGGCGTAGATCCCCCATATCATCTCATCCGGGGCTCCGATATCAAGCAGTCGCCTGAAGAGACGGTCCGTGGGGACAGTGTCAAATGCTTTGCGGAAGTCCACAAAGCAGCAATATAGTCTCCTCTTCCTCACCCTTGCCTGGTCGATCAGGCATCTCAAGGTGAAGATGTGGTCAATGGTAGATTAATCTCGTCTGAAACCTGCCTGTCCTGGAGCCCTGATACTCTTCCTCTCAGCGAGAGTACTCAACTCTGTCTCTAGTACCACCCCATATAACTTGGCCTATATAGGGCCAATCATGATCGTCCTGTATGTAGCTGGATCCGTAGTATCACCCGACTTATGAATGGGCACTATGGTGTGCTCAGTCCATGAGTGAGGCAACCCTTCAACCAATGCACGGTTGAAGAGGTGGGCAATGAGTGGTGCGAGAGTCGTGCCTCCGTAGATAAGGTGCTCTGCCTGTAAACCGAAATGGTCATGGGCCCTGCCATGTTGTAGACGGGCAATAGCGCTTCCCACCATAGTGGGTGTGAAGAAGTCAGAGAGAGAGAGAGAGAGAGAGAGAGAGAGAGAGAGAGAGAGAGAGAGAGAGAGAGAGAGAGAGAGAGAGAGAGAGAGAGAGAGAGAGAGAGAGAGAGAGAGAGAGAGAGAGAGAGAGAGAGAGAGAGAGAGAGAGAGAGAGAGAGAGAGAGAGAGAGAGAGAGAGAAAGAAAGAAAGTCATATTAACGTCTTCTGGAGGCCAAACTTGGCCTATGAGACAAAAACCATGTACAAGTGTAGTAACCTTGTGTAGAAGATAAAATGAAATAAAAGGTATATCGCTACACAAAGCTATATAGGGCTGGAAAAGGCTGGGGAGACGTGGCTCTGACTCTGCAGATAGTGGCCACCTAATACATGGGGGGATCCAAAATGTGAGTAAAACGCCCTAGCGACAAGTGATGGGTGGAGGTGGGTGTAGTATGTGGTACATCGGTGGTGGTCTGAGTGCCTCCTGAAGGAAGACAACCCAGGGGGTGGTGGTACGCCTATGCTCCATCATGTGGTCGTAGGCAATCCTGATGCGTGAGACATCCTCCTGATATAGTCGTGGTCGACGATATCCGCCCATGCGTGGTCGGCGCCGTGCTCTCTGTGCTGCTGCCTGGTGGAGCGTGAGCCCTATAGATGGACCTCTCTGATGTAGCTCAACTCGCTGAAAGAACTGGGTAATGGTCTGCTGGGTACTCACCCGTGGCTGATGTATGTGCTGTAGTGACCGCTCTCGCCTCTCGTATGCTGCTGTGAGAAAGCATCCCAAGCGTCTCTGGTCTCCCATAGTCATGCACAGCTGGAATGACTCCTCGATTTGGAACTGTGCTCGTAGGTCTAAGTATGCTTGACGTCTGATAACAAAATGCTCCTCACTCTCTACCTCTGTCTGGCATACTGGGCACCACCTCTCCTCACGGGGGACTCCCCTGGACCGACCCCTCTCAATCTCGAGCTGATGTGATGAAACCCGGAGCTGCCCAATGACGACTCGTAGGTGGTGGGGAAGGTGGGTCTGCATGTATCTCGGAATCTCGATGAAGCCCGTGCCTGATATATGTAGAAAATGCTCGCGGTAGTAGAGCATTTTCGGTGGCAATGTACCCCTAGGGCTCACCCATGTCCTCTGTATGTATGTATGCCATATCTCCTGACGAATGATCCTATTCCTCTCTTGATGAGAGAGCGAGTAGGTGGGTGCATGAGAGTCGTACTGTAGTGGTGGTAGCCTGTCTATGTCAAAGCCATGGTGGGCAAGCCAGTCTCGTGTCTCTGCATACCATGAGGAGGTGTCGCCTGCTAATGCCATATCACGTGATGCCTCGAAAGCACGATAAGCAATACGCTCTGTATCCATGCTCCGAAGTCTGTGTAATAGGCATACTGTCTGGAATAGTGCCTCAACTAGCATCGGTGGTGCAGCGAGCTCTGCTCTAATGATGTCATGTGGTACTGAAGGCTTATTGCGAATAAGTCTGGCAATCATGAGGATCTGTGGCCTCTCTAATGCTGTCCATACTGATGTAGCTAATCCTGGTCCCCATATGGCTGCCCCATACATGAGCGTTGGCGTAACCAAAGTGTCAAAGAGCCACCCCTTTGTGCGGGGCTCCTGAAAATATGCCTGGTGGCACTGTCTCTCCATCAAAGCTAGTGCTGCGTACCCACGTGTGATGCGGTCACGGGCTGCCTGAGCCATAGAGAAGACTCCTGATGCTGCTGTAAATGTCACCCCCAAGTAAACATATGATCCGACCACCTCGATCGGTCCACCTGCAGCTGTGAACAAACTATGTCTGCGTACCTGTGCTGATGTATGAAAGATCAAGACCTTGGTTTTACCAAGGTTCACAGATAACCCTCTGTGTCTGCAAAAGTCATCTAGGCCGTGTAGATGATGCTGTAGACCTTCTGCAGACTCTGAAACCAATACAATATCATCAGCGTATAAAAGAATATGGACAGTGGACCCGTGTACCTCAATGCCATCTCCCCCCTGCTTCTGTATGAAGTCCACTATCTCATCAATGTAGAGACCAAAGAGGGTGGGCGAGAGAGGGCATCCTTGCTTCACCCCGATAATGCTAGCAAGTGGATCAGATAAGCCCCCTGGACATCTGACTCTACCAGATACTCTCTCGTATAAGGCGTAGATCCCCCATATCATCTCCTCCGGAGCTCCGATGTCAAGTAGTCGTCTGAAGAGTCGATCCCTAGGAACAGTGTCAAATGCTTTGCGAAAGTCCACAAAGCAACAATATAATCTCCTCTTCCTCACCCTGGCCTGGTCGATCAGGCATCTCAGAGTGAAGATGTGGTTAATGGTAGAGAAATCTCGTCTGAACCCTGCCTGTCCTAGAGCCCTGATGCCCTTACTCTCAGTGAGAGTACTCAACTCTGTCTCTAGTACGGCCCCATATAACTTGGCCAATATAGGGCCAATCATGATCGTCCGGTATGTAGCTGGATCCATAGTGTCACCTGACTTATGAATGGGCACTATGGTGTGCTCAGTCCATGAGTCTCGGAACCCTTCAACCAATGCACGGTTGAAGAGATGGGCAATGAGCGGTGCGAGAGTCGTGCCTCCATAAATGAGGTGCTCTACCTGTAAACCGAAATGATCATGGGCCCTTCCATGCTGCAGCCGGGCAATAGCGCGTCCCACCATAGTGGGTGTGAAGAAGTCAGAGGTAGTAGGACGTGAGCTCTGCGGTCTGGGAATGGGAGGCTTGTCTGGGATCTCGTATAGGCTCCGTGCATAGCTATGCCAAGTGCTCGGGTCTCGGATAGGTGTCTGCTGTCTCCTCTCTCTCAAATGTCGCCATGCCACTACACTGTCTCGACTCATGAGCAAATGGTAAATATCCCAATACTGTCTCTCCTCCCAATCCCGCCGTTTGCGGCGAGTAAGGCTCTGCATGCGATGCTGTTCCTGTGTGTGTGTGTAATATCTCCTCTATGCTCTAAAATCCGTAGGTGCTTCCGAAGCTCGCGACAATCTGCATCATACCAACGGTTCTGGGGCATGGATCCTGTGCGTGGAGGGTGCATATGTGTGTGGTGTGGGAAGCTGCGGAGAGCTGAGTCCTGTGGGATGGTGGTGATATGTGATGTGAGTGTGTCCACACAGAGAGAGAGAGAGAGAGAGAGAGAGAGAGAGAGAGAGAGAGAGAGAGAGAGAGAGAGAGAGAGAGAGAGAGAGAGAGAGAGAGAGAGAGAGAGAGAGAGAGAGAGAGAGAGAGAGAGAGAGAGAGAGAGAGAGAGAAAGAAAGACTTTTTAACGTCTATTAGAGGCCAAAATCGGCCTATGAGACAAAACATATACATCAGTATGATCCAATCCACTGTGATCCAAAACGAAAATAAAGTGTGAGTACTGCAAACGGGTATAAAAGGAGGGATAGTAGCTGGCATCAAGGGTGTGGGGTGCTATGGGTATGCACTCTATATGCTCAATGGGTGAGATACAAATATGATATGCATAGGGAGGGGAGGCTCGATGGTATCACAACCCCCTAAATGCCTGGAGTGGGTGTAGGATATAATGCATCAGTGGGTAAGGCATCATGGCGATCCTCAAAATGCTATGGGCGTCCAAATCGATAGGGGTGCGCTGCTGACGTCTTTGCATCTCCATGTCATGGCGTGCGTGAATCGCCTGAATCTCTCTCTGATGTGGACGAGCTCTCCGGACAAGGGGTCTCGGTCGTCCACGCTGTCGTCTAAGCTCCTCTGCTCTGTGTAATGTGACACCCCGCATCGAGCTGGGCCCACGAGTGTATGTGGGTCTGAAAAAATCTGTAATATAAGTCTGAGGGGGGGGGGGGGAAAGGTGTATCTCCATCTGCTGCTGGAGGAGTGATGCGCGGCGGTGCTGGAGCTCTACTAGGAAACGACCTAGAGGGCGCTGGTCCTCTGTCCCCAATAAAGCCCTGATCTCTCTAGGCCCCCTGAAGAGCTGTGGGTAGCGGTCTCTGATGTCCTCATATGCCTGGCATCTACACGTGTAGTGCTCCTCGTCCTCCACCTCCTCTCTACATATCCTGCATAGTCGCTCATCCCTGGGGGTATGTGTGGCTCGCCCAATCTCAATCTCGAGCTGGCGTGATGATACTCTGAGCTGCCCAATGGCCACTCTCTCAGCTTGTGCCATATATGTATCCATATCGTGGTCTCTGAATGAAACCATCCGCTGTCACAGTCAGGAAGTGCTCTCTGTAGTGTTGCCTCCTTGTGGGAAGAGGCTCCCGTGGTGCTATCCATGTCTCCGTGACGTGTATCTGTAGTAGGTCCTGACGGATGATCCTATTCCTCTCCGAACGAGAGAGGGTAATGTGGGGGGAAGAGAGGTCATACTGAAAAGGGGGGAGATCCGTAATGCCCATGCCATGGTCTGCTAACCATCGGTAAGTCTGTGCATACCATACTCTCTCATGCCCTGTCTCTGCCAAATGTCTAGAGCTCTCAAATGCAAGCCTGGTGAGTCTGCTAGTTGGGAGCTCTCTGACTCTCAGAATAAAGGTCACCAACTGGAAGAGGGCCTCCACTAGCATCGGTGGTGTGCCAAGCTGAGCTCGTATAATGTCATGTGGAACGGAGGGCTTGCTGCGCAGCAATCGTGATATCATGGTGATCTGGGGCCTCTCAATCTGCGTCCACATCGCCTCTGTGATCCCTGGTGCCCATACTGCTGTTGCGTACATCAATGCAGGTGTCACTAGAGTGTCAAAGAGCCACCCCTTAGTCCTGGGCTCCTGAAAATGTGTCTGAAAGCAGCGTCTCTCCAATCCTGCAAGTGCCGCATAACCTCGCGTCAATCTATCTCTCGCAGCCTGTGCCATGGAGAATACCCCTGTGCTGCCCGAGAAGGTGATACCTAGGTAGACGTAGGAGTCCACTACCTCTATCTGTCCTCGAGCTGCTGTGAAAGAGGCGCGATGGCGTATTGTCCTTGAGGTATGGAAGATCATGACCTTGGTCTTGCCAAGGTTCACTGTGAGTCCTCTCTCCATGCAAAATGTATCGAGCGCCTGTAAATGTGACTGCAACCCCTCCTGTGACTCTGAGAGCAGGACAATGTCATCAGCATATAATAGGATATGTACTGGCGTACCTCCGAGGTCTCCTCCTCGCCCTCCTTCTCGCTGTATATACTCCGTGATCTCGTCGATGTAGAGACCGAAGAGAGTGGGTGAGAGAGGGCAACCTTGTTTCACACCAATGGTGCTAACAAGGCTGTTTGATAGACCGCCGGGGCAGCGTACCCTGCCTGTGACTCGTGCATACAAAGCGTGGATGGCCCATAGCATGTCTGATGGAAGCTGTAACTCCTTGAGCCTCCGTAGTAGTCTCTCTCGAGGGACCATGTCGAAGGCTTTGCGGAAATCCACAAAGCAACAGTATAGTCTCTGCTTCCTCGCCTTCGCGCTCTCAATCCAGCAACGAAGCACGAAGATGTGATCGATGGTGGAGAAAGTGCGGCGGAAGCTTGCCTGGCCGGGTGCTCTGATCCCCGCTGCCTCAGCGTGTGTACTGAGCTCTGCCTCTAGTACTGCCCCATAGATCTTGGCCAGGATATGGCCTATCATAATAGTCCTGTAGTTCCCTGGGTCCATCATATCGCCGGACTTATGGATAGGCGTAATGGTATGCATAGTCCATGAGTCGGGTAATCCCTCAACGAGAGCACGGTTGAAGAGATGGGCGATCAAGTGGGAAACTACATCTGCTGCGTATATAAAGTGCTCTCCCTGTAGCCCTGTGTGGTCTGCTGAACGGCCATGCTGTAGCCTATGGATGGCCTGTCGTACCATGCCTGCTGTGAAGAGGGTGGATATCACCGGACGCGATGTGGAAGGAATCGGTAATGGTGGCTGTCCTGGAACGTCATATAACCTCTGGGCGTAGGTGTGCCAAGTCGAAGGATCTGCTATGGGTGTAGGTGGACGTGGCTCACGTAGTGCCCTCCACGCGGTGGCACAATCCCTACTCATGAGAAGGTCGATCAACTCTGCCGAGAGAGAGAGAGAGAGAGAGAGAGAGAGAGAGAGAGAGAGAGAGAGAGAGAGAGAGAGAGAGAGAGAGAGAGAGAGAGAGAGAGAGAGAGAGAGAGAGAGAGAGAGAGAGAGAGAGAGAGAGAGAGAGAGAGAGAGAGAGAGAGAGAGAGAGAGAGAGAGAGAGAGAGAGAGAGAGAGAGAGAGAGAGAGAGAGAGAGAGAGAGAGAGAGACTTTTTAACGTCTATTAGAGGCCAAAATCGGCCTATGAGACAAAACATATACATCAGTATGATCCAAACCACTGTGATCCAAAACGAAAATAAAGTGTGAGTACTGCAAACGGGTATAAAAGGAGGGATAGTAGCTGGCATCAAGGGTGTGGGGTGCTATGGGTATGCACTCTATATGCTCAATGGGTGAGATACAAATATGATATGCATAGGGAGGGGAGGCTCGATGGTATCACAACCCCCTAAATGCCTGGAGTGGGTGTAGGATATAATGCATCGGTGGGTAAGGCATCATGGCGATCCTCAAAATGCTCTGGGTGTCCAAATCGATAGGGGTGCGCTGCTGACGTCTCTGTATCTCCATGTCATGGCGTGCGTGAATCGCCTGAATCTCTCTCTGATGTGGACGAGCTCTCCGGACAAGGGGTCTGCTCTGTGTAATGTGACACCCCGCATCGAACTGGGCCCTCGAGTGTATGTGGGTCTGAAAAAATCTGTAATATAAGTCTGAGGGGGGGGGGGGGCCAGGTGTATCTCCATCCGCTGCTGGAGGAGTGATGCGCGGTGGTGCTGGAGCTCTACTAGGAAACGACCTAGAGGGCGCTGGTCCTCTGTCCCCAATAAAGCCCTGATCTCTCTAGGCCCCCTGAAGAGCTGTGGGTAGCGGTCTCTGACGTCCTCATATGCCTGGCATCTACATGTGTAGTGCTCCTCGTCCTCCACCTCCTCTCTACATATCCTGCATAATCGCTCATCCCTGGGGGTATGTGTGGCTCGCCCAATCTCAATCTCGAGCTGGTGTGATGATACTCTGAGCTGCCCAATGGCCACTCTCTCAGCTGGTGCCATATATGTATCCATGTATCGTGGTCTCTGAATGAAACCATCCGCTGTCACAGTCAGGAAGTGCTCTCTGTAGTGTTGCCTCTTTGTGGGAAGAGGCTCCCGTGGTGCTATCCATGTCTCCCTGACGTGTATCTGTAGTAGGTCCTGACGGATGATCCTATTCCTCTCCGAACGAGAGAGGGTAATGTGGGGGGAAGAGAGGTCATACTGAAAAGGGGGGAGATCCGTAATGCTCATGCCATGGTCTGCTAACCATCGGTAAGTCTGTGCATACCATACTCTCTCATGCCCTGTCTCTGCCAAATGTCTAGAGCTCTCAAATGCAAGCCTGGTGAGTCGGCTAGTGGGGAGCTCTCTGACTCTCAGAATAAAGGTCACCAACTGGAAGAGGGCCTCCACTAGCATCGGTGGTGTGCCAAGCTGAGCTCGTATAATGTCATGTGGAACGGAGAGCTTGCTGCGCAGCAAGCGTGATATCATGGTGATTTGGGGCCTCTCAATCTGTGTCCACATCGCCTCTGTGATCCCTGGTGCCCATACTGCTGCTGCGTACATCAATGCGGGTGTCACTAGAGTGTCAAAGAGCCACCCCTTAGTCCGGGGCTCCTGAAAATGTGTCTGAAAGCAGCGTCTCTCCAATCCTGCAAGTGCCGCATAACCTCGCGTCAATCTATCTCTCGCAGCCTGTGCCATGGAGAATACCCCTGTGCTGCCCGAGAAGGTGATACCTAGGTAGACGTAGGAGTCCACTACCTCTATCTGTCCTCCAGCCTCTGTGAAAGAGGCGCGATGGCGTACTGTCCTGGAGGTATGGAAGATCATGACCTTGGTCTTGCCAAGGTTCACTGTGAGTCCTCTCTCCATGCAAAAGGTATCGAGCGCCTGTAAATGTGACTGCAACCCCTCCTGTGACTCTGAGAGAAGGACAATGTCATCAGCATACAATAGGATATGTACTGGCATACCTCCGATGTCTCCTCCTCTCCCTCCTGCTCGCTGTATATACTCCGTGATCTCGTCGATGTAGAGACCGAAGAGAGTGGGTGAGAGGGGGCAACCTCGTTTCACACCAATGGTGCTAACAAGGCTGTCTGATAGACCACCGGGGCAGCGTACCCTGCCTGTGACTCGTGCATACAAAGCGTGGATGGCCCATAGCATGTCTGATGGAAGCTGTAACTCCTGGAGCCTCCGTAGTAGTCTCTCTCGAGGGACCATGTCGAAGGCTTTGCGGAAATCCACAAAGCAACAGTATAGTCTCTGCTTCCTCGCCTTCGCGCTCTCAATCAAGCAACGAAGCACGAAGATGTGGTCGATGGTGGAGAAAGTGCGGCGGAAGCTTGCCTGGCCGGGTGCTCTGATCCCCGCTGCCTCAGCGTGTGTATTGAGCTCTGCCTCTAGTACTGCCCCATAGATCTTGGCCAGGATATGGCCTATCATAATAGTCCTGTAGTTCCTTGGGTCCATCATATCGCCGGACTTATGGATAGGCGTAATGGTATGCATAGTCCATGAGTCGGGTAATCCCTCAACGAGAGCACGGTTGAAGAGATGGGCGATCAAGTGGGAAACTACATCTTCTGCGTATATAAAGTGCTCTCCCTGTAGCCCCGTGTGGTCTGTTGAACGGCCATGCTGTAGCCTATGGATGGCCTGTCGTACCATGCCTCCTGTGAAGAGGGTGGATATCACCGGACGCGGTGTGGAAGGAATCGGTAATGGTGGCTGTCCTGGGACGTCATATAACCTTTGGGCGTAGTTCTGCCAGGTCGAAGGATCTCCTATGGGTGTAGGTGGACGTGGCTCACGTAGTGCCCTCCACGCGGTGGCACAATCCCTACTCATGAGAAGGTCAATCAACTCTGCCTCCTGTCTCTCCTCGAAAGCTCGCCGCTTCCGGCGTGTGAGGGCTCGCATTTGTCGTCGTGCCTCCCTCTCTATGATGGATCCCAAGAGACTCTGTGCTCTGAGATGTCGGTATAGTCGCCTACACTCATCGTACCATCTATTCTGGGGTGTATGTCCCAGCCGTGTCGGATGTGATGTGCTGTGGGTGGTGTATGGGAAGCTGAGAGTAGCAGATGTATGGAGGATCGAGGAGAAGTGGGCGGTGAGGGTGTCCAAGGAGACAGAGGGATCAAGAGAGTAGATGCGCTCTCGAACATGGGAGCTATAGATATGTGCTAGCTCATGTCTAAAGTGAATGGTGGTACGGGCTCGTGGCTGTGTGGTGACGAGGTGGGGTATGCATGGTGAGCCGCGAATGGATAGGGCAAGATATGCGTGATCAGCTCCAATCGGTAAGGGTGGGATAGTGAATGAGGTGATCAGATGTGTCGCCTCTGGGGGTCCGATAACATAGTCTACCACACTGCCCCCTGTGGTGTCGTGGGTGGAATGCAGGTGAGACCGCGCGAGGTGGGCCAGCTCCCTATCCCACTATATATAACGAGACGGTGTGCTGCTCCCATCTGGAGTAAGTGTCGGCCATATAAGGTGGGTGTGGCAGTGTCCGCTGAGGCTCTGAGTGTAGGCATGTCCTCTATGGTACGAAGCATCTCAGGGTCGTCAAAGTCGTAGGTATCACACTGGTGGCTCTGAGTGCGGGCATTGAAGTCTCCTACAAGGAAGACTTCACCCATCCCGGTATACTCCATAATCGTGTCACTGAGGCAGTCATATGGCGATGTGGTGTCTGGTCCCTCCCCTCCTGATAGTTGCTCAGGGGAATGTGTGAAGCGTGAACCAATGGGTGCAATATAGCATACGGCGAAGTACGCTGCTCTCTCCTCTGATAGCTGCAAGCGTATCCACATGAAACGTGCCTCTGGGTCTCTGGCTACCACCTGTACCCTTTGCTGTAACGACTGTCTATAGAGCACGGCTACTCCTCCTGATCCTCGTGTGGTGTGCTGTCTCATCTGACGGCGGTGAGCTGACTCCCACATATAGCCCTCAATCCTCGGTAGGCTCCTCCCCGGGCTCTCGTTTGTCTCTGTCAAGAAGATAATGTCTCTGCCCTCCATCACCTCCTCGAGGCGCCCTGGATGTGTCCATAAAGATCCATTGCAGTTCCAGACTGCAATGTGCACCTCCTGCTGTGCTGTCTCATAGGCCGCGAATCCCTAGTCAATGGGCCGTCCATCAATGATGACCCGACCCTCTCTGTAGAGGGAACGATGTCCCTCTCGTCTGGCCTGGAGGACACGTGGCATGCATGCCCGTCTGTGCTCTACCTGCATCCGTGTGAGGTCGTCATCCAAATAGATGGGGGTGCCCGGTGTAGTGCGTAGTACCGCCCGTCGTCTGAGAAAGTCTCTCCTCCTGGCCTCATCTGAGAACTGAAGGATAAGTGCTCTGCTCCGTGTGGTTTCCCGTCCTGCTCTCCATACTTTGGTGAAAGGGAGAGGCTCATCCGCGCGGTATCCAAGTAATGTGCACAAGCGACGCCCGTCCTGCTCTGGTGATCCGTCTGTCTCTGTGAGGCCGGAGACGCGAACATTGAGCCTGCGGGCCTGTCGCATCCGCTCCTCCTCAATGGTGGTATGCACTATGTGGATCTCCTCATGGTGGTTGTTCTTCTTTGCCTCCTGTCGAAGGTTCTTTTTGACAACCTCGACCCATCCACCTTTCTTAGTCTCAAGCTCGTTCTGCACCACCTCCATACACTCCTTCTTGATAGTCACCCGAATGTCCTCTAGATGTGGAGCGATCTCCCCCTCCTCGTGCATGCTGTCCAGTTTCGTTTTCATATCAGTAAGCACAGTGTGCAACTCCTCCAGGTCCCGTGAGTGCTGCTTGCGGGTAGCGAGAAGCTCTTCCCGAAGGGATTCGTTTTCCATCTCCAAGGTTGCCATCTTGGCTTCGAGGGCGACAACTCTACGGGTAACCCCGTTCAGTGCAGAATCTCCTTCTTTCTTGTGTTTTCCTATCAACTCTCGGAGGGCATGCTCTAAGGTGGCCAACTGTTCGTCCAGCTTGGGAGCCATGAGAGAGAGAGAGAGAGAGAGAGAGAGAGAGAGAGAGAGAGAGAGAGAGAGAGAGAGAGAGAGAGAGAGAGAGAGAGAGAGAGAGAGAGAGAGAGAGAGAGAGAGAGAGAGAGAGAGAGAGAGAGAGAGAGAGAGCTGAGGTTAGTTGGGGGGTTAGGGTTAGGGTTAGGGTTAGGGTGAGGGTGAGTGTGAGGGTTAGGATTTAGGGTTCGGTTTAGATGTAGGGTTAAGGTTAAGATTTAGGGTTCGGTTTAGAGTGTGCGAAGTAGGCATATTCATGATTAGGGTTTAGGGTTGGTTTCGAGCTAGGGTTAGGGTCGAAGTCGAACTGGGGTTAGGGTTATGGTAGGATGTTAGGAGGCTGATGCAGCAGGAGGGGCTCGGGGGAGGTTGACGCAGCAGGCAAGAGGGGGCGACAGGGGAGGCTTCCGCAACAGGAGGGGCGACGGGGGGGGGGGGGGGGTGACGCAGCAGCAGGAGGGGCGACGGGGGGGGGCTGACGCAGCAGCAGGAGGGGCGACGGGGGGGGGGGGGGGCTGACGCAGCAGCAGGAGGGGCGACGGGGGGGGGGGGGGGGGCTGACGCAGCAGGAGGGGCGACGGGGGGGGTCTGACGCAGCAGCAGGAGGGGCGACGGGGGGGAGAGAGAGAGAGAGAGAGAGAGAGAGAGAGAGAGAGAGAGAGAGAGAGAGAGAGAGAGAGAGAGAGAGAGAGAGAGAGAGAGAGAGAGAGAGAGAGAGAGAGAGAGAGAGAGAGAGAGAGAGAGAGAGAGAGAGAGAGAGAGAGAGAGAGAGAGAGAGAGAGAGAGAGAGAGAGAGAGAGAGAGAGAGAGAGAGAGAGAGAGAGAGAGAGAGAGAGAGAGAGAGAGAGAGTTCTCAGCCTTTAGACTTCAACCCTCTAATTTTCTGATTTTGTCCATTTTTTTTTATTTCTTCCATTCAGTAAGTAGGACATATCATATATGTATTTAGTATTTACTTTTGTGGCTTGTGTAACAGTGTATGTACTATGAATGTATGACGTGTGTATGTATATACTATATATTTTATATAATATAGTATACTAATAACTATAAATGTATGAGTGCATGTGTGTGCATTGTGTGCGTATGGAGCACGTGTGTTTGAGTGCATATGTGTGTGCATGAGTGCATGTGTGCATACGAGTGCATGTGCATTGTGTGTGTATGTACTATGGAGCAAGTGTGTATGTGTGCATTGTGTGTGTATGGAGCAAGTGTGTATGAGTGCATGTGTGTGTATGTACTATGGAGCAAGTGTGTATGTGTGCATTGTGTGTGTATGGAGCAAGTGTGTATGAGTGCATGTGTGTGTATGAGACTTGAGTGCATTGTGTGTGCATTAGCTATCATGATTCATCTATGTATGACATGCTGCATGCACTCAAGTATGAATGTTCAATGCATGTATGTATGTGTATGAGCATTGAGTGTGTATCTATAAATAATAATTATATATATATATATATATATATATATATATATATTTCATGAATCATATTTTTAGCGTTTCCCCCGTTTCCTACCGTTTCCAAATTTTCCGAAACTCCGTTTCCGACCGGTCCGAACCGACCGTTTCCAACCGTGCTGGGCACTATGGTGTGTATATGTATACACACACACACATATATATATATATATATATATATATATATATATATATATATATATATATATATATATATATATATATATATATATACACGTGTGTGTGTACATATATATATACATATATATTGTTTATTTTCATATCAAACATAAAGCATACACCAAACATACGGAACATAAATCAAATGTGCACTGTAGCATTGGTGATTGTCTCTATCTCTCTCTCTCTCTCTCTCTCTATATATATATATATATATATATATATATATATATATATATATATATATATATATATATATATATATATATATATATATATATATATATATATATATATATATATATATATATATATATATATATATATATATATATATAGTTTGATATGTTGTTTGGAACGAGTTCTAAACCAATTATGGAATGTTTTGCAACTAAGCTCAAACCTTACGGAATGGTACAATAGGATGTCGTTGTAAGGTCTTAAGGTTCATTTTAATTTTTGACTACTTTTATAGTGTGTGGTTAGCAACTATTTCAGAATGAGGTGGTCAATGAGCTAGATACATGTTTGCAACTAGTTGGAGATTGGAGTTATGACGTGCAAGTTGCATAGAATTTGAAATTTTTGTAGGTAAGATATACTATTTCTATATGATGCCATTTTCTTTGTATGATTTTAAGGCACTTTAAGATGTTTGTATGATTTTAAGGCACTTTAAGATGTTATGTATTTTGTCATGTATGCATGGTGTTTGTTGTCTCAATTACTCCAAGGGTCCCATGGTGATCAGTGGTTTTGTCTCATAAAACAAGCTATCCCTTGAAATGCTCTCTCAACCATAGAAGATATTACCGTTCTCTTTCCACGACTAGAAGTTTGTAGTATTCTGGTCCAAGTCATTTTTTGTCTTGTAGGTTGTGGTCGCAATTGTTGCCCATCCTTGAGCATCAAGGCCAATTTGACGTCTTTGTTCAAGGTTTGGCAGTGATCCTTGTGCATCGGTGGATGCAACATATCACGAAGACCAAGCACAAACTTATGAACTTGAAGAAAGTCTGAAACTTGACTAGAAATCTTCAATAAAATTTCCGTGTATATATTCCTGTCCATGGTACTGTCCATGGTACTTTGGGGGCTTCAAGTCTTCAACTTGCCATTTGACATCCCTATTGGATGATGCTCCAATGTCCATCAGTGGAATCTTAGTACTTCCATCTACGTCGAAGTCTCTACTAGTGGTACTTCTGGCTTTGTGCACTGATGACATCAAGGATCATGCGAAGAGTGTCTTCCATTTCAGAAACTTTTGCATTGAGAGCTGATATTTCCTCAATATATGACCGCGCAAGCTCGACGTCAGCAATGGGAGATCTAATCTATATGTAGGATTCATGATTGATAATACTCTAGAAAAGAAGATCAAACTCATGAGTTTTTGATGAAATTATAGGTCATGTACCTAGCAAATTAATAACTTACTATCCTACTCTAAAGTTAATGAAACAAATTAATGAATTCTAAGAATGTCTTCTACAACCTCTATCCATCCCAAAATTCGGAGAAAGGAAACCTCGCTCAATCCAAATTCCTATACAAGATTGAGTTTTGAGTACTAATTCACGCAACCCATATGAGAGCACTTGTCAAAAATGGTGTCTGCAACACCTTCACAACTTTAGTCACTTAGAGAATGAAACAGGGAATCAAAATCTTTAGTGGACTTATCAAATGATCTCCAGATAATCTAAATTTTGTGTGCTAAAACTTTTCATGGTTGCAACCTACTTTTTATCTTTCAAAGCTTCACATATGCTATTTGGTTCTACTTCACTCCAAGAATACTTGAGACAAAATCATTAATATAGTCATCTAAAACATAGTTAGCTCTTCTTTTGCTTTTTGCAAGTCTAGTTTCGTTTGAGTTCAATACTCAAGATGTCTTTTTTTTCATGAGAGTAGGCAAATCCCATCTAGGAGTCTTTAGCAATCGAAGTTTCCAAAGATTTCGGAGTAGAAAGAACAGGTTGAAGTTTGGGTGATAGCAAGGTTGGGGGCTAGTAATGGATAATGGTCCTAGAACTAGATGGTGCTGGAAGGGGACTCTTAGCTAGTGGAGATGGTGGCACGGATCTTCTAGATCTCACTATCTCTTTGCCATTCACAAATAAAGAAGGTTTACACTGAAAGATTCAAATGAAACTTTTACATCATCAACAAAGACTTTTCTTCAAGAAATATAATATCTCTACTAACATACTTATGTAAGTTTTCTTGGTCTTATGATCATTACTCTTTGCTATCATAACCAATAAAAATGCATTTCAGTGCTTTTCGGTATAACTTACCTCTAAGTTCACTAGGCACATGCATGTAAGCAAGATGATAAAAAACTCTCAAATAGTCAAATATTAGGCTTAATACGATAGTATGCCTCATAAGGAGTTTTTAACTTGAGTACTTTTGTAGGAGCCCTATTTCTTATATGATTAACACACATGAGCACATGAAACCAATAAAAATGTGAGAGTCTATTGTTCGACAATATTAACCAAGGAGTCATCCTAATAGTTAATTGGTGCTTTATACCTCTTGATGTAAGGAAATCATTGAACTCGTTAGAAATATACCACCCATCTCTCGATTTAAACGTAGAGTCTTAATCTTCTCACGTGACTCATTTTGAACT